>JAFIRS010000821.1:0-536196 GCA_018342105.1 Gonioctena quinquepunctata | reverse complement strand
AACCACAATTCACAAAATCCTCTCTCGTTTTAAAAATGAAACAAAAGTATGAAAGAGTTGTAAATATCGAATAATAGCATACTAAGATTGGGAAGTATTCTAATTCTACAACTGGTTGGAAGTTTTACAAATGACATGGCCGTATTCCGCATCAGTGTGCAGGTTGCCTAAGGTTGGCAAATGCATTTTGTAAAGGCTAGTTTTCATCACAGCGGATTGCGGATGGCGGAATGAAATTCCGCGTAAGGGATGATCCTCGCATCAAACAAACGTTTTCATAAACGCGGAGCGTATTTAGTGAATTCTAGTAACATTTTTATTTGACAAGATAACTATCTGGTTTTTGACAAACGACAGAACATCATTGTCATGTCAAAGGTTGTTTTGATTTCAAAACGAATTGAGTAGTACAAATAATATAAATATATTATTCATTCAGTATTCGGGTTGAAATGTAGTATAGAAAAAAAATTAACACAAAAGTTCGTAAAATTTGCTTGTTGGGACTACTTTAAGCATTTTCCAAAATAATTAAAAGAAAACGGCAACCTAAACGATGGTGGGTAAGAAACATATTTTTAAACAGAAAAGCTCAAGGATCATATCATAATCTCTTCTTCAACAGAAATCATCTTGCCGAACACACGTAACAGAGTACGATTATCTAAATTACTTGAACACTTTAACCACAAAATATCCCCTCCTATTTTGTGACTTTAACGACACAAATACAGACCATTAACAAATATAAACCCGAGCTGGGATTATAACCTCACTTATCTAATGTCAAACTGCCAAAAGCTCTGAAAAACCGCCAGAAAGTTAAAAAATGTTTAACATAAAATGAGACTCCGCAAAATGTTAAAATATCCGCAAATATTTCGCGCCATTCACATTTTGAATATTTTCTACCAATCAGAAAAAGTCCGCAACAAAATAATCCGCCATCCGCTGTGATGAAAACTAGGCTTAATGAGGAAACAGATCTGATGCGTTGAACTATATCAATTTGTCACCATCTATTGTGAAAAATTTGAAGTAGGACGCGAGAATCTCTACTAAAAAGTCTAAACAAAATCGAATCAGTACATACACCAGGGTTTCTAGGCATCTTAGTCGATACTTGATAACACAATGAATGTCATTTATTAGGTATATAAAAATCTTTTTTATTCAGATAACACAAGTTTCGCAAAAATATATACTTTTTTAATTCCTAATGTTCCGCATTGTGAGATAGTTTGCAAATTATTATACTGCCACCAATTGGTAAAATGAGTTGCTCGATTTGCAAATCTTTTGCTTTTTTTTGGCAGTTTAATGAATTTTCACATTATTAGCGCGAAAAATTTACAATAGTTCTGCAAACTTTCGAAGTTTTGAAAACTAGCAATTTACATCCTCTGATCAATTTTTAAGATCTTCCGTTCGAAAATAAAGTTTGCAAAATGAGAGTAAATATCATTTGAACGCATTTTTCACTTTACTGAAGTTTTGAAACTTTTGTAATTAACATAAAAGTTTAAGAAAATGGCCTAATATGTCAAATAGTTGAGCCCGAATAAGTCAGAATTGAGAGTTCGATACTGAATTATTTGGTCGAGAACATCTCAACTCAACTCAAGATTTGTTAAAAATGTAGATCATCGAGACTTTGAAGTTGATGTACATGAAACAAAAACAAACGACACGATTTATTTTTAACTTATCAACTTTTGCATACCCAAAAATAAAGACAAAATCCACACACAGACAGGATTTCATAAGACATTCAACGATCATTTGAGGCTCACCCTGTAGAGATAAAAAAATGTGCAGAATTTGTTTTTCCTGATCTCAAGAATAATATATCAAAAATTCAAAAAATCCTTACGAGCTACATTGCATGTATCTCCAAAAAAACATTCAAATATTTTGTTCACAGGAAATTCAGATAAATTCAAATGGATACTTGTTTCGGAGAAAAAACCCTTAATATCGATGGAGTCGGTCAGGTAGCCCAGCCTTTAACTTCTGGAGTGTAAAAGTGAATTATTGTTTCATCTGTACCTAACTCGCTTTGGGGTTTAGGAACACGTGTCAAACATGGTCCATTATTTGTGAATATTAGGTATAAAACATTTTAGGAAAATTTCGGAGGTACCTATAAATCTGAATAAAATTTCATCATTCGAGTATTTGAACTTTGACAAAAAACCGATACCAATGTGAACAGAATCGGTGCGGAAACATGCAGTTAAATCATATTTTAACTCAATTGAATAAACGTTTCGTTCCCATTTATATCTGAATTCATCAAATTCGTTGGCGAAAAGTTTATTTTGCTCATTTTATTATTATTTTCTGCTTACAGTGGGTTTCCAAAGTTGTAGAATATATCATATCAAATCATGTCGTTTGCCTTTTCGACGAAGCAGCGTTGAAAATTACATGTTCACATGTTGCTATAAAATTGTTTAGAAAATGCCTATTCTTTCTCAAATGATCCATAAGCCAAATATTATTTCTAAGACAGAAATAACTCATTCATATTCATATTTGCAGGGTGAATACTGTATAAAACAGAGTTTGATCAAATATCTGAATTCAAATTCAGATTTTCACTATCAGATTTCTTCTTCAAGTTTTCAGTTAGGGTTTTCACAATATCTATTGTAACGTAAATAAACTTAACTTGGTTCTACTAATTTATTTCACACTTAATCTACAACTTAATTTATATTACTACGCTACTGAATAGTTCGATCGTATGGGCTCGTTCAGACCGTTTACTCCCTCTTGAGGGCTGTCTATTTATCTCCGATACAGCATTCTCGATGTTTCGAATTCTTCCAGTTGGCGACGGCATGTTCCAATTGTTTCCAATATTGACCGTTGCATTACGCGGAAGAGGGACTGGATGGTTCTCGAATATCTCCGGGGATGATCTCATCGCTGTCGATGGCGACGCGGGAGGCGACAGGTCCGGCCTAGGTTCGTTACATTGCCCCCTTCTTAAAGACATTTCGTCCCGAAATTTCATCCTTGGAGTGTGACGATATCTGCATGACTCCCATATCTGCACCGTGAAGTTCGATGGAAGTAACACTCCACGGTCTTCATGATCGGTCGTGGAAGAGGGTTACAGCAAACCAAAATCTTGACGCCGCTGGATCTGAATATCGCCTCCAGCATACTTCTTATGACTCTCCAGTCCAACCCATCAATACCACAGGATAATTTTGGAATTGCTAGATCCACCAGATTCTGGTCCACCATAGTATCTCTTAGTTTGGTGAGACTCTTCCAGACATCTTCATAAGACGGTTTATCTTGGGAATGCCTCTTGGTGACTAGGTAGTAGATGTTTCTCTGGCCTTTCTTCAACTGTAGCACCCCACCAACTTCTGGATTCTGCTCCCGCAGTGTTTGGAGTTGACCAAATTTCTTGGAGAACACTACGGCGATGCCCCTGGACATTCGAAGATCTTCTGCCACACAGTGCGCTAGTGCGTAGTCAGCAGGCACCTCGAAAAGGTCTCGTGACTCCTCTCTAGTAACCCCATGTAGAACTTTCTGCCCGTTTGAATACAAGGACATAAACTTCTCGAACGTCATATCATCCTCCGGTGGCTTGAGGGTGCGAACTTGGTCATGGTTTCCAGCGTAAGGGGCCAACCTGTTGAAATGGACGACCCTTGGTTTCCTCGGGGGCTTATGGATTCGGTACACAAGGTCGTTTATCCTTTTCACGATCTTATACGGGCCTTCCCACGAGTTCCGCAACTTTGGTGATAGTCCACGACGACGTTTGGGGTTGTACAGCCAAACCAGGTCATCAACCTTAAATCCTCCAGCGTCGGCCTTGATGTCATAGGTCTTCTTCATTTTATCGCTGGCACTCTGGATGTTCAACCGGACTCGTTCGTGGATGTCGTCCATTCTCTGCCGAAGTTTGCTGACGTAGTCCTCTCCCGCAGTGTCTTGTCCTGGCGGTATCCCAAACTTCAGGTCACAAGGCAGTCGCAGTTCTCGGCCCATTATAATACTAGCAGGAGTTTGACCAATCCAATCCAATCCAATAACATTTATTCTTATTATATTTACATGATATCTTAAAACTTAACTAATATGTACAATATAAAACAATCTCTTCTCCTCTTCCTGGATGTTGTGGGGGAGAGGGTTGAGGAGGGATGTGTTGAGGCTTTGTGTTCGGGGAAATATAAGCCACCAGCTTGCCCTCCCGAAGGGGCGAAGGGGTGGTCCCTGTTGGTTTTAACAGGTAGCCTTTTTCCCATATTCGCTAATGTTTTTTCTGAATTACAAGTTTTAATGATGCCTCCTGCTTTCGCTTATGCACCTACTGTCTTTGAAGATGGAATTCCAAGATTCAAAAGTGTTTAATTATATCTTTCTTACTTTTCCACTTGTTGAGCTATCCGGAAAATAAATTAAATAAAAAAAACCGGCTTATGACATTTCCTTTTACCCACTCTAATGGGCATGGCTTAGGTACGTGACCTAGGCCATTGGATATTGATTTCTGCAGGTCGGGTTTCCGACCTTATAGAATTTCAGCTGGTTTTACAATGGCTCGCGATAGAGTTCTAATTTTTCGAAAATTACCCCATGCTTCCTGGGAATTCCTTCTCTTATATTCGTTATATTTGCCGTAAGCGGACTTTTGGGAATGTGAAATCGATAGAATTTGTCTGATATTTTGTTGATATATGAGTCGATCGTTTCTACTTTCGCCAGCTCCCGCAGATCATCCAACCGGATGTATCTGTTACTGTTCGTAACTATGCGAGGGCCTTGTTCTGCAACCCTCTAACCTCGATATTTGGGTTTTTGGCAGGCTGCAGAATATTGGACAGGCGTATGTCATGGTTGGTCTAATTATTTGCTTGTAAATTCTCAATTTGTTATCAGTCGACAGCTTGGAATTACGTGCAATGAGGGGGTACGTACGCTTAATTGCGGCCGCCCCCCTCTGTAACGCCAATGCTATATGATTGTGCAAGTACATCCGACTGTCCAATTGCACTCCCAGGTATCTAACAGTGGGTTTCTCCGTCACTTTGTTATTTTCAATCGTTATCTTCCCGAGGATCTTCACGTTAGTTCTTTTCCTCGTGAAGTTAACGACCTCCGTTTTATTGGGATTTAACTTAATCTTATTTTTCTCCAAATACGGTGTGACCAACCGATCCAGATGTATCTGGAGCTGCCTAGCAGCCACTTCGCTTTGGAACGAGTGGGCGTAGATTGCGGTATCGTCCGCAAACATGGCCGTACTCGTTCTAGCGAAGGTCGGAAAGTCACTGGTATACAGAGAATATAAAATCGGTGACAGCGAAGACCCCTGTGGGACCCCCGCTCCGATTGCATAATCTCGCGAGCTGACTCCGTTGACATTAACCCTAAAAGTCCGCTCCGACAAATAGGAATCTAATATCTTTACCAGATACAAAGGCATGCCTGCCTCTATCATTTTGGCGATCAACCCCGCTGTCCAGACGGTATCAAACGCTTTTTGGGTGTCCAGCAGGACCATAACCGTGTTGTGGTCTCTGTGGAATGCTTCTTTCACCCCGTGAACAACTCGGGCTACTTGCGAGGTTGTAGAGTGACCTCTCCTGAACCCGAATTGTTCAGGCGGGATGACTTTCTGCCTCTCCTCAAAGTCGACAACACGATTCAGAAGGATCTTGTCCACCACTTTAGCAATTATGCTTAACAGAGATATTGGTCTGTAACTCTCTAATTTATTTTTATTCTTTCCCGGTTTTAAAAGCGGGATTATTTCTGCTTTTTTCAAACAATCTGGATAGTGTTGCCACTTTATGATTGCGTTTATTATGTAAATAAGCTGGACCAAGGCTTTCCTCGGGAGGTTCTTGAGTAGGATTGCATCCAACTTGTCAAGGCCTGGTGCTTTATTCCTCGGCAACTGGTTGATCACCCTTCGCACCTCCTCATAGCTTGTTATAGCTTTTTGGAGTTCCGGGGGTGTCAACCTCACCGATGGAATTTCTCTAAAATTATTCACCATGTTGTTAATGTGTCTGTGATGCTCTATGCTATCTGGCTCTATTTTATGAACGTCGCTGAAGTAACCGCCAAACAATTCGGCCTTCTCCAACTCGTTTGTCACCGAACGGTCGGGCCCACTCGCTATAGCTGGCACCGGTTCCCTTTTCCTTTGGAATCCTTTTGCCACATCCCATAGCGAGTGGTCCCGAACGTTGAGGCTCTCAAGCTTGCGATTCCAAACGGTATTCGTATTTTGCTCGATGAGTTCATTAATCTCTTTTCCCATTCTCAAGAAATTATCTTTGTATGCGGGATCTCTAGTAGCTTGCCACTTTTGCCTTTCTTTATTTTTGAGCTTGATCAAATTTTTAATACCGCTGGGAATCACAAACTTGTCTCCCCTCACGACTACTTTTTTGGCTGTTTTATCTCTCGCGATTTGCATGATTTTAATCAATTTCCGCGTCTCAAAGTCAATGTTTTCTTCAGTTATGTTCGCATTGATAGCTATTGTTCTATTAAGAATGTAACGGTATTTTTCCAGTTGCACTGGAAGTAGTCATAACGCGTTCTCGCGGTGTTAGCGTATTTCTCCTGGTTTAGCTTAAACATTACAGGAACGTGATCTGATATAAATTCGTTGACTACTTCCAGTTCTCCAACGTCCATTACATTCTTTGAACAACCAAATCAATAGTCGTCGGAGACATACTGTTGAAGGGTAGTGCGTTGGTTCGCTACTATGTTCGATCATCACCTCATTGTCAAGCGAGTACTTCAGCAACGTGTTGCCATTGGCGCTTGACTTCGTCGGACTACCATTCCATCCGAGTGCCTCGCGTTGAAATCCCCGGCCAGAATCACTTTATTAGCAACACTAAACAGATTGTCTAAATCTCGCGCTGTGAATTTTTGTTGGTGGGCAGTATATAGAAAATATACATGTCCCATCCTCTAATTTTATTCCTATGTGTCAATTTCCGAATTCCTTTGAGGAATTTCGGAGTATGGGACATTTTTCTTTATTAGGATTGCCACCCCCCCGGCGACTCGTTCTCCTCCTACTCTATCTGACCTAACAGTGGTGAACCCTCTGAATTTTAAGCTATGCTCCTGCCGGAGTCTAGTCTCAGACAGCAGCATTACATCAACCGAATGCTCCTGAATGAAGTTGCTGAGAAGCGCAAACTTCCCCGCAACTCCATTCAAGTTGAGCATGCATGCCTTTATACCTCTATCTCGCGCCATTGAAAAAGAAGTATTGTGCTGCTATATCCTCTCTAATCTCATCTGGAGAATTCTTTAGCATATTATACAGCTCGTTTAACTTTTTTTTCAACTTTCCCTACATCGACGAGACTCGCGATTTTTCTCGATATTTCAAGAAAAATCGCGAGGAGTTTGACCGGTTGACTCGTGTACTGCGGATCGATAGGCCATCAGGAACAAATGAAGATACTGGTCCCAGTCTCTTTGATGGTCAGAGACAACCTTGGACAAGTGGCGGTTGATCGTCCTGTTCATCCGTTCCACCATTCCATCGGACTGCGGATGTAGGGCCGTGGTTCTTGTCTTGCGGATGTTCAGCAGTAGACATATTTCTTGGAAAAGGTTGGATTCGAAATTTCTGCCTTGATCCGAGTGCAGCTCCATTGGAATACCGAATCGACATAACCACTCTTTCACCAAGACGTCGGCGACGGTGATGGCTTCCTGGTTGGGCAGGGCATAGGCTTCCGCCCACTTACTGAAGTAGTCCATAGCCACAAGGATGTATTTATTCCCGTGGTCGGATACGGGAAACGGGCCGGCGATGTCAATGGCGATTCTCTCGAACGGGCTGCCTACGTTGTACTGACGCATCGGGGCCTTGGGTCGTATTCGAGGTCCATTGCTAGCAGCGCATACAGCGCACTTCCTGCACCAGTCCTGGACGTCAGCTTGACAATTGGCCCAGTAAAACCGTTGCCTCACTTTCTGCAGGGTCTTCGTCACTCCCAGATGTCCTCCGGCGACTCCATCATGGATTTCCCGCAGCACTTCCTCTCTTCTGTTCCTGGGAACAATTATTTGGCGTCTGTCTTCTGCACCAGTCCTGGCCTCCAACACACGTTTCAGGATCCCATTGTCCAGAATAAGAGAGTTCCATTGTGCCCAATAGGACTTAACAGCCGGCGAGTAACCTGCGACTTCCTGCCATGATGGTCTTCGATTGCCCTTCTTCCAGCTGACGACTAAGCCAAGGTCGGGGTCTCTCTCTTGGTCTTTCTGGATCTTGCTGTCATTCCAGTTGTCATCCATTGCCGCGGTTCTACAAAGTGTTGCTTCTTTCTCTTCTGCTCGTCGGCAATGTGAGCAATCATCTGGACATGGTCTTCGCGACAAGGCATCTGCATTCTTATGGCTAGTTCCGGCTCGATGTTCGATCTCGAAATCGAATTCTTGGAGTCTCTCGATCCAACGTGCTACTTGACCCTCAGGATTTTTGAACTGTAAGAGCCATTTGAGAGCTGCATGGTCAGTTCTCAACAGGAATCTTCTTCCATACACGTACTTGTAGAAGTGTTCCACTCCCTTTACAACAGCTAACAGCTCTCGCCTGGTGACACAGTAATTGCGCTCTGGTTTGCTAAGCGTCTTGCTGAAATAACCAATGACCTTCTCCTGTCCCTCCTGGATCTGAGATAGGACAGCTCCAAGTCCCACGTTGCTGGCGTCCGTATCCAAAATGAATTTCCTTTGGGTAGGGATAGCTCAGTATAGGTGCGTTGATCAAAGCTCCTTTCAGCTTCCTGAATGAATCTTGACATTCTTCGGACCACTGGAACTTTGTTTGGCCTTCCGTGAGCCGTGGTTTAGCGATGTTGGCGAATCCCAGCACATATCGGCGATAGTATGTGCATAAACCAAGGAAACTTCGAAGTTGGTGAATGTCTTTGGGATGGGCCAATCCTTAACAGCTTTGATCTTCTGGTCATCCACTGCTACTCCTTCCCCAGAGACAACGTGGCCGAGGTATCGTACTTCTTTTGGAACAGATGGCATTTCTTAGGCTCAGCTTCAATCCGGAGTTCCTCAGTCGCAGGAATACTTCCTCCAAGTTTTCACGTGGTCCTCGAACGATCTGCCGACCACGATTATGTCGTCGAGATACACTAGACACGTGTTCCATGAGAGTCCCTTCAGCACTGTCTCCATCAATCTTTCGAATGTGGCGGGAGCATTACAGAGCCCGAATGGCATAACGGTGAACTGCCACAATCCTGAGCCGATGGTAAAGCAGTCTTTTCTCGATCTTCCTGAGCGAGTCCTACTTGCCAGTATCCACTCTTCAGATCAAGGGTCGAGAAAATCGTGGAACCAGCCAACGTGTCTAGGGTGTCATCTATTCTCGGGAGAGGGTAACTGTCCTTCTTCGTGACATTATTAAGTTGGCGATAGTCTACACAAAAGCGTGTCGATCCATCCTTTTCTTCACCAGTACGACTGGAGAGGACCAGGGACTGTCAGACGGTTCGATAACTCCTTCTTTTCCCATATCGCTGACTATTTTGTCAGCCTCTGCCTTCTTGGCAAGAGGAAGTCTTCTTGCTGATTGCCGGATCGGTCGGGCACCCCAGTATCAATCTTGTGCTGGACCACATTAGTTCGACCCCTTTTCCTTGTCCGGTATCGAAGATGTCTTGGTACTTTTGACTAAATCTCTTAGTTTGGGCTGTTGAGCTGGTTTTATGTCTTTGGAAGAGATGGCAACTAATTCTCTAGTTCTGTGGGCAAGTTGTTGGGTTGGCTAATCGTACCTCGTACGCCCCGGATCACGGATGAAACTGACGAGCAGTGCCCCAAAATTGTTCCTTTCTTCAAGGTCACTGGGAAATAATTGACATTCATGACCCTTACCGGCACAAATTTGTCAGCACGCAACAAGGTCTTCCCTAGTGCAATCCCTCGTCCAATTTTCTCATCATGAAGTTTGGGCTCGAACATCACCACGTCTCCACTGCTCGCACTCCCGTCCAGGCGAGCCTCCAGAATGGTTTCAGCCCTCTCAGGTATGCTTACATCTTCAGCCAACAGCACACGGATCAACTCTTCACTTCTCCCATGAAGTACCAGCTCTTCTCCGTTGACACGTAGGACGCCGTCTTTGAAATCCAATTCAAACCCTCTGGAATTCATGATGTCCATTCCGATGATTGCATCGTCTTCGATGTCCGCTACAAGTGCCTGATGTTTCACTTTAGTGCTGCCCAAAATTATTTCAATCGGTAGCTCGCCATATACAGTAGCTGGCTCCCCTGTTGCTGTGCATAGCTTCCAAGTTGTCGGTTCAATTCGTTCCGGTGTTCTGGCAAAGGAAGGTCCGAGAATTGTCCTAGTCGCACCTGTATCTAGCAGCATGGTGCAAGGCTCGTTATTGATGAGACCGTCTACGAAAACACCTCTGTTCTGTCGTTGCAGGATAGCGACATATGCGTTGTTAACCAGGGCTTGCTGGACACAGGCCGACGATTGCCCCTTCTCGTCGACCTTCTTTAGTTTTCCTGCATCGGAGTCGTGTTTTCGAATGTTGGACATTTGCTACGCACATGTCCAATTTTGCCACAATTCCAGCATCTTATCTGTCTCTTCTCAGGGAACACTTCCTTAATCACTTTCCTTATGGCAGCTTCCAAATTAGCAGGCTCCTGTGAGTCTTCCTCAATCATTCGGACTTTACTCTGGCTTTTGCAAGATTGTTTCGCTGCCTCGAATTCTAAAGCGCGTGCCAGTGCATCTACGAGATGTGTTGGACGGGCTAGTGTCAACGCTTGTCTGGTTTCTTGGTCACGGAGTCCATCCAGGAATGCTTGAACCGCTAGTCGCTCCATTACATTTTCTGGTGTGGCTGGATATGCGAGACGAACCAAGCGTGCAATGTCAGTTTCGAATTCTTGTAAGGATTCGCCCGATTTTTGGCAGCGATTTTTCAGCTGGGAGTGGTATACGTGTTCCAAATGGGCGTGGCCATATCGTAATTCTAGATGTTTAATCAGCTGATCATAGTCCTCCTGTTCTTGGGCGGTGAGAGTTTGTAGAATATTTGTCGTTCTCCAGTAATGCAAGTGTCAGTGCTACAGCTCTTTCCCTGCATTCCATCCGTTTGCTTTGGCCGCTGCTTCAAACTGCCGGCGGTAATTTGCCCATGGAGTTTTTCCGTCGAACTGAGGCGGCTTCATGGAAAGCTTCCCTATTTCTGAAATGACCTTGACATCTTTTATACTCTCTTGAACTTTATCCACGTTCAAACTCAAGTCCAGCATTGCATTTTCGTTAACCGTCTCTGTGGAGGACGCACTATTAATTTGTTTTTCCAGCTTACTGATCGTTTCCTTTATTTTGTCCATTTCTGCCTCGATTCCGTCTTTGATTTCATCGCTGATTATTTCCTTCATCTTGTCCATCTCTGCCTCGACGGTTCCTATTCTTTTTTCTAGACGATTCGCCACACCACAGAGTTCTTTTTTTAGGCCTTCTGTGTTTTCAAGGAGCTTATCTTCCAGGCTTTCTAGAAGCTTCTCTTCCAGATTTCTAGAATTTTCTTGAAGCTTCTCTTCCAGATTTCTAGAATTTTCTTGAAGCTTCTCTTCCAGATTTCTAGAATTTTCTTGAAGCTTCCCTTCCAGATTTCTAGCATTTTCTTCCAAAGTCCTCGAATTTTGTTGCAGTTCTTCTTTCACGGATTTAGTAGTTTCTTCGAGTTTATTCATTACCAAACTCAAATCACCTCCGGGAACTTCGAATAAAAATGTTTCAGGGTCCTCACCTTCTTGTATAAGTCCTTCTGCAAGTCTTTCCTGGAGTACTTGCTTTTTACCCGTTGTTTCCAGTTCCCTTTCCTCCAATTCCTGTTTCAATTCCGCTACCTTCAAGTCCGCAAGGCGCACTTTTCTTGAACACATTTTGTCTTTGACGAGGTATCAGTCTGTTTCACACGAAAAAGTTTATCAGTTTGTTAAAAATTCACTTCGCGAATTCTTTTCCACGGGCCACCAGTCTATTGTCTGTTTCACGCGAAGAGTGTATCAGTTTATATTCCCACGCACAATTGTCCACTTCGCGAAAACCGGGCCACTGTCTATTTTCTGTTTCACGCGAACAGTGTATCAGTTTATATTCCCACGCACAATTGTCCACTTCGCGAAAACCGGGCCACTGTCTATTTTTTGGGCGTACAAAAGGTCTATCAATTTATTTTCTGACTATCCACTCCACGATCACTTGTTTATTTTCAAAATCTCACTTCCGACACCAATTGTAACGTAAATAAACTTAACTTGGTTCTACTAATTTATTTCACACTTAATCTACAACTTAATTTATATTACTACGCTACTGAATAGTTCGATCGTATGGGCTCGTTCAGACCGTTTACTCCCTCTTGAGGGCTGTCTATTTATCTCCGATACAGCATTCTCGATGTTTCGAATTCTTCCAGTTGGCGACGGCATGTTCCAATTGTTTCCAATATTGACCGTTGCATTACGCGGAAGAGGGACTGGATGGTTCTCGAATATCTCCGGGGATGATCTCATCGCTGTCGATGGCGACGCGGGAGGCGACAGGTCCGGCCTAGGTTCGTTACACTATCATACATGTAGCAGGGGAGTGAAAAGGTCTCACTGAGTACACGCGTTGAATGTTGAACAAGGCGCATCACATCAATTGAAACCCCGAAAAAGTTGGTCATTTCCAAGTTTTCAACTATTTCTGACAAAAACAAGTATTTTTCCACCATTTTTCTTGAAAAACAATCGGCAAATGATAGTATACCTAAATACCATGATGCTAGATTTTGGCCTTTCTTTTTCATAACTCCCTTGTTGAAAACAGAAACAAGTTTTTTTCTAGGTGCCTACGTAAAAGTGAGCTCCGTATCTTAGTTACACCAGGCCATATGACGAATTTGGTGTCCTGTTCTCGATTCTAATATAAAAAAGTTAATTTCAAAATAAAAAACTCGACTGCGTAAAAAGTGAACTTTAAAAGAGATGGAAACAAGATGACCAGAAAATATTGTCATAAAATTAATACTGTGAACAATATCACGCAGTCAGAGGCATCTTCTTTAATTCAACAATGAAGATATATTATTGCCTCCGACTGCGTGAGATCGTGAGAAAACAGAGATTGTGAGAAAACATAATTTTCTGACAATATTTTCTGGTCATATTGTTTCCATCTTTTTTTAAGGTCACATTTTACGCAGTCAGGTTTTTCATTTTTCAATTACCTTTTTTTACTTTACACTTATTAGTTAAGATTATCCACAATATGGCGTCTGGTTGTCGCCATATTGAATTTGGTCACAATGTGGAGACTAGTTGTCGCCATATTGAATTTTTATTATTACTGTCATGTCTTTATTCACATTATGGCATCTGGTTGTCGCCATATTGAATTTTGATTACTGTCATGTCTTTAGTGACACTCGCAAGATTAAGACAATTCGATGATTCTCACGTCAAGAAGAAATAAAGTATATTTTTCTTTCGACTTGGTATAATGTAAATTTATACAAAAACTGTTTATTTTCTAGTAAAAAAGAGTTGGTCAACTCCAGAACGCCAAATTGTTCGAAGGGAATTCAGAGATTATCTTGAGAAGAAAACATTACCTTCATTATATAAATGTGAAGAGGTAATAAAGCGCCATTTGGAATTATCGCACAGATCGGCGCAAACTCTGAAAGCTTACATAAATGCTGTGGATAGGAAAATATATGGATGATATCTTCTTCAATCAATATCACACAGGTTCCTTTTTCATTGAATTTTTGTAACAAAAATATCCCAAAAATTCAAGCTAGAAGATCGACAATAAAATCAGGAATCAGTTCGTGTGTTGTGAAATAACCTAATATATTTTCACTGGTTTTTTACATTTTCAACTATATTGGTAAGAGATATTTAACGAAATAAAAATGGGAATAATTTTATAACTAATAGCCTTGATTTTTGACTCACTTCAACATTCGCATTTTTCCACTTGAAGTATACAAAAATTTCTGGAAAAAGTCATTATTTGTCTACTTGCTACCCTGTCATACATGTTTGTATTTTGTACAGGAAACTGAATACTGAAAATCCCATTTGAAAATGCTATATTGTTCTGAAATACAAACCCATGTGAATTATGGAATTCTCGTATGGTGATTGTCAATTGTTATTATTTGAAGCCTTGAGAAATTCTTCAAAAATGGTATACATTCAAAATACTTAAGAAATACATAACAGGCTGGTATCGCTATAATATATTAACTTACGTTTCCAAAAACAAGGATCGAATAATATATAATTTTCTCATTTACAATATAATATATAAAAATAAATGATATTTCGAGTAAAAAAAGCACGACAAAAAATGTGTGCATGGTGCAATCTAACTTGTTGCTTTTTCCATAACAGTTTATAGTCCACAGAAAATAATAAAACCGAAATAGCAGTTTCCTTAGCCCAAAGGATTGTGATTCAGCTCTGTTCAAAAAGTTGATATCTCCGTTATTATCAACTTTTGAACAGAAGTAAGTATAGCTCAATATTTTGAGCTAAGAAAATTATTTTTCCTTTAAAAATCATAATTGGCATTGCTCAATAGGGTAACAAAAAAAATAATTTAATTGTTTATTGATTTAACAATTTGTTATAAACATATTCGGACTGAAATTATATTTTTTTCTGAAAGCAATTACACAATTATCACTGAATAAAATTGTCTTGCAGGTTCATTACTGTATTTGCATTTTTTTAACAAGTTATAAGTCATAAAAGATACGAAAATGTCAAAAAATCTTAAATTTTTATAAACAAATGCATATAACAGCTGATCAACAATAGCTTTAAACAAAACAATGAAAATATAAAAAAAAATTATAAAATATGTCGTCTCGTTGTCGCCATATTGAATTTTGTCACAATATGGCGTCTGGTTGTCGCTATATTGAATTTTTATTATATTGAATTTTGATTACTGGCTGATAACATATTAACCTCGGTTGAAAATTAAAAAAAATTCACAACGTTTATTACCTCACTGTCTGACATGGCCTCCTGAACTATCAAACACAAAAGTTGAAATTTTATAATTGATGATCAAAATCGATTTCGGGAAAATATATATTTTTTCAAATGTCAGTGTAGTGTGGGGTGTACCACTATTTCAACACTGAAAAATATCGAAAATAAGAAAAAAGAAAGAAAAATTCGTTGTACCCTATCTCCTAAATAACCACCCACAGTAGGGAGATATAGGAGAAGGTATAGTTGCCGAAGAAACTACAAGCCCGCTTCAGACCCTTATACGTTAAAAAACAAAAATAATCTTAAAATCTCAAGAAAAGAATTGAGCAAATAACGAGAATATCTGAATATTTCATTTTATAGTAACGTGCTTTCCATTTGTACAAAACACACATTGTGCGAGGCTTGACTGGTACTTTATCGTTTTTTTCTTAGATATAATAATTTTCTGATAAACGTTTGTTTTCCATGTTGTAGACAACCAACATAATTCAGAAATTAGAAAATTCCGACTAGTTAGTTGTCTCACTGTTGGAGTATCAATAGAAAAAATGTGGAAACCTTGTTAGGATCAACATTGAAAAACAAACAGATTTTTTTTTATAACAACAAAAAAAAACGTCATTTCGGTGAACAAATATTTAAATTATCAAAGATATAATTCAGGAGCTTGTTCGGTATTCTGCAATATTGTTTTTTTTATTAAAGAGGGTGAATCATATAAACAATATTCAAACTAGAACACGTCCTTTTGCAGTGGATAACATATTATGGAACCTTTGTTATGAAAATCGAATATGCATATAAGTAGGTTAGGTTAATATTCCCGAATTTCGGCAAAAGAATAATTCCAATTTAAAAATATTTTGTCTCCTTCTGAGTGCTCCATCTATTTCGTGAGTCTAAATCTGTGAAAAAGTTTGTTAGTTCAATAATATTCTGGACCAATTCAGGAAAACCATCATCTTAAGGAGTGTTGTGCTTTCATAAAGTTCTTTGTTATTCTGGATATTTACTAGACACCTATACTACGCAAATTCAGTTTTTCGAAATGGCTACTGAAGGCATTATCCGATCAAATTGACATGCATTCCAATTAAATTTTTCTTCTTAGAGATGGACAAAATCTGTTTTTTTTTCAAACGAATCAATATTTTATATTTTGATCTCCAATTATTCAAGGCTCAACTAAATTGCTTAGAATGACCAGTCCAGTGAAAACCAGATGTATATCATCCGCATAAATGGTTATTACATTTTACTGCTTCTTCAGAAATCATTTACTAGTTTATGTATTAGATGAATCTATAAAAATTTCTATAACATAATTTCCTTTGTCAAGTCTGTCTTGTATGAAATTAATTACTTGTAGTGCTGCTGCTTGTGTTCCACTGTTTTCTTGAAAACCAAATTGATTTAAATCAAATCCATATTTTTTATTCATAAAGTTTACTATTCTTTTTTTAATAATATTTTCAATGATTTTGGAAAATATGCTTATTAATGCTATGGGCCTGTAATGGATTGGATTCTGGTCATCTCCACCTTTATATATTGCTCTTATTGATGCATGTTTAATTCATTGAGAAAAAACCCTGTTAAGAAAGATTCATTGATTAATTTAGTTAATGGTTCTGCCAAAATATTTTTTTATTCTACAATATCTCGTTTAATCAAACCTTCTGGATCATGGCATGATTTTTTTTAGGGTATTAATTATATCTATAATTTAATATTCATCAGTTGGGAATAGTAGCAATGTTTAATTATTTTTAGGAGGTGGTATAGTATCATTAGGTATATTATTATAAAATGATCTCAATCCTTTGGCTGTATTCTCACCAATAGTTGAAAAGTGTCAAATCATTTTCTCTGCCATTTTTAATTCACTATTGATAATTTGGCCATTTACTAATAACGGTTCAATATCTGTTTTTGGTGAATTTTGATTTGTTTTTTATATAATAATTCATTGTATCCCATAGTTTTTTTGGATTACCTTATGATTCTTCAATTATTTTATTGTATTTTTTTAAATTTTTTTTTATTTCAATTTTTTTTTTTATCTTTCATTTCACGTTATTAATCCAACATTTTTTCACGTATTCTATTTATACTTTGGTAGATGATAGATATTTAGCTTCTGAAATCATATTCATTAATTCCTGAAATTCTCCACATTGTTTTTTTTAAATGATCAGAAAGTATTTGTTTGAATTTGGGGTAATAAATTTCAATTATTCCGCGTTTTATGTAATTTTTTGAAGCAATTTCTGATTTTTCAATGGCTGTGTATATTATGAGGTGATCTGTTATTGAAATATCTTCTAATTTTATTTTGAAATTTAATTGATGGCAGTTAGTCAAAATATGATCAAGTATGCTGAAAGAATTGGGTTGTTTTCTGGTATAAAGATTTGGTTCAATTTTGTTCATGATCTGAAAATCGTTACTGTTTATTGTATATTCATAATTAGTAGAATCACTGTTATTCGTGAGAAGATTGATATTAAAATCACCTATTATAATAAGTTTTTTATTAAAATTCATTATTTCATATAAATGATCAAAGAATTCGGCATGATTTGAATTTGGTGGTCCATAGAGGAAAATAATTTTCAATTTTGAATTGAAATTATGAATATACTATTTACCTTATCTTTTTTATATAAAAGAGATGGGAAAATCAATGTTTCTATCAAATATTGAATACACCAGATCACAAAAAAGTTCAGCATGTTTGAAGACTCCAGAAGTATTGAGTGGTGGTGTAAAAGATTACATTTTCCACTTTGACAGCCTCTATCTGCTTCATTTTGAACTTTTCGGATTTTTTTCATAGACGACATTTTTTTTTTCAACTGTTATAGCAGCGTTGCAACAAGTTATAATCCACATACCAACAAATTGAAAAACCCAAGGGAATCTTAACTCAAAAAGAATCTGAGAACTTGGACATTTGAGTCGTCTCTGATTTTTTTGTGAAATAATGAAAAAATTATTTATTTAATACTATTTGAAAATCGGAAAAAGAATATCAGAAATAACATTTCGTCCAACAAATTTTTGATATACTGCTGAAAAGAAAAATTATATCGATTTTGGTCATGATTTTGATTAAATAATGCTCCAATGAATTTTGCTGATTCTCTGGAATTAAGGAGCAAGCACATAACTATGTCCATCTCGACCGTGTCGTAGAATTGCAATTATTTTCTCCATGAGGCTTCGAGAAATCCAAGTCAATTCTGAATAACATCTTATTGGCACATATATCCAAATTGAAAGGTTCTGTTAATGATTAGATAATATTTCATTCATATATCATATCACTCAAATTCAACCTGTTTATTGTTTCACTCTTCATTCATTCGATCAGTACCTACTGATAGGTTCTATCAGCTGGATTAATCTACCATGATGGTTGTGAAATATACAAGGAAACAATAGTTTAACTATTTTCCAATTATCCATTGATCACAAATCTGATATTTCCCACCATTCGTTGATTGATTTTTTTCATTGTCTGATAGTTTCATTGATGTTGCTTTCCTTCTGAAGAATATTCAGATACTTATATAAAGTAAATTTGAACTTCTATATTATATGTATGTATATATAAATATTATTAATTGAATAACATATATATTTATATATATATATATATATATATACTAACAAATATCCCACAGGTAATAATTCGTGGGGTTGAAATGTAGTTTATTTTATTAAACATGATGAAATGTATTCATGTTTATAAATTGTTAATAAAACTGTTATTATTATTCATTGTTTTTTCACCACGTTTTATTAACCCACTTCTTTGTCTGTCTGTTCGGGTGGAATCTTGATAGTGAATTTTGACTTACTTCTAGTTTTCCGATTGACATGAAATTTGGAAGATGTCCATAATTTCGGTGACAATGTATTACGGAATTTTTGTAAGATAAAACAAAAACTTGTCTTCGGGGGAATCTTAGTATATCTCCAATTTGGCGCAAAAGTTTTGTGATTATGCTCCGATTCTATTCTGAATTGGTACCTATGTGGTGCTTTTCGGTGTCGGAGATTATGAATTTTTTGTCAAAATTCATGGTTTGAAGATGGTGGCTCCAAGATGACGAAGAAATTTGTGATTATTCCCCGATTTCATTGGAAATTGATATGTGGGAGTTTTTGGGTTCGGAGATTAATCATTTTGTTGTAAAAATTTAATTATTCAAAATGGGTACTTTGAAATGATGGACCAGTTTTATTTCACACACAAGATTAAATATCAGAAAATAATTCTTTGAATAAAATATAATTTTCACTCTACCACGTTTTAAAAACATACTGAAAAGTATAAAATAATTTCTTTTAGCCCCAAACAGATTTATAAATTTATACGTTTTAGTTCATTTTAAAAACGTGGTATATTAAAAATTATTTTTAATTTTGAAAATATTTTTTTATTTTATACCAGTCGACAAGAATTCATGTGCAGCAATAATGAAGAAAATGTAACATAATTCTTCATTTATCTGGTGTGGTGAAATATAAGACTATGGAACAATTTCATTGGATGGGTATTCTATATCTGTACCTCAGAAGGAGGACAACCATGGTCGAACAAATGACGGAAAGGTGTTAAGTCGCTTATACAAAAGCATATAATTTACTAGCCATTTCTTAAAAAAAATATTTCATGAGTAACTTTTTTTATATAAGTTGTTTTTGTTGGGAAGTAGACATTATTTTTACGAAATTGTCAGGTTTCTATCAGAAAACACAGTGTTGCGGCGTGCAAAAAAATATTATTTAATCTTTTGCTTTCAAAATTAGAATTTAATTTGTCATTCAGACTTAATTCAAACAATTTCTTCCATTCTAGGAATATTGCTTCCATAGTTATTTATGTCCTCTCTAGATATTCATTTACTTCACTTCAAGGCGAATCAGTCATTCAACAAAAATCAAATGGAATATCGAATCAATTAAATTTTCCTCACCGTTATATTACAGTTCGTGAGCTAGCCGCATCAATGCCATACGTTGAATGCACGAACGAGGTGTATGATAATAAAAACTTTTTAACAAAAATTCTGCAAAAGTAAAAAATAAAATAAACCTTCTTAGTCTCAATAACTAAGCTCTAAACTAATGTAAGTTACTAATTTTGAGTCGCGTAAACAACAATCAACGAAGATCATTAAATTATCAGTATGTCACCGCGCAACTCGATGCTATCATTTTACGCCTTATCTAATTCATTTGCTTGTTTGTTTGGCGACGACTCAAAATTAGTTACTTACATAAGTTTAGGAGCTTAGTTATTGAGACTAAGAATTTTTATTTTATTTTTTACTTTTCAGTTCCGTATTTCGTCGGTTATATTTTTTGTTAAAAAGTTTTTATTTTTCAATTCTTTGTTGCTGAAATCTACTAATTACTACCTACTTAATTTTTTATTACTTTTAAAATACTTACTTACCTAGCTTACTTCAACTATTACCTATATTACCTATTAAATAATATGATTTTCTATTTTATTTACTTATTGTTATATAATATAAATTAATATTGGAAGTTCTGGTTAGTTGATTTCATCACTTTGTATATAATTCCATCCTTTCATAGAATGTAATCATTTTGACGGATGTAGGAGGGTCTGTCAATGTCAACTACATATGTGTGCCAAAGTTCACAAGTGAAAAATCGATCATCCGCTATTTTTTTATCCATAGGGGTGGATCATCACATTCCAAATTGGAATATGATCAACTATGAGGTATACTCTTTCTAATGAAAAAAAATCATCCAAATCGGAAAACCCACTACAAAGTTATGCCTGATAGAATCGGTTTACGGACCAAAATTCAGAGGGTTTTGTTACCCTTAGGGATGGATTTTGTTGTTCAAATCAGAATGGGACCAACTTCGAAATACACCCTATCCAATGAAAAGAGAATCATCGGAATTGAACCGCTCTGTGAAAAGTTGTGCGTGATCATACATAAAAAAAAAATTATACGCGTCGAATAGAGAACCTCCTCCTTTTTGGTTTCGTCCGTTAAAAATGTGTAGTTCTATTCAAAATATTTGATAAAATCAATTATGGGATGATTTTAATGAGTTTTCCTGCATAAATCACTACTTCAACTTAAAAAATGGAAAAAAATTCAATTTCCACAAAACGAACTTTATCCAATAAAATTTCAATGTTCCCTAATTTCACAGATTCACCTACTGATGAACAGTTCGAAATAATTGAGATGTGGACCCAATGAAAAACCCCCAACCTCCGTTTTCAAAAGGTAGCGGAATATGACGTTGGGTATCATAGAATTGGTAGTCGAAAATGACAATGTATAAAGGAACAGTATAAATATATACCGTATAAATATATACTGTATATATTTATACTGTAGTCGAACATGACGTTGGACATATATATATATATATATTATATATACATAAATAAACATACATACACTTTAGGTATGTGATGCTGACTTGAAAATACGGCACATCAATGCTAGGTATCCAGGACCAGTCCATGATGCCGCCATTTGGATGGTTAGCAGCGTGAGAGAATTTTCAATAGAAAATTTTCACCATGCTCGAGATAGACATACTTGGCTTTTGGGCGATTCCGGCCACCCTCTACACCATTTTTATTAACACAAATTGAAGGAGCTGATCCAAATACACCAGATGGAAGGTATACAGAAAGCCATGTTAGAACAAGAAATGTTGTGGAACGCTGCATAGGTGTTTTAAAGGCATATTTTAGATGTTTGAGAAAAGATAGAGTTCTCCATTATAAACCAGATATAGCTGCCAAAATAATTTATGCATGTGCAATATTACATAACATCCAATATCATTGATGATGATTTGGAACACGATATTGAAGATGTTTTTTTTTCTCATCCTATTAATTGAAAACATGTCTTGTTTTTCTACCAAGAAATACTGAATTGAATATTTTGTCATATTTTCAGAAGAGCGCTTTTCTCAAATTTGAATTTTTATATGCAGGTCATATGGATGGGAAAATTGTTTAAAAAAATATGAATACATTTGTCAGGAAGGTTCGAACTACAGTTATAAAAAATACCCTTTTTTAGGTATTGAAGACAAACAGTATTGTGAAGATGGACAGAATGGTGATGATGGGCAGAATAGTGAAGACTTACAAGGGGTTGATTTGCTACGTGAAGCACGAGAAATAAGGAATAATTTAATTTGCAGGTGTTTACTTGAAATGTAAAATATGTTTGCTATAATTTGGAAAAAAAATTTTTTGAACACTTGTGTTTTCCCCACTTTTAGTTTGGAAAAAACATTTTTGAAAGTTATAAATCTCTGCAATATTAAACTCATTTTGAAGGTTGTAGATGATGTGGTAACCTGATTACTCTCTTTCGGACGTCCATCGTCTTAATGGATTTAAAAGGTTTTCACGACATTTCCAATGCTTGTATCTGTACCTTTTAAAGACGATGGACGTCCGACACGAGAGTAATCATTTATTTGTATGTTTACCAAAGGATTATCTCCTATCACAGAAATTAAAAAACAACTGAATATACAAACATAAATAATTCTCTGAAAATGTTAACGTTAACAGAATAATTTTCAACAAAAAAATTGATCTTTGAGAGCTACCATATTTAGACATAAAATAATTCAGTCTATGTCACACTCTGCAGTAAGTTGAGTTATTCATCCGTCAATGACCTCTCTATGTCTACATCTGGGTACTGCAATTGCAATCTGAGATAATTTAATTTGAGTTTTTGTTGTTCAGTTGCTACCAACTCCTTCAAGTTGTGATTTATGTCACCTAGTATTGGTGTGTAATCTGTTTCAACATGATTTTTCAAGTAGTTCTGAACTGTACTAACAAAAGTACTGCGCATCTTGACAGGTTTTTTTACATCCATTTTCGGGGGCAGTGACCCATGTTCTGAACCTGTCCACATCTTCGAGACTGCTGGGTTCGTTCTATTACAAGAACCTGGCTGCACAACGGGAACACCAGCAAATCCATCAATTATAACTACCCCTGCTCCAAATCATTTAGAGGTTTTTCAGGAGGACCTCCTCATGTTTTTTTCTCTCGCACTTGTATTGCTCCCGCCCTCTTCCTTACAGCAGATTTCCATTCGCTTAAAATCTGAAATCCCAATTATATTTTGGATTTTCCCGATTAACCACATCTCAAAATGGAATATTCTAGTTAATTGTTCCCAAGATTCTCTTAAAATATTGTCATCCCCTGGTGAAAGTTTATTATTTTCGTGGGTTTCTAAATACAACATATATTGCGTTCTTGTGGTCTTCGAAGAACGTATTCTCTTAACTTTGGTATTTTCCATGATTTTTTAATAAAACCCAAACTACCCCGATCTTAGAATAGGTACCTGATAATATACAAGACTTCTATACTGACCAGTGCTGCCAATTGAAAGTATTCACTATGCTGACTAGCCTCTACCAAAATGCGGAGTTTTACTCCCAGAATTTTGAGAATGCTTACAAAATCCTTACAAACTCAATTTATACATAATCTATGGTATATATGGATGATTTCGAGGGTCGACTTGTTCTGATAGATACTGATTCTAAAACGAAACCAGAACAAACTAGACTAAAAGAAGCACATATTCACAAACGTCCATTGAACTGAAAATGCAATAGGGAACACGCATGTGCCCCCTTTCTAGAATATTTTGATTTGCACATAAAGACTACCACCTAGGGAGCTCAGCAACAAACTTCATTTTTCATAATTCGAAATTGAAAACGCCAATTTTGTCTTCACATTCAAAAACGTACTCCTAGCGCCTCTGGTGGACGTAAGCATCGTTATTTCACACTCTTAAATTTTTTACCACTAGTTGCTTCGAACTGTCAACTATAATTTCATCTGCCTTCGTTTATATGTTGTACTAATATTTTTATCATCATAGTATTTTCAAATATCACATTAAAAGTGAGCTTGAATTTATGTTTGGGTTGAAAGAAATAGTATCGACTATTAATATTCCTGAAACAACCCCAACTGGCACTAGTGTTTGGGGGAAGTTATTCAAATGAAGGTCAAATCGAGTTTGAATTGAGGGACACTTTTAAACATGGAAATTTCGACAAAATTTTGAGATATGAGAAATCATTTTCACAAAATGTAATTATTGTAGATCTGAGGCAAAGAAAAAAAAATAAAATCATGCGTGTTCCCCATTGTCTACTCGGTGCTAGGTCAGAAGTTGGGTTGGTAGCATTGACACCTGTTGACAAAACCATAGTATAATCTAAACAATGATAAAACTCATGGAAGCCTGAGGCTGAGATCAGGGTTCTTATTATAATAATAAGAACCCTGGCTGAGATAAGATTTCAGATGTCATGTCATGCCAATTTTAATTTCGATAAACAAACATAACACATAACTCAAACTAGCAAACTACTATAGACAAAGACGTGAAGAGTAACGACTAACAAGTTCTGTGCCATTACATGACTGGCTATTAGCCATGTGCCACACGAAACAAACACAAGTAGTCAGGAAGACTCCCACTCCTTAGTGCAAAATGCTTACAAAATCCTCACAATTCGTCATTACTCCACGATTACTCCAAAGCTTTCGAATTGCTTACAAATGGAGTAATTACTCTCAAAACGGCAGCGCTGATACTGACATTTGATTATGAAATAACAGTTGTTAAGTTAGCAACTTTCAGCACGAAACGAAAAATGATCATTAACCATCCTGAAAACATTCATTGGATCTTTACCGAATTTGCCAAGGTCATTTCTAGCGACACCTTTTAAGGAATGAGTATTTTTGACATATTGTTCACAGGCATCGTTAAGGCTACCGACAGTCGTTTGATAACGGATCGTTCAATAGACCATTTCATTTAAGCATTTTAGCTGTGCGCATGCGGAACCAACGTTCACTTGTTTTTTTCTGGAGGGGATTTAAACACTTTTCGACGAATCAAATGATGAGAATACATGTCACTTGTCATCAAAATTTTTGAACATTCAGTGTCGTTCGTTTGGGTCGGTAATGACTTTAGGAAGTGTCGATTTGAACTTTAAACTACTTTTTTTACTTCCCGTCCTGTTGATTAACCATTAACCTCCCAGTTCAGTTCAAAAACGGTTTTTGTGGTTGTGTTTATAATAATCATGGTTCGAAAAAAATCCTCCTTACACAGTTCCAAATAAATAAATTTCACACTTTGACACATGGAATTTAGTAACTTTGCCTTATTTTTCATGTTGGTAATAAATGAGTCACCGCCCACAACAATTGCACACATAAATGAAGGGGAAACTAATGCTCACATTTGAATTCGAAAAGTTGGCGGTGACTCATTTATCACCAACATGAAAAATAAGGCAAAGTTACTTAATTCCATCCGTCAAAGTGTAAAATTTATTTATTTGGAACTGTGTAAGAAGAAGTATTTTTTCGATAAAAACGACGATATTTTGTGCAAAGTTGTGCCGGAAATAAGTGATTTAGGGTGTATTGTTTATGCTGGTAAAAAGAAGGAGGCATTTTGAGTGATTTTTGTGCGAGAAAACGGTGCTTGAAAATGAGGTTAATTTTTTTTTAAAGTTCTCTAACTCGGGAACGGTATGAGATCGCCGCATTTTCCTTCCGGATTCGTGTTCAGGAGGCAAAAACACGTAAGCAAATCCCTATATTTAGAGTGCATGTGTAGAGTAACTTTATATTTACCAGAACACCTCCAAAAATGTGAATTTCTTTTCATTTGGTTCAGTAAGTAGTATTTTATTTATATTGTAACGTAAATAAACTTAACTTGGCTTTACTAATTTATTTCACACTTAATCTACAACTTAATTTATATTACTACGCCACTGTATAGCTCGATCGTATGGGCTCGTTCAGACTGTCCGACTCCACTTGAGGGTTGCCTATTTATCTCCGATACAGCATTCTCGATGTTTCGAATTCTGTCAGTTGGCGACCGGCGTGTTCCAATTGTTTCCAATATTGACCGTTGTTTTCCGCGGCAGAGCGTCTGGATGGTTCTCGAATATCTCCGGGGATGATCTCATCGTTGTCGATGGCAACGCGTGAGGCGACAGGTCCGGCCTAGGTTCGTTACATTGCCCCCTTTTTAAAGACATTTCGTCCCGAAATTTCATCCTTGGAGTGTGACGATATCTGCATGACTCCCCATATCTGCACCGTGAAGTTCGATGGAAGTAACACTCCACGGTCTTCATGATCGGTCGTGGAAGAGGGTTACAGCAAACCAAAATCTTCACGCCGCTGGATCTGAATATCGCCTCCAGCATACTTCTTATGACTCTCCAGTCCAACCCACAGGACAATTTTGGAATTGCTAGATCCACCAGATTCTGGTCCAGCATAGTATCTCTTAGTTTGGTGAGACTCTTCCAGACATCTTCATAGGACGGTTTATCTTGGGAATGCCTCTTGGTAACTAGGTAGTAGATGTTTCTCTGGCCTTTCTTCAACTGTAGCACCCCACCAACTTCTGGATTCTGCTCCCGCAGTGTTTGGAGTTGACCAAATTTCTTGGAGAACACTGCGGCGATGCCCCTGGACATTTGAAGATCTTCTGCCACACAGTGCGCTAGTGCGTAGTCAGCAGGCACCTCGAAAAGGTCTCGTGACTCCTCTCTAGTAACCCCATGTAGAACTTTCTGCCCGTTTGAATACAAGGACATAAACTTCTCGAACGTCATATCATCCTCCGGTGGCTTGAGGGTGCGAACTTGGTCATGGTTTCCAGCGTAAGGGGCCAACCTGTTGAAATGGACGACCCTTGGTTTCCCTCGGGGTGGCTTATGGATTCGGTACACAAGGTCGTTTATCCTTTTCACGATTTTATACGGGCCTTCCCACGAGTTCCGCAACTTTGGTGATAGTCCACGACGACGTTTGGGGTTGTACAGCCAAACCAGGTCATCAACCTTAAATCCTCCAGCGTCGGCCTTGATGTCATAGGTCTTCTTCATTTTATCGCTGGCACTCTGGATGTTCAACCGGACTCGTTCGTGGATGTCGTCCATTCTCTGCCGAAGTTTGCTGACGTAGTCCTCTCCCGCAGTGTCTTGTCCTGGCGGTATCCCAAACTTCAGGTCACAAGGCAGTCGCAGTTCTCGGCCCATTATAATACTAGCAGGAGTTTGACCGGTTGACTCGTGTACTGCGGATCGATAGGCCATCAGGAACAAATGAAGATACTGGTCCCAGTCTCTTTGATGGTCAGAGACAACCTTGGACAAGTGGCGGTTGATCGTCCTGTTCATCCGTTCCACCATTCCATCGGACTGCGGATGTAGGGCCGTGGTTCTTGTCTTGCGGATGTTCAGCAGTAGACATATTTCTTGGAAAAGGTTGGATTCGAAATTTCTGCCTTGATCCGAGTGCAGCTCCATTGGAATACCGAATCGACATATCCATTCTTTCACCAAGACGTCGGCGACGGTGATGGCTTCCTGGTTGGGCAGGGCATAGGCTTCCGCCCACTTACTGAAGTAGTCCATTGCCACAAGGATGTATTTATTCCCGTGGTCGGATACGGGAAACGGGCCGGCGATATCAATGGCGATTCTCTCGAACGGGCTGCCTACGTTGTACTGACGCATCGGGGCCTTGGGTCGTATTCGAGGTCCATTGCTAGCAGCGCATACAGCGCACTTTCTGCACGAGTCCTGGACGTCAGCTTGACAATTGGGCCCAGTAAAACCGTTGCCTCACTTTCTGCAGGGTCTTCGTCACTCCCAGATGTCCTCCGGCGACTCCATCATGGATTTCCGCAGCACTTCCTCTCTTCTGTTCCTGGGAACAATTATTTGGCGTCTGTCTTCCCCACCAATGTCGGCCTCCAACACCCGTTTCAGGATCCCATTGTCCAGAATAAGAGAGTTCCATTGTGCCCAATAGGACTTAACAGCCGGCGAGTAACCTGCGACTTCCTGCCATGATGGTCTTCGATTGCCCTTCTTCCAGCTGACGACTAAGCCAAGGTCGGGGTCTCTCTCTTGGTCTTTCTGGATCTTGCTGTCATTCCAGTTGTCATCCATTGCCGCGGTTCTAAAAAGTGTTGCTTCTTTCTCTTCTGCTCGTCGGCAATGTGGCAATCATCTGGACATGGTCTTCGCGACAAGGCATCTGCATTCTTATGGCTAGTTCCGGCTCGATGTTCGATCTCGAAATCGAATTCTTGGAGTCTCTCGATCCAACGTGCTACTTGACCCTCAGGATTTTTGAACTGTAAGAGCCATTTGAGAGCTGCATGGTCAGTTCTCAACAGGAATCTTCTTCCATACACGTACTTGTAGAAGTGTTCCACTCCCTTTACAACAGCTAACAGCTCTCGCCTGGTGACACAGTAATTGCGCTCTGGTTTGCTAAGCGTCTTGCTGAAATAACCAATGACCTTCTCCTGTCCCTCCTGGATCTGAGATAGGACAGCTCCAAGTCCCACGTTGCTGGCGTCCGTATCCAAAATGAATTTCCCTTTGGGTAGGGATAGCTCAGTATAGGTGCGTTGATCAAAGCTCCTTTCAGCTTCCTGAATGAGTCTTGACATTCTTCGGACCACTGGAACTTTGTTTGGCCTTCCGTGAGCTTGGTCAGTGGTTTAGCGATGTTGGCGAATCAGCACATATCGGCTATAGTATGTGCATAAACCAAGGAAACTTCGAAGTTGGTGAATGTCTTTTGGGATGGGCCAATCCTTAACAGCTTTGATCTTCTGGTCATCCACTGCTACTCCTTCCCAGAGACAACGTGGCCGAGGTATCGAACTTCTTTTGGAACAGATGGCATTTCTTAGGGCTCAGCTTCAATCCGGAGTTCCTCAGTCGCAGGAATACTTCCTCCAAGTTTTCACGTGGTCCTCAAACGATCTGCCGACCACAATTATGTCGTCGAGATACACTAGACACGTGTTCCATGAGAGTCCCTTCAGTACTGTTTCCATCAATCTTTCGAATGTGGTGGGAGCATTACAGAGTTCGAATGGCATAACGGTGAACTGCCACTATCCTGAGCCTATTGTAAGAGCAGTCTTTTCTCGATCTTCCTGAGCCCGTTCTACTTGTCTGTATTCACATCTTCGGATTAAGGGTCGAGAACATATCGTGGTACCAGCCAATGTGTTTAGGGTGTCATCTCTTTTCGGGAGATGGTAACTTTCCTTCTTCGTGAGATTATTAAGTTTGCGATAGTCTACACAAAAGCGTGTCGATCCATCCTTTTCTTCACCAGTACGACTGGAGGGACCAGGGACTGTCAGATGGTTCGATAACTCCTTCTTTTCCCATATCGCTGACTATTTTGTCAGCCTCTTCCTTCTTGGCCAGAGGGAGTCTTCTTGCTGATTGCCGGATCGGTCGGCACCCCAGTATCAATCTTGTGCTGGACCACATTAGTTCGACCCCTTTTCCTTGTCCGGTATCGAAGATGTCTTGGTACTTTTGACTAAATCTCTTAGTTTGGGCTGTTGAGCTGGTTTTATGTCTTTGGAAGAGATGGCAACTAATTTTTCTAGTTCTGTGGGCAAGTTGTTGGATTGGCTGATCGTACCTCGTACGCCCGGATCACAGATGAAACTGACGAGCAGTGCCCTAAAATTGTTCCTTTCTTTAAGGTCACTGGAAAGTAATTGACATTCATGACCCTTACCGGTACAAATTTTCAGCACGTAACGGGTTTTCCCTAGGGCAATCCCTCGTCCAATTTTCTCATCATGAAGTTTGGGCTCGAACATCATCACGTCTCCACTGCTCGCACTCCCGTCCAGGCGAGCCTCCAGGATGGTTTCAGCCCTCTCAGGTACGCTTACATCTTCAGCCAACAGCACACGGATCAACTCTTCACTTCTCCCATGAAGTACCAGCTCTTCTCCGTTGACACGTAGGACGCCGTCTTTGAAATCCAATTCAAACCCTCTGGAATTCATGATGTCCATTCCGATGCTTGCATCGTCTTCGATCTCCGCTACAAGTGCCTGCTGTTTCACTTTAGTGCTGCCCAAAATTATTTCAATCGGTAGCTCGCCATATACGTAGCTGGCTCCCTGTTGCTGTGCGTAGCTTCAAGTTGTCAGTTCAATTCGTTCCGGTGTTTTGGCAAAGGAAGGCCCGAGAATTGTCCTAGTCGCACCTGTATCTAGCAGCATGGTGCAAGGCTCGTTATTGATGAGACCGTCTACGAAAACACCTCTGTTCTGTCGTTGCAGGATAGCGACATATGCGTTTTTAACCGGGGCTTGCTGGACACAGGCCGACGATTGCCCCTTCTCGTCGACCTTCTTTAGTTTTCCTGCATCGGAGTCGTGTTTTCGAATTTTGGACATTTGCTACGCACATGTCCAATTTTGCCCAATTCAGCATCTTATCTGTCTTTTCTCAGGCAAAACTTCCTTAATCACTTTCCTTATGGCAGCTTCCTAATTAGCAGGCTCCTGTGAGTCTTCCTCAATCATTCGGACTTTACTCTGGCTTTTGCAAGATTGTTTCGCTGCCTCGAATTCCAAAGCGCGTGCCAGTGCGTCTACGAGATGTGTTGGACGGGCTAGTGTCAACGCTTGTCTGGTTTCTTGGTCACGGAGTCCATCCATGAATGCTTGAACCGCTAGTCGCTCCATTACATTTTCTGGTGTGGCTGGATATGCGAGACGAACCAAGCGTGCAATGTCAGTTTCGAATTCTTGTAAGGATTCGCCCGATTTTTGGCAGCGATTTTTCAGCTGGGAGTGGTATACGTGTTCCAAATGGGCGTGGCCATATCGTAATTCTAGATGTTTAATCAGCTGATCATAGTCCTCCTGTTCTTGGGCGGTGAGAGTTTGTAGAATATTTGTCGCTTCTCCACGTAATGCAAGTGTCAGTGCTACAGCTCTTTCCCCTGCATTCCATCCGTTTGCTTTGGCCGCTGCTCTAAACTGCCGGCGGTAATTTGCCCATGGAGTTTTTCCGTCGAACTGAGGCGGCTTCATGGAAAGCTTCCCTATTTCTGAATTGATCTTGACATCTTTTATTCCCTCTTGAACTTTATCCAAGTTCAAACTCAAGTCCAGCATTGCATTTTCGTTAACCATCTCTGTGGAGGGCGCACTATTAATTCGTTTTTCCAGCTTACTGATTGTTTCCTTTATTTTGTCCATTTCTGCCTCGACCCCATCTTTGATTTTATCTACCTCCGTGTTCATTTGCTCCCTAATTTTATCTATCTCTGTCTCAACGGTTCCCATTCTTTCTTCTAGAAAATTAGCCACACCACACAATTCTTTTTTTAGGCCTTCTGTGTTTTCCAGGAACTTCTCTTCCAGGCTTCTTGAATTTTCTAGAAGCTTCTCTTCCAGATTTCTAGCATTTTCTTCAAGCTTCTCTTCCAGATTTCTAGCATTTTCTTCCAGGCTTCTTGAATTTTCTTGAAGCTTCTCTTCCAGATTTCTAGCATTTTCTTCCAGGCTTCTTGAATTTTCTAGAAGCTTCTCTTCCAGATTTCTAGAATTTTCTTCCAGACTTCTTGAATTTTCTAGAAGCTTCTCTTCCAGATTTCTAGAATTTTCTTCAAGTTTTTCTATTATCGGACTCAAATCACCTCCGGGAACTTCGAATAAAAATGTTTCGGGGTCCTCACCTTCTTGTATAAGTCCTTCTGCAAGTCTTTCCTGGATTACTTGCTTCTTACCCGTTGTTTCCAGTTCCCTTTCCTCCAATTCCTGTTTCAATTCCGCTACCTTCAAGTCCGCAAGGCGCACTTTTCTTGAACACATTTTGTCTTTGACGAGGTATCAGTCTGTTTCACACGAAAAGTTTATCAGTTTGTTAAAAATTCACTTCGCGAATTCTTTTCCACGGGCCACCAGTCTATTGTCTGTTTCACGCGAAGAGTGTATCAGTTTATATTCCCACGCACAATTGTCCACTTCGCGAAAACCGGGCCACTGTCTATTTTCTGTTTCACGCGAACAGTGTATCAGTTTATATTCCCACGCACAATTGTCCACTTCGCGAAAACCGGGCCACTGTCTATTTTTGGGCGTACAAAAAGGTCTATCAATTTATTTTTCTGACTATCCACTCCACGATCACTTGTTTATTTTCAAAATCTCACTTCCGACACCAATTGTAACGTAAATAAACTTAACTTGGCTTTACTAATTTATTTCACACTTAATCTACAACTTAATTTATATTACTACGCCACTGTATAGCTCGATCGTATGGGCTCGTTCAGACTGTCCGACTCCACTTGAGGGTTGCCTATTTATCTCCGATACAGCATTCTCGATGTTTCGAATTCTGTCAGTTGGCGACCGGCGTGTTCCAATTGTTTCCAATATTGACCGTTGTTTTCCGCGGCAGATCTCCGGGGATGATCTCATCGTTGTCGATGGCAACGCGTGAGGCGACAGGTCCGGCCTAGGTTCGTTACAATATTAATGAGAAACTGTCAATATACATATCGATGGGTTTTTGACAAAACATTGTAAGCAACAAATTTGTTGAAAATTGGATGTTTCAACCAAATTGTTACTTATGATAATCTACACGTGATTCAACATATTATTTATGCTCATCTTGGACATACGTGCTTGAAATCATCATCGTAAGCGCCAGTTTGGTTCCAACAACATACCAATAATTAGAGATAAGTGCCATGTGAAGTGGAATGAATAGAAAAATCGAATTTAAACGGTTTTCTTCACATAAAGGATTCAATATAAAATTGAACCAGAGAAAGGTAGATCTCAGGTGAAAAACAACTACTTTCCTGGCAAATACCACGCAGAACGTTGAATGATATTCACCTGAAAATCCATGCATACTTCCATATAATATCAATGGACATTGAATGCAAATGTTTCTTTCTGATAAGCTCGATTATGTTTTAATTTATGTCGTGTTCACCTAACAATCCGCATACCGGTTTCGGCTTCTTGGCCCCTCATCAGTACGGAGTAGTCAACCAAAGGTCAAGAACTCTGGCTGAGTGAGACACAACGTAAACAAACCATCATCGATCTTGAACACCTATAGGTACGCTTTTCTTCTAGGAAAAGACACCAAGATTTTTTTGGCGTCCTGTAGGAAACGCCAGAATCGGAATTGGAGATTTTCGTGGTTCTTCTGTTTTACGTTGTGTCTCCTCCCAGGTTGAACTTCTGTTGACACTCTCTGATGACCAGATTTCCTAACTGCAGCTATGAACACCCTAATACTATCCAGCTTTCGAAATAAGCATTCATCAGATAATGCATTATTTCAATGTGAATATCATGAATTTCGTGGATATTTGCCAGAAGTTTTTCAAGATCTATTCAGTTCAATATATTGAATCCTATGAAAAACCATTTAATTTACCAATAATTGGTATATTTTATTGTAAACGCCAATATTGTCGTGAATTGGGGTTGTTCACGTTAGGTAGATTCTGATCCTTTATTTATTAAAACACTTTTGTAGAACAAATTACATTTATTTAAATAGGAACAAGAACAATTATCAAGTGAATAAATCTCTTTTATTATGTTATTTTACTTTAGGCACGACGGAAAACTAACTCCCGATCGAACCATTATAAGCTTTTTTATGAATCGGTATCAAGTGTTTTTTACATTGAAACTTTGACATAATGAAACAAGGCATGTTGGGAAAAATAATATTACCTTGACCAGTTTAAAAATGAAATTAAATTATGTACTCTACGGGGTGTTCGGATATTTAAAACAATATGCTACTGGCAGATTATCGTAAATGACAGAAAATCTTGCAGGTTACGATTCTGTTTCTGTCGCTTATGATAATGTTTTATTCCCATGATGACAGAACGACATAACACGTAAAAACCTAATAACGATTACTGCAAAGTGGAGTGCACTTTAACCTAAAAATTGCATGACGTTATATTGCGAGATTACGCTTTGTTTCTGTTCAAAATATCGAATCTGATACCAACAAAACATCTCATGAGTATCTTAAGCGACAGATCCAAATCGAAGAAACTTTGAAATTGTTTTGACAAACTATCATATGCAACAATATTCAATGAAAATAACAACTTGCACTGGATTTTATTCACTTGAACGATTTTTCGGCGAATTAAATAGAGTTCTACACAATTTGAGGGTTCTATGTATTGAAATGAAGCCAGTATAAGAAAAAAAGCTTCTGTAGAATTTTACGTTTGTCGCTTACGATGTTTTGTCAAAAACCAATCGATATTGTCACTAGAATTACAATCTTCAGCTTGTGTCTCTGAAAAAGTTTGAATACAAAGGCATAAACACACAAACATTTAAAAAAATACACAAATTTTTATATTTTATTTTTAATTTGAATAAAACTGTACCAACATTAGATTAGTTTTTGAACACTATTTTCTGTTCATACAAATTCCATGGGGACTCTAGATATGTTCTTGAGCTGCCTAAATTGATTTTAAATATCTCTGAATATATATATATATATATATATATATATATATATATATATATATATATATATATATATATATATATATACATATTTATATTCAATTGTCATCCTCATATATGAATCTTCAATTTATATAGGGAATTTTCTATACAGAGAGATACTACTCACATGTTTATTATGCTGTATAACTTGTTACTTATTATAGAGAAAGTAATAATTTTATTTTTTGTAGTACATTCGATTTGTCACTACTTGGTGCCATTCTGCCAGAGGAATCTGTGGAGCCTGCTAGGAAAAGGAATTCTAAAATGTTAATAGTTATCGTTATTCTGGGGATATTTGTATTGTTGCTGGGAAGATTCTCCCCACGCCTCTAAGGGCTAATTTTAAAGATACCTGAAGACGACTCTGATCGATTGTGATCCATCATGACAGATCATGATCATAATCAATCCTGTGTGGATTCCATGCAGCTTTCAGTTGAGTCCCTATAGAGGCACACAGATAATATTTGTGGTGCCAATATCTGAAAAAATATTCTATTTTAAACCTAAAAGAACATAGTCAAAAACACATTATTTCACTAAAATGACGTTTATGAGATCCCTGATCCAATCCATTTTTGTCAAATTTACACATGAGCTGTTTTTATCTTCTCAAAAGTCCGCTCCCCCTCTCTTATTTTTGGAACGATTATACATAAACAAGTGAAATTTGGAAACTGAATGCTAAAGGTTGTAGATGACGAAATCGTCAAATATGACGTCACAAGGCCATTGTGACCAATAATTTTGAATGGAACCCTACGGCAAGCGACACCTCTTTTAAAAGGTATCGAAAAAACCTATTCAATGATACTAATTTTGTTTGTGTTTATGGCAGTTTTAATGGCTCATTAGTAAACATTAAAATTCAAATTCCATTCAGTATGATATTAATTACAGATTTAAGAATCAATATCTACTTGAAGAAATTGCTCGAAGTGACCTCCATTCGCTTCCTGACAGTGGAATATTCTATTTTTAAACTCTTCTCGTACTTTTGCAAATGTGTCTGTGGAAACAGCCTCACATTCTGCAACAATACGTTGTTTTAAAACGTCAATATTGTCAGGTTCAGTGGCGTAAACCTTCGATGTAAGGTACCCCCACAGAAAAAAAATCCAAAGGTGTGAGGTCCGGTGATCTAGTTGGCCATACCGTTGAACCTCGTCGTCCAATCCATCTACCACGATACTCCTCATCCAAATACCGTCTTACTGCACCGTAATAGTGTGGAGGAGCACCATCCTGTTGGAATGTTATTTCCAAATTGCCGAATTAATCTGGATTATCTTCCAAAATTTCAAGGATTAACGGTTCTATTGCGTTTTGCAACAGCTCCAGATAAACCTCACCAGTTAAATTAGTATTTAAAAAAAGAGGCCCAACGATGTGATTTCCCAGGATACCTGCCCGAACATTCACCTTCTGGGGAAATTGGGTATGTGTTTCACGAAACAGGTGAGGATTTGCGTCACTCCAATACCTCACATTCTGTGTATTTACATTTCCATTTAGATAGAAAGTACTTTCGTCACTAAAACAAATTGTTTTGACATAGTCTGGCTGTTGGTTAATTTTAGTTTCCATATTTTCACAAAATTCTAGTCTTCGGTCTGGGTCGTCGTCTTAGAGTTGATGAACCATTTTTAATTTGTATAGACGAAATTTTTTTTTTTCATAACCCTGTGTACTGTACTTCGACTGACTTCACAGGTAGATGCAACGTGAGTTGTTGAAGAAGTAGGATTAACTATTACTTCTGCCAGTATATCAATTTTTTTCTCATCAGAAATTTGTGGTCCGCCAGATCGTTACGCATCATTAATACTACCCGTTGTTTCAAACTTACGAAGAAGCTCCCTTGAATAAGTCCTCGAAACGGGGCGATCAGGAAACCTCTCATTAAAAATGCGTTCTGCTGCATGAATATTTTGTCCAGTTTCACCAAGAGCTGTTTTTTGGCGCCCATGTATTCAAAACGTATTCGTCCTGTGATTCAAATATATCCATTCTGGCGTTGAAACGATGACGTCATATATTAAATGATTCAAAAATTTAGTTTTGAAACCAAGTCGAATTCAGTTTCAAAATATAATTCGTTGTTTTGTGATTTTCATAATTTATAACCCCAAATAATTCTTGGTAGTAGGACATTCCACTAATAATAGTGAGAGTTTTATTGTCTACCGACTTTCTAACAGAACATTTTTCAGTTTAGGTTTGATTATTGAATCGTATTCGAAGTTATGCATTCTTGCGGTTCGTGATAATAATGACGTCACGTAGAATCGTATTCAAATGCAAGATTGAATACGTTTTAACGCCAGAAAACACCTAAGAATTAGGATCGCTGCTACTTTATCACCTAAAGCACGTACCATTTCACTTCTTGAAGCACTTAAACGTTCGGCTCACAACAGTTTAACAAATTATTAAAATGTACAAAAATATTAAAAGTATCAAAAGCTGCTAAAACAGTTAAACGTTCGATCAACGGTACACAAATTATCAAATGTACAAAAACTTGGACAATTACAAAAACGTCGAATTAGGGAGACTAACAAAAACGTCAGCTTATTTGACAACTATCCAGAGGCGGAGCTTGAATTTGGAATTTTAGTATTAGGTAACTGATTTAATTCATCACAGCTTTGCGTTTTTTAAAAGCGAGTTGCCAAAACTGCCTAAACACAAACAAAATTAGTATCATTGAATAGGTTTTTTCGATATCTTTTAAAAGAGGTGTCGCTTGCCGTAAGGTTCCATTTAAAATTATTGGTCACAATGGCCTTGTCACGCCATCTTTGACGATTTCGTCATCTATCATCACTAGTAGGGAAGTTTACAACCTTTGATATTCAGTTTCCAAATTTCACTTGTTTATGTATAATCGTTCCAAAAATAAGAGGGGGGGGACTTTTGAGAAGCACTGTATGTGCATGCTACAGTTATTGTATGTTAACTTTTATGCAGTCTATTGATAACTTGAAATTTCAGACTATTGGAGAAATTAATCTTCTATATATATATATAGAGCATATACACACAATTTCAACAAAATTCATTCATATTCTCTATATGGTATATTTTCCTTGTACATAGAAAATGTTTGGAATACAGTTCATAACACACTTTTCAAATATCAAGTTCGAGTATTCGTGGAAGGAGGGTCAACCCAACATTTCGGTTATTGTATTTGACGATAATCGTGGAAAAGGATTAAAACATTTGAAATATAAACTCAGATAAGAAAAATATATCAATAATTTCGAGGGATATTAAATACATTAGTTAGAGTTAAGAGTTCAACATGACTAGTGAAGTTTGTTGTTGTTGTTGTTGTTGAATTTATCTATCTTGATTTCGATCATTTCTCGTAATAGTCTTTTTTTGACAGTGAGCTGGTATTTTCGGAATCAAATTGGTTTTATTTTTTTTGTTGACTGGTAGTGTATCTTTTTTGTGTTTTTAATATGTTGTTTGAGATATTGTTTTCAAATCAAATCAAATTTATTCATCAAAAACACCACATTGGTATAGGACAGAGAGATAGAGAGAGAGAGAGAGAGAGAAAGAGAGAGAAATGTACTTTATTGTCCGAAGAAATAAATTTCTCATTGACAAAGCATAGTTTCAAAGTTACAATAATGAACTATACCATTAAATAAGTATAGGTAGGTATATATGTATAAAATCAATCAATCAACGAATAACACATCTGATGATAAAAAAGTACTAAATCACAGTTTGCTAAAGGTAAGACAATATTTCTGAGATCAGGTGGATGAGTTTTGATAGAATTAATCTAGAGTATAATAGGCATATCCTTGTCACCTACAGGGGTTAGATTTTTTTTTAAATATGACCCATGATTATATTGGACTAATTTTGATTATTCCTTCAAAGAATATGTAGATTTATTCTTTGTGATGGCTTTCTGATGAAAAAGAAGCGTAGTTGAACTTATTGATATTGAAGTTTTGACTTACAGGGGGGCACAACTCTCCATGTCCAACAGTTTGTCTCCCAATTTATCTCACGTAGGTGTGAAGGTAAAAATCTTGACTTGGATTATTGTGTATAGTTGCTCTAGTTGGTTCAAGATGGAGTAATCAACACATAAACTGAAGAACAAACAATTTTTACTAAATGGCCCTGGATATTTTTTATCAGTCAAAAATTCAAAAAGTGATATATATGAAGTTTTATTCAGGTTGATTAGAATTATTAGCATAGCCTGAATACCAATAACAAACTTTTCATTGCAGTAATTAAAAAAGTGCAGATTTTGTGGTCCTTGATCTTGTTTTCAAATTAACTTGGGGAAACTGCTCTTATGAATACCTTGTTGTCATTGAATTTTATATACAACTAGCCAAGTTTTACGATTATATTACTTAAAAATAAAAAAGAGAAATATGACAATTTTCCTTTTGTTAAATGATTATTTCCACAGCAAGCATTCCAAAAGTTATACTACATACTGCATACAGAGTTTTGAGTGAAGACATGGCCTAAGAAAAACTCAACCCGGCCTTTATTTCATGATGTATCCTGTTATTCAATGAGATGTTTTCCATGAAACACAGAACAGAGATCCAACTGAAAAAGTATCTATCGAAGGTGAATTTGAAGAAAGTCAAGCAATACAACAGAGACCCAAAATTTGAGTATCAATATCACAGGAGGCAACAGGAGAAATATACAAGGTTTGTTTTGGTTCGAAGTCAGGACGATTCCGAATCGGTTTTAAAGAGTAGGACAAACGTACCGTGAAAGATTTTGCCCGGGTTCGTTTTTAATAAATGACTGTGTAACTACTTCGAACGGTTCTAGGACTGTCCCTACTGCGAACCAAAACAAGCCTATTGCCTGTGCACAAAAAATCTTTATTTTTGCTGTATTGTTTTTTCCCCGCCATGAGCATACAAGAACAGAAACAATGAATATTGGAAGTTTATGTCAATAAGTTATTTATTTGTCTTCAATTATAACTAATATTTTGAATAATGATATTTATAATAAAATATCTTTATTGGCATGAAATTAAATACATCAAATGGCCATTGACAGTTCTTCAACCTGTGGGTTCAACAATAATTGATTTATGTATGGTAGATAAATAAATTGACAACTACAAAGTAACATTTACCAGAAGATTAACTATTTCATTAACGTGTTTTCTGGGAATTTGAATTTCTAACAAACCTCTTTGTATCATCATGGGTTAAATAATTTCCATTTTTGAATTATTTTTGTCGAATTTGCTTGATAATCATGCCATTATTTGCATTTTTTATTTAGTATTGTTATGGTTTGTTGGTATTTTTTGTTGAATGACTTAAAAAAACTTCTGTGATATGGTGGTTATTTTCTGATGTTTTGTATTGTAACTTTGAAGATATAGGACGTACCTATATAGATATAGGACGTACCTATATAGAATGCTGCAACATTCTCTTTGGTGCAAAAATTGATAATTGAAAAATATTTTCATTGTGTATGAATTCACAACTACTTACACGGAACAACAGTATTTTTTTAGAAACCAAGGTATGTTATATTCTTTTGTATTATATGTATATTTTATGAATATAATTTTAAATGTAGACAGCAGCAGAGTGTCGTTCTGTAACCTTCTGCAGTTTTTGAGTCAATACAATGATAATGATTTTATTAATCCCAAGAAACAGTAGTAATGTTCATAATATGCATAAACTATAACAACTAGACATGACTTGAATGTGTATGAATAATTTTTTGAAATTAAGTTGTAAGTTTTGCCCAATTTTTAGAATGAATCAAGAACTAATTTCGAGACTATATATATATATATATAATATATATATATATATATATATATATATATATATATATTTATATACAGTGTGACCCATTTAAAATGGAACCGCCCCTGTAGAATACGCATTTTTCAGTCAATCTCAAAAATAATTTTTTCTAATATTAAACATCAAAAACTGTATCTTGACACAAATTTTCATAACTTTAGTTTCATTTCCAAGGCACTCTATGGTTTTTTTCTTTGACAAAAACGGTAAAAGTTTATTAGGCATTTTTTCCCCAAATTTGACTACACCACTGGATTCGTAGTCGTTATAAATGAAAACTATCCAAATTTCATAAAAAAATATTGGTCAACAACGAAGTTACAACAACTTTAATTTTGGAAACAGAGTATTTGATTATAATTTTTATTTAGATTGCAGACATATTTGAAATCAGGCAACACTGCCGATACAAAGTAGAGCACAAGTGAATTTGTACAGCGAGAATCCGAAGTCAATAGCTCATTACGTTCAACAGTTATAACTACTGAAAATACGGTAATGTGAGCGATTTGTGGTGTACTAAATCACAGCCTACTATTGATTTAGTACAATAAATGTATTAGTTCAGCTTTCCTCAACTTATTGATACCTTCTCTATAAGCTTGTTTCAGTTGAGTTTTACAGAATAAAAAAGGAAAATTTTTTTGTCCTGCTTTCTGTTTTAATATTGAATAAATAATTTTGATACTTTAAAACTTGATTCGGTTCATTTCGTTTTTATCGGCTATTGAAAACTGCATAACTTAAAAATGAATTTTTAATTTTCTGTTATTTTCGAATACACTTATAACCTAAACTTAAATAAATGATTTTAAAGGAATATAATTCACAAATCCAGTGGCGTGGTTAGATTTTTATTACAAAATCGCTTCCACCAGAAATCGCTCACATTACCATACATTCAGGAGTTATAACTGTAAAACGGAATGAGCTATTGACTTCGGATTCTCGCTGTACAAATTCACTGGTGTTCTTCTTTGTATCGGCAGTATTGCCAGAATTTAAATATGTCTATAACCTAAATGAAAATTAATATCAAATACTTTGTTTCCAAAATTAAAGTTGTTGTAACTTCGTTGTTAACCAATATTTTTTTATGAAATTCTCATGGTTTCCATTTATAACGACTACAAATCCAGTGGTGTAGTCAAATTTCAAAACAAAAATTGCCTAATAAACTTTTGCCGTTTTTAACGAAGAAAAAAAACCATAGAGTGCCTTGGAAATGAAACTAAAGTTATGAAAATTTGTGTCAAGATACAGTTTTTGATGCTTAATTTAAAAAAAAATTGAGAATGACTGAAAAATGCGTATTTTACAGGGGTGATTCCATTTTGAATGGGTCACACAATATATATATATATATATATATATATTTATGAAATTCTCATATATATATATATATATATATATATATATATGAACAGAAAGATTGTGGCATATCAGACAAGTTATTAAATTAAATTAATGAAAAAGCGATTCACAAATATGCGGAGGCACCTATGTCCCCAAATGCTCAGTTGGTTGGAGCGTCTGACTAGAGATCCAGAGGTCGTGGGTTCGAATCCCGCTTGAGGATGTTTTTTTTAGATTAATTTAATTTAAAAACTTGTCTGATATGCCACAATCTTTCTGTTCATATATTTTTCACAGTCGCAATTTTCCACTTCGCATTATATATTTGGCAAAATATTATCAGTGGTTAGAGATCATCTTCCTGAACTTCGATTGAAACCGCAGGTCGATGGTGATGTTAGGGTGAAAGGATAATTGGTCTTGATGGCCATTGATAAGTACTCGTGATCTTTTCGTTCGTTCTAACATTAACATTGAATTATGGGAAAAAGCGATTCACAAATATGCGGAGGCACCTATGTCCTCAATAGCTCAGTTGGTTAGAGCGACTGACTAGAGATCCAGAGGCCGTGGTTTCGAATCCCGCTTGAGGATGTTTTTTTTCATTAATTTAATTTAATAACTTGTCTGATATGCCACAATCTATCTGTTCATGTATTTTTCACAGACGCAATTTTCCACTTCGTATTATATATATATATATATATATATATATATATATATATATATATATATATATATATATATATATATATATATATATATATATATATATATATATATATATATATATATAAATATATATATATATATATATATATATATATATATATATATTAATTGAGTAAGTCGTTTAGTTTAACAAGTTAAGCGATGGTTCAAGGTACTGGTATCTGAATATGCATTTTTTTATTTTATTTTGTATTATTTGCAATGGTTCGAATCTTGTTTGATATCTAAACCATTAATTTCAATGTGTCAAATACATAATATTTATAAAACATAAAAAGCATGTGATTACAAACTTTATATTTTTTATCGAAATAACTTTTCTGGGTGATCAGTTCTGCATGCCTGATAACCTGAAAATCGATTATTGACAAAAAATCTATGGATTAGTTGGAGTGGGGTGGTAAAATATCGAAAAATATGTATTTGAAAAAGTTGCTTGGAATCCAATTTTAGGCCCATGTGCAGAGATTCAAGCATTAATTCAAAAATAACTAAAATCACTTTTTTTATATTTCCTGATCAACAAAAAAATATCAAATTTTCTCTTTCAAATAGCTCTCAATCTTTAGGGAAATTGAGCTTTTCCATTGGAACAAAGAGCAGCCTGGCAAAAGCTCAATTTTAAATCACCAGCATTCACACCATGTCTTCAATAATTTGCAAAAATAATTATCATTCCACATTCATATTACATCATACAAGATTAGCATTGAATCAAATGATAGTTTCATAATATCCAGAGCTGAATTTGATGGTATTTTAGACAGTATATCTGTTTGTCTCCATGTACCTCTCAGAAATACTAGAAACCCTTATTTATTGAAACCAAGTAATCACACATGTGATTATGGCATGCACTCGCCAATATCACATATGTTAACTAACGGCAACAAAGTATATCTTGGTATTTTCTCTCCTTCACTGTCATCTTTAAAAAGTTAACTGAAACACTGTATCGCACTGTGATAAATAATGAGATAATTATGATATCCCATCTGAATTATTTACCTTCCAAAAACCTGTGATAATTGATATAAAAGTATATATATATATATATATATATATATATGTACAGAGCTTCTCAAAAGTCCCTCCCCCCTCTTATTCTTGGAACGATGTGAAATTTGGAAACTGAATATTAAAGGTTGTAAACTTCCCTACTAGTGATGATAGATGACGAAATCGTCAAAGATGACGTCACAAGGCCATTGTGACCACTAATTTTAAATGGAACCCTACGGCAAGCGACACCTCTTTTAGAAGGTATCGAAAAAACCTATTCAATTATACTAATTTTGTTTGTGTTTATGGCAGTTTTAATGGCTCATTAGTAAACATTAAAATTTAAATTCCATTCAGTATGATATTAATTAAAGATTTAAGAATCAGTATCTACTTAAAGAAATTGCTCGAAGTGACCTCCATTCACTTCCTGACAGTGGAATATCCTATTTTTAAACTCTTCTCGTACTTTTGCAAATGTGTCTGCGGAAACAGCCTCACATTCTGCAACAATACGTTGTTTTAAAACGTCAATATTGTCAGGTTCAGTGGCGTAAGCCTTCGATTTAAAGTACCCCCACAGAAAAAAATCCAAAGGTGTGAGGTCCGGTAATCGAGCTGGCCATTCCGTTGAACCTCGTCGTCCAATCTATCTACCACGATACTCCTCATCCACATACCGTCTTACTGCACCGTAATAGTGTGGAGGAGCACCATCCTGTTGGAATGTTATTTCCAAATTGCCGAATTCATCTGGATTATCTTCCAAAATTTCAAGGATTAACGGTTCTATTGCGTTTTGCAACAGCTCCAGATAAACCTCACCAGTTAAATTAGTATTTAAAAAAAGGGGCCCAACGATGTGGTTTCCCAGGATACCTGCCCAAACATTCACCTTCTGGGGAAATTGGGCATGTTTCACGAAACAGGTGAGGATTTGCATCACTCCAATACCTCACATTCTGTGTATTTACATTTCCATTTAGATAGAAAGTACTTTCGTCACTAAAACAAATTGGTTTGACATAGTCTGGCTGTTGGTTAATTTTAGTTTCCATATTTTCACAAAATTCTAGTCTTCAGTCTGGGTCGTCGTCTGCGAGTTGATGAACCATTTTTAATTTGTATGGATGAAATTTGTTTTTTTTTCAACACCCTGTGTACTGTACTTCGACTGACTTCACAGGTAGATGCAACGTGAGTTGTTGAAGAAGTAGGATTAACTATTACTTATGCCAGTATATCAATTTTTTTCTCATCAGAAATTTGTGGTCTGCCAGATCATTAATACTACCCGTTGTTTCAAACTTACGAAGAAGCTCCCTCAAATAAGTCCTCGAAATGGGGCGATCGGGAAACCTCTCATTAAAAATGCGTTCTGCTGCATGAATATTTTGTCCAGTTTCACCAAGAATTAGGATCGCTGCTACTTTATCACCTAAAGCACGTACCATTTCGCTTCTTGAAGCACTTAAACGTTCGGCTCACTACAGTTTAACAAATTATTAAAATGTACAAAAATATTAAAAGTACCAAAAGCTGCTAAAACAGTTGAACGTTCAATCAACAATACACAAATTATTAAATGTACAAAAACTTGGACAATTACAAAAACGTCGAATTAGGGAGATTAACAAAAACGTCAGCTTATTTGACAACTATCCAGAGGCGGAGCTTGAATTTGGAATTTTAGTATTAACTGATATAATTCATCACAGCTTTGCGTTTTTTTAAAAGCGAGTAGCCAAAACTGCCATAAACACAAACAAAACTAGTATCATTGAATAGGTTTTTTCGATACCTTTTAAAAGAGGTGTCGCTTGCCATAGGGTTCCATTTAAAATTATTGGTCACAATGGCCTTGTGACGTCATCTTTGACGATTTCATCTATCATCATTAGTAGGGAAGTTTACAACCTTTAATATTCAGTTTCCAAATTTCACTTGTTTATGTATAATTCGTTCCAAAAATAAGAGGGGGGGAAGAGGGCTTTTGAGAAGCACTGTATATTCTGTCTATGTGAAATCATAGTTTCAAGTTATAATAAGTATGTTAGTTTGAGGTATGATGAATAATACTTTAATTGTAATTGTAAAAAGGGGTTACCCGTTTCTAATAAATAAATAAAAATATGTAATGAAAAGACTTGTTCAACTTACATAAAATATATTCATTAAAAAAATCAAAATATTGATATAAATTGTTTGTTCTAATTATTTTGTATTGTTCTTTCCTTATTTTTTTTATGATTGAAAGTAAAAGTATATTTGGCTGAGTCAATGAAACAACATATTAACAACCATTTATTTATTGGAAAAAGCTGATAATGCATAATTTTAAATAACATTGAAATAGTAATCTCATAAAAAATGCAATATGAAACAAAAACAGTATTTCTAGATTCATTTAGAAATTATCTTAGTCTATGTTATTTTCTCTTCTAATGAACGAAGCAAAGTTATTGTTACCTGAAAGATTTGTGGTGAGATCCAACATATCCAATACATCTGCTGACGAGCTCAGTTATGTTTTTATTCAATTAACTAGTCGTTCTCAGAAAATTGGTGTAAATACACAACTACTGCATAAATATGCAGGAGTTGTAAGTTCCCGGAAGTTAAATTATAATTTTACAGATTTTTTTCTTTTTGGCTATATTTATCAGCATATTTCTGCAAAGAAAGCTTATCTCTCGCTCCAGTGAGCACATCCTAAAAACGGAAATTTTTCTGAACCGTCTGTGATTTCAACCAGAGTAGGATTCTTTAACGACATTGACTCTAGTCCGATGACTAAACATCCCCTCCGAAAGACGGCTTGGCATTTATAATATAGAGTTAACAGAAACCTCAATAACAAACTAAAGAGAAGTCTATTCCTTTCAGAAAGTCGGGATATATATTTAGAAGGGTTGAGCCCGTCCTCCTCCTTTCCGACACTTCCTCCTACCCAATTTTTCAGAGCTTAAAGTAAAAAATGAGATTTCTGAAGTAGCCGGACTTATGGCGAGGTTAGCCAAAATTCTAAATGAAATGCTGGATATTTGGATAGGGGTCATATAGCCAGAAACAAACATATGAAAAATGTAAGAAACACTCATCCTGAAAATGTCCTCAAATGTCCTTTCTGTTAAGCCCCCAGGGGGTTAAGTATCAAGGCACCCCTGCTCGTTCATTGGATCATAATGATCCTCAGTTACTTCACTCGTCCAACACTCATCTTCTGTGAGAGGACTGTAATCGCTGACCACAGGGGTGGTGGCAAGACCTCTCTCACCCCTTGAAAAAAACAAGAGATCATTGTAAAAAAACTTCGGTTGTAGGAGGCATACAACTGGGCACTTTCGAACTATCTATTTTCTGCTAGCTCCTGCCTCCACTTCGAAACCCATAGCTGATACTCTCTAACGGCACTTGAAGAAGAAACCCCCAGATTATGGGTATAAAATTCTGACGCGTTCTTCACATTGAAAAAGTCTTATTCAGTGTAGTATTCGAATTTTGTTATAAAAATGCTTGAGCCAAAAAGGTTCAAGGTATCTGCAGAAAGGCGAGCGGTCTTTCAGATCAGGCATTATGCTGTCTAGAAAATATTCCCCTCCGGTTTTCTGCTGAATGATGCCATGAGTCTGCCAATACAGTTATAATTTGAAGGTGGTATACAATGTCGTTCCAGAAGTGCAACACTTGAGGAAGAAGCACATTCATAATCATTATTGTTGGTATCAGTACATGGATTACTTGCTGATTGATATCGCTTTTTTAGAAATTATTTTCAATGTGTTTTTGCCAAATAATCTTCCAGTACCAAAAAAGCAATTATACATGTAATAAAAGTGTACGAGAGAAAAAGTTACTGAATTCAATGATATGTTTTTTCAAGTCTCCAGAAGATTTTTTTTACTTCAAATATTCACTTTCGAAAAACTTGAATATTGTCATCAATACCATTTAAGTAAATATTAAAATGTATGTAGAGTGACATTAGGTTATAGCATTGTCTATATCTTTAGACAATGCTCAAATATTAGCAGGTGATACTTATTTCATTATCGTAAATCATCAGATTTTTCGAATCTGGAAGATTTTGGGGGGTTTAAGACCACTGCTTTAGATGAGTACTACCACCAAGATGCCCTGGATAACTTGCTAAGCACTATTTCATTGTAAATAACCGACTAGAAACACAATCGTTTTTTTTTTGTTGTAGTTATAATTGTATGAATTTAGGATTTGTCTTAATGTTTAATTAGGCAATCCATACCACGTGACCCAATATGGCGGTTGTTGGCACACAAACTGATAATCGCCATAAGAACATCATTTTCAGTGTGTACCTTTGGCTTGTAAAAGTGTATTTTTGGTTATTTTCGGAGCTTTTGTGTTGTTAATTAATAATATTCGGATGGAGAGTGATTACCTGAAGACACTATTGTTGAAAAGCAGAGGCTTTGGTGAACGGTATGCTTGAAAATACATCCCCATCTTCTGTTTACATTTTTATCAATGTATTTGTTACAGGTATGAAAAGAAGTTGAGGATTGATCAGTGATTTAGATCCTTTTTACACTGAATATTTCTGAACTGAATTGTTCAATTGTTGGTGCTCCTCCTGTTACGAATATGGATATTACTTCATATTTGCTTTTTACTCAGCTTTCCCAAATGCAGATGAAGCCCTATACAAGTTTAGAATCCATAGATACTTTGAATCTGGCTTCGTTGTGAAGGTGAGAACAAAAATTCAGAATCATTCATATATTTTAGTTAGTCTAGTATGTTTTTTCCTAGGCAGCAGGTTTTTTCTAATGGGTACATGTACAGTTGCAAATCTTGAGTCATCGAAGTGAATCATTATAAATTAGGAGTAATAATACATAAAAAGCAATTTATAACTTCTGATCTGATCTATTATGTTTATTGCCACATTTGTTTATTATAAGAGACATTGATTTGATATTTAAGAATATTACTTCTCAACTTTCATAATAGTTCTTTCTAATCAACAAAACTTTTTTCAGGTCAAGTATTCACAAAAGGCAAATTAAAAACCTTCAGATGTTTGGTATATAATTGAAAAGGATGAAAGCATTTGTACTGCTCACTGTACTTGTATGGCCGGAAACAGTGAAGTAGGTGGTCATATTGGTGCTATATCAGAGGCAATCTCACGCACAGATTTGGAAGCTGTGTGGCCAATGCCATCCAGTCAAAAAAATTATTGGACGACTTGCCTCTTGCTCAGTTGTTTTAAAAAATAAAATGTTTCAAATGAATATATATAAATACATGTTTGTTTATTTGTTGTTTTACTGATTCAGTTGATTACTCTTAATTTAATACCAATTATAAAAAAATGACACAATATTGATATTTGTATATAGAACAATTTCGATAAATATCACGATATATCCAATTTTAACTGTTAATAAATTACAATACCCTTTGAAGGTTGTAGACGATGTGGTAACTTGATTACTCTCGTTTCGGACGTCCATTGTCTTGATGTTCTTGAAAAGGTTTTCACGATGTTTCGAATGTTTGTATCTGCAATCGTCTGAATACAGTATTCACATTCAAAACATCGTGAAAACCTTTTCAAATCATTAAGACGATGGACATCAAATACAACACCCTTCACAAGATTGATCGAGGCTTTCGATAATTGCCTGAAATATCTAAAAAGGGAAGGTTGAGATTGAAAGAGATATTTCTAAATATTTTTATTTATTGAGTCACCAGAATCCTAAAGAAAATTTGTATTCCAGTAATTCAATAACAATACTAAGATGCCTAGAAACCCTGGTGTATGTACTGATTCGATTTTGTTTAGACTTTTTAGTAGAGATTCCCGCGTCCTACTTCAAATTTTTCACAATAGATAGTGACAAATTGACATAGTTCAACGAATTGGATCTGTTTGGCCATTACAAAATGCATTCGCCAACCTTAGGCAACCTGCACACTGATGCGGAATACGGACATATAACTTATGAAACTTCCAACCAATTGGAAAATTTGAATGCTTTTCAATCCGATTGAGGTTATGATTTATGAATTGTTATTTCTGCAAAACTCAGTTATAATTACCAATGTTTTGTATTCATTGAAATGGATCGTGTTTGTATGTTGTGTGGTCAGTCACAGGATGTCGATTTTTTGCCGAACCAATGCAGGTGAGTGAAATTGCTAATATAACACATTTTAAAAGTTTATGGAATTAATAAGAGGGACTTTTTCTCCGATAATTTTAAACCTTTGGTTTATGCAACGTTCCCAAGAACTAATAACTAAGGATTCAACACTAGCAAATCAATGAGCGCGTTTATGGAACCCCTAGTACAAGAACCATGACTAGAAAGTTGCCCAACTTTCAAGTAAGAACCAAAGTTCTTAGTTATAGTGCTTTGCGTTCCATAAATGCGCTCGTTGATTTGCTAGTGTTGAATCCTTAGTATTAGTTCGCTTAGTTCTTGGAACGTTGCATAAACTAACATTCTAAGGATTTTGTTTGCACTTCAAATGAATTAACACTCAGAGCTTAGAATGTGTTGACGCATAATATATTCCATTTTCGAAGTACTGTTCTGGAGTTCAAATCGAAGCCTGGTCCTAAAAGTTTCGGTTGTGATATATAGTTTGATTTTTGGGTAAATTTATAGTCTCCAACGATTTTCACAATTTTGGGTTACCTACTTGCACAATCTCTCACTGAGCACAAACTTTGTGCTCCCAATTACTTCAGGAGATACGATGACCTTTCCTATGTCAATAAAGGTATTTTTAACTCAAATTTAACGTTCAAAGTCATAGGATTCTGGACACCAATACGATGTGTCTTCCAACTTATGGAGGTTATGAATACAAACATAACTTAAAGGTATGAAAATACCGTATGAAAAATGATCGAAATATTAGCCCCAAAAAAGCAACCCATATTGATTATATTCTATTAAAGTCTGAAAACGAAATTGATATTCAAAATGAACAGTTGAGTTATCCGTTGTTGGGAAATATATGCACTCATTGAAGTTCAAAAGAAAAATTCTCATAGTTCAATGTATTAAACCAAAAAATATTATCATTTGCAATTGCTGAATAGATCAACATTTCATGTAATAATGCTTATAAATTCCTCAATTAATTATCAAAATTTCACAATACCCTTTCAAGAGATATACTAAATAAACAAGATTCATTGATTGTAGGAGGAAAATTTACTTTATGACTATCCACGACTGCGTGTCACCATTATTTCCAAGTGGAAAATAATAAATTAGCATTCATAGCACTTTCTCAGAAATTTTTAATTATATTCCTTAGTAGTTTGAGAGAGTTGAATTTAAGTGACCGTTCGTAAGTTGGAAAATCTAGCGAGCAACATGATACAAGGATAAAAGTGAAAAAAATATATGAAAGAGCGAAGTCTTAAGGAAAAAAATAAATAAACAATTGGTTTCCTCTGATCACAAGGGTTTGGAGAATGTTTGGTTTCTTTTTTCATCTTAAAAAATTATTTTCATGGCACCGCCTTTGTAATCAATTGATTTTCGGGCATTCAATTTAATTCCCAAACTAAAAATTATAATGAACATATTAAATATAGGTATAGACAACATATTTTTCACCAAAAATATTTATTGACGATTTTTTCAAACCATTTTTTCTCTTTATTCCCAAACAACACACACTACTTATATTTTATTGAACCTATTTAAATAGTGTTTTATTATTAATATTTCCAGTTCGGAGCCACTCCAAGACAACCATTGGATTCCAGAACCAGTTTCAGAAAAGGCTGGCATGAGCAAACCAAACCAAATTCTTGAACACTCAAGGCAATACTTCACGTCATGTGAAGAATTCCACAAAGACCTTTTCAAAATGTTGATGGGTTGTTATTCAGTCAGAATGAATGATTTTGCTCAGAAGCTTTGCAGGCTATGCTAGAGAGAGACAGAGATGTGGCAAAGCTTTTTATTCGAAAAATGAGCTACGTCTGAAAAAAAAATACCCAACTTTTGGACATATATTTTTGGGAAAAATCAATATAATGAGATGTAAAATAATAATAATTTTTTATTGAACCCAAGAAACATAAATAATCTTTATCTATTACATATATAATACAACTGAAATAAATATTTCAATGTGATTTGTATCAGAATTTATTTATTTTGAATTACTTTTACCCAAGATCATATTTAAAATGTTGGGAAAATCTGTAGAGAGCCCGAACCTCTTGCAATTCAACAGGAGGGGCTTCCATTTCATTTCCAATGCATTTTAATATCATATTTTATTATTATATATTATAGATAATTTTTGGAGTTTTTCAGAAAACCTGTAAAAATGTATTTCAATATTAATTACAACTTTTTGCTGAAATTTGATATTGAATATTTAATTGGACAAAACGACAGTTTCCTTTGGCAGATTGTATCCAAAACATGATTAATCCCTTATCCCTATGGATAATATATGATTATTTAAAAAAAAGGAACTTCATATCATTTTTTAGTGATATCTCAAAGTTAATAAGAAGTAATTGAGGAATTGTGCTTCTCGTTTCATTGTAATTCAATAACAGAGTCATTAAAAATTCTGAATTACAAATTTAGATTATATTCAACTTTGCATTAATTCAAAAAGCCCTATTTAGCAGATCAGTGTGAAGTTAGCGGCCTTTTTCTGGCAGCCGTTTTTATCTGGCGCCCAAATGATCAGTGACGTCAGGGTGATTCAAAATTCCTTCGAATTTTCAACCAAATCGAATGGCTGAAGACTTGGAATTGCAATGGGAATTCAATTTAACAGAAAATGGTCGAACACAAATGAAAAACTTAAGAATGATATACCAAGATATATTTGATATGCTTTTAGATAAAAATTCAAAATGCACCCTAAAATATGTTTAGCCAAGTGGATATTTGGAATATGTACTACTGAAAGGCTATATATAATGTTTCTTGACATGTTTTTTGGTAACCTTCCACAGTCTGAAAATGAAAATATAATCAGGAAAATCAGTTGAAAAAGCGAAAAAGACTCTGCAAGAAAAAAACCAAATTATTCAAACAATTAAAGGAGATTTAGATTTTGAGAACGGGGGCAGATATAGTCCCCGAAACGTCAAATCAAAAACTATATAGAGAAGTATCTTTTGAATTTTTACTATTTTTATAGTCATATTAAGGGAACGAAAAGTTACTGAGAAATCGAATCATTTTTTCTATAGGAAATATAATTTGGTGAACGCAGTAACTTATCGGGGTTAACTAATTAGTTTGCCCTTTGTACACTTGAATAGATTTTCCTGATTATATTTTCATTTTCAGACTGTGGAAGGTTACCCAAAAAACATGTCAAGAAACATTGTTCCTCCACAAAAAACCACATTCATTCAATGCTATATTAATGATTTACCAAGAGATGATTGATTTGCAGGCCGGCAGAGAGATAGTTTATACTTATCGATATTTCAAAAAAAACAAAAGCCACCTTCAAAAATGTTTAGCTAAGTTCATTTTTGATATATGTATTACTGGAAGGCTATATAATAATATACCAAGAGATGACTGATTTGCAGGCCGCCAAAGCGGTAGTTTATACTTTCGATATTTCGAAAAAAAACAAAACCACCTTCAAAAATGTTTAGCAAGTTCATTTTTGGTATATGTATTACTGGAAGGCTATATAATATATACCAAGAGATGACTGATTTGCAGGCCGCCAAAGCGGTAGTTTATACTTGTATTTCGAAAAAAAATGTAGACCCACCATCAAAAATGTTTTGCCAAGTTCAGTTTTGGTATAGTGTTACTGAAAGGCTATATAATGATATACCAAGAGATGATTGATTTGCAGGCCATCAAAGGAGTAGTTTATATTTGTGCATCGAAAAAAATCATAACCCACCCTCAAAAATGTTTAGCCAGGTTCATCAATCATCCATTGGTATATCTTTATATAACATAATATCTATATCTTTATATAACTTAATATCAAGTTTTCCATTTGTTTTCGATATTTTCTGTTAAATTGAATTCTCATTGCAATTTCAAATCATCAGCCATTTTATCTTCTTTCCTCTTCTGAATAAACTGTATCTGCAAGGTTCAATTTCCTTGATCTGTAAAGAAAAATAAAATAAGTTTGCAAGAATGATCTTATTACCCAAATTCTTAAAAATAATGTAAAACATGTAGAGTTAAAAACAGAATACGTTACATAACATCAAACAAATACGATTAAAATCAGACATCACACCATTGTCTAAACATGAAAAGGAAAATCAACGTAAATTCGATTTTGACAAGGTTGAAATTTTGACAAAAGAAAAAAATAGTAATGAAAATAAACTGATCTTTACATTTTGACACGAAAAAGTCTTGCATAAATTATAACAATAGAGCCTACATACTACAACTAAATATGTCAAACACTCCAATGTATTTAAAAAACGATAACAGATAAAAACAAAGTCGATACTAGCAATCTCAGATATTCAACAATGTTCATTCCAATTGTGAAATATGAACACGAATTGATTTGTTTGAAACTATGAACAGGATGTTCATGAAATCAGATGTGGAATCATCTGCGACTGAAAGATAAACTTTAGTCACTATCTTCCATCGTTCAAGATAACCTCTTGTGGGGTATTCATGTTGAAAAGGGAAACATTCTCAATTGAATAGAAAGATTTTTCTATGAATTGAAAAATCCACGATATAATTTTTTTTTTTTGAATGTCCAACAGAAAACAACTACTTCCCCGGCTAAAGCCACGCTGGACATTGAACTTCATCTGATATATATTCTGAAAGGACCCTAACTCAATAGAAAAAATCTAAAATTGAAAATTTGCATTTTTATTCCTATACTTATTTGATTTTCTATTCCAGTCTTAATTAAGAACTCATTGAGTTAGGGTCCTTTCAGAATATCACCAGATGGAGTTCAATGTCCAGCGTGCTTAGCCGGAAATAGTTGTTTATGTTAGACATTCACAAAAATAACTTAATTTTTATCGTGGATTTTTCACTTTAAAAGAATCTTCCTATTCAATTGAGAATGTCCTTCAACATGAAACTGAAATATTGAAAGAATAACTGTTAAATTATATTGTAAGTTTTGAACATCTCTTTGAATTTTAATCATATTTGTTTAATGTTATGTAACGTATTGTTTTTAACTTTAGATGTTTAACATTATTTTTAAGAATTTACCTGAAGATGACATAAACAATGTTTGTTGAAATGTCGTATCAAATAAAAAATACATATACTGACTAAGGCCCTTATTTTGAGAAAACAAAGAAAATAAACATGTGGTCAAGAAATTATAAAATATATATATATATATATATATATATATATTTGATTCTGATATATTTTTTTTAAGACAAACAATGTACAAAAAAAATTAATAACTTTCATTCAGACAACAAGAAATACCCCAAATTTCATTTCAATTGAAATTTAAGGTTTCACCTGTCAGAGAACACCAAAAACTCATTCAGAGTAAAAACTTTAGAAAATCTTATTTTAGGAAAAAAATTACATACATTTCAATCTAACAGTGGTTTTCATAAAAGAATTTGATAAATATATACTTTTTATTACATACTCAATGGGACAAAATGTTCAGAAGAGATTTTTTTATAGTAGAAACTGTAAATGATTATATATCTAGGTGAATCATTATTTTGATGTGATGCAAAGATATTTGGCATATGCAATATGTGTATCAAGTAAGGTGAAGATCGATCAACCACTAAATATAAAAAAAAAACAATTCCAATAATTATTGAACGTCAACCAGAAATTTAGATATATTTTTTTAATATACCACGTTTATAAAACGGACTAAAGACATCTTAATGAGATGATGACAGAGACATATAGCAAATTTCAGGTTTATTTCATTTAGTTTAAAATCGATTGCTCTTTACTATTATTATTATTACAGACAAACAGACAGACATGTAAGCGAGTTGATATTGCATTGTCATCCAGTTTTGAGCTATGTTTGAAGATCAAGTATCTCATCGGGAAGTTAGTTTAAAATGGATTGCTATTATTATTACAAGATATGTACCGAAAGGAACAGACAACGAAAGCGAGTTAATATAAACATGGTAAAATACATAAAATGAACCCTTTAATTTGCTTGTTTTCAATTTCAGGGAAATGTATGTGTCATACTATTTTCTGTATTCTAACGATGTTTAGTAGGTTATTTATTAATTTATTTGTAATTCATTTAGTTGTTACATTGAGTGACTATTTGGAAGGCAGTTAAATTCAGTGCTCATTGACTCATCGATCATTCTGTTGGTGCTATTTAGATATTGTGTATTCCTAACCTCACTTTTGTTCCGTAAACGTTCTACAGACAAACAAACAGACATACAGACATGAAAGCGACTTAATATTGCATTGTCAACTAGTTCTGAGCTATGTCTGAAGTTTTAAAACTCATCAGGAAGTTAGTTTAAAATCGATTGCAAGATTTGTACCGAACAGACACGAAAGCGAGGTAATATAAATGTGTATGACAATATATACCTCAAATGATCCTGTGTTGTCAAGGACGTATTGGCTTTTCTTCATCCACCAAATGGACAGGACACAGAAATACTGAATTTTCCCTAGATATGCTGAATTTTATTTCATATGCGGAATTTGCCTCCTGAAAATTTCAAGAATAATAATTCAAGAATAATTATTCATGAATCACTTATTTGAATACTAGTTTTTGACATTTCATATCAATTTTAAATATTATGAGTTTGAATATTATTTTGTGGGGTAAATTATATTATGCTGAGTATAATATATCAGGCCACCCTGTCATGAAAAAAGGTGTATATCAGCTAGAAATAAGAATCCAATGGGAACATGGTTATCCCAAATAAAATATATAAAACTGGAATTCGATTTTTTCTACATTTTTTTCATGGGAAATTATTATTTTTCTACGTTCATGCAGAAACCAAAACTTTATTGAACTATATATGGTGAAAAAACTGGTTCTTTATTGCATTAGTGCAATAAAATGTTTATTGCACTCATAACGGCTCTTCCCATAACTTACTACAGCGTTTTGTGATCATGACAAACATAAACGTTCAAATCGATGCTATTTTTAGTCCATTTTCTGTGATATTGTATTACATTTTAAACAATTGCATATTTCATATTATTTTCAATCATATTTATTGCATACTGGATTACGAAATTACTAAAAAATACAATTTATCAAAAATGAGTTAAATTGTTCCTAACATTGGCATTCGTTCCCAACTTTCTCAATGCAAATCGATAGTGCTAATTAATTATTGAATATTTTGCTATTAAATTTGAAATAGAGTTCTACAAAAGTGCAACTGCATGACTTTGAAAACATTCAGGGTTCATGTTGAGCTTCCGCATAACGTTGAACAAACCACTAGTTTTCCTTTATCTAACCACGAACGATGTACCCAGTATCTCCTTTTTTTTTTATATGTTACATACATTCACAAGGTCCAACAGGTCACCTTCTTTTTAAGAGAGCATTTTCACTTTGCTTCACAAGTAGGTAACTGACGAATGACAAACGTCGGTATCCCTTCTGTGTTTATTGAGCACACCAAGTCTACTCCACGTCTGCACCACGCCAGTCCCTCGCCACCACCACGCACCTGTTCTGTGTGAATTGCACCTAATGGCCTTACAAACAGACAAGACAACATACAAATAGCTTGGTCATTTCAAAAGGAACATCTTTACTTCAACTAAACTAAATATGAGTCATATTCATTTCACCTCATCATCAACCTGTAGTTATGAATCTTTTGATATCTCTTATTGACTTTTCATTGCTCGTTAGAAACCTTCACTATTGCTATCTTCAAGTGGATACTTTGTTTCACAGTGATGCAAAGTTATCTGTCACAAGAAATAGATGCATTAAATAAGGCATACTAAAGGCAGTTTTTGAATCCAATTTAAAAAAATACAACTCCAATAATTTGTAAATTCCAGGCAGAACCTCACAATTATGAATTATCAACCATAAGTATACAGAAATAAATTTTTACCTCATATAATTCTAATAAGCTTGTAGGCTGCGAATGATGTGTGACCCTTTCTGTTTCGCATCAGGTTTCCTTATCTACAGGAAGGATCTAGCAGAAATACTAAATTTGCAGTGTTGACTTTTTGAACTTTAGTTTCCCTGTGCACAGTATTTTCTCCTAAAAATTGAAAAACATTAAAAAAATTGTCAAAGTTTATTTATGAATTCGATTTCATCAGATTGATATATGAACATTGAGGGACAGCTAAATGATAGCAGAACTCACAAAAGAGAATAGCCTGCAACTTTTATACCACACTTTACCAAAATCTTGTTTGTCACTAAATAGCTTTTCAACAGTAGTGTCCAATTGTATGGAATGTAGAATGAACTTTCCATTACTTACAACTGCAGATGCATTCAATGATATATCAACTCTCAATGTATTCAATGTAAAAAAAGTCCACTCAATAAGATTCAACTTTCCAAATTTTTATAGGCTGTCATTTCTTTCCTAATGTGCCTTTTTTTCTTGAGAAAATATGTTGAAATAGACATTTTAGGAATGGATAATGAAAATCATTTCTCAAAAGTATTGAAATTCTGTATTAATAGTTTACAAATGCTGCAATCTATATGAGTGGGAAGACTGAAGATAAGCTTAGGATTTCATAGATATAAAAAATTTCACACAAAGGATTGAAATATTGCCATGTTTTCTCCTGGTATTTGTGAACATGCTAATAAAAAATGCACAGGTTGCATCAAAAGGGACTTTTTCAACATTGGAATGAAACAACTTGAAACACAATCCATCTAGTATACAATACATGATTTTTTTTTATTGGTGCCCCTTTTTACCCATTTAAAGCACGCCTCAGCGTGTTTAAATCGAACTTTAAAAAACGCGCGTTTTTTAAAGGTAACCATGACAACATCAACAAATCGAGAAACGTGAAGTCTAAATGACAAATTTTTGATTATTGATCTGACAGGAGTACCTTGTAACGTCAGATAAAATATTACTCACAATTCGTTCATTTATATGTGCTCCTCCATCCATTTGATGAACTTTTCATATTCTTTTTTATATATATCACTGGATTTTCGCGGTATCAACCGCGATTCTGCCTCACTATTCAAAAAATCGATATTAGAATAATTCATTTTTGAGCTCTGGTGACAACAAATATTGATCTTTGGTAACAAATTGCAAATGAATGTTTTTCTCATTTCCATGACAACGAAAGATATACTGATGTCACATCACGAATTCAACCTTCTTGCATTATTAGTTCTTATTTCTATTTTTTGTAGTAATAATACCAGTATATATGATTTCAAAGTGCACCAATAAAAAAAAATAGCGTAAAGTATTCGTGGATAACTGGTCTTAAAAACACTTGCTCTATTTCGAGCACTCCGGCTGCGCCGTCGTGCTCGAAAAATCGCGCGTGTTTTAAAGCCCTTTTTATCCACTTATACTTTAATATACTATTATTTGTTCCTCTGATAAAATGTTTATTGCACTCATCTGTCATTCTACTACAGCGTTTTGTGATCATGACAAACGTTCAAATCGACACTATTTTTAGTCCATTTTCTGTGATATTGTATTACATTTTAAACAATTGCATATTTCATATTATTTTCAATCATATTTATTGCATATTGGATTACGGAATTACTAGAAAATACAATTTATCAAAAATGAGTTAAATTGTTTTTCCCACATTAGTCCACCTAAAAAAACATTTTTTTTTTTTAAGAAAATTTAAATATAAAAAGTTTTTTCGACGTGTTGTCCAACTTGGCCTGACGGCCTCATGGGACAACTTCACGTCGAGTGCAATAAACACTTACTTTTTGCACTTGTTGCATAAATGACTATTTGATATCTATAGTCACAAAATAAAGAACATCAAATGTAGTGCAAGATATTTTGAATTTCAGAGTGTAACATTAAATGGGAATATTTTTGAAAAACAAGTTATATTCGAAAGGTTAAGGATTAACTGTTTTTTAATGAAATTCCAACATAACAATTCAATTAATATCTTACCTCTTCTGAAGAAGAAATTTCATCCATTGGTCATATTACAAAAGTACCTAGTGACAATATTTTCCTTGTTTTGGTAAGATTTTTCTGAAAGCAGGTTTCCTTCATCTTAGTGAAATTGAACCAAACTGATATTCCTTTCATTCTGATTTTCAATTGACCCAATGTTTTTATTCCTGCTGTTTGCTGATGTGGATAACAAAATCTCCGAACTCCTGAAATGAATACATGGGTTTTAAAAAATGTAATCAATACAAATAACTAGGTGTGCTAGCCAACTATAAGTAATTTATTTCCATAAGATGAATAATTTTTTCTCAAAAATGAATAAATAACCTACTCAAAATGTTTATATATAGTTCTCTACTCGCTTTTCATTTTTCTCTCAATCAACTAACCTGAAACTCCTCTGAATTGTTTGGATTTACGGTAAATAGGGTTTTCGTAAACTTAGTTTGGGGATAGCTTCAGGTCTCAATAATCTGATTTAATTCTTTACCACAATATATATAATCCTGCCTAAATAAGTGCACACTGCACACACAATTTTTGTCACTCAATTGATCTTTGATTTCTTCCTCTCATCGTGCCTCGGAAGAGTGAGCCTGAAAAAATAAAATTGAAGTGTTTCAGAAATCAAATATCATTTAAATTGTATTGTTCTATCATTGTCTAAAGCATAGACAAGAGTTCTATACTGATATAAAGAGACAATGGTATTATATACTATATTTTACTTACATAAAATGTCATTTCAGTTTCACAAGATGGAACCAAGCACTTCATTTTGAATAAATGAATAACTCGAAATGAAAACGGAATTCTCGATTTTCTAACGCCACAATTGAATAAGCCAAACGCCAAGAGCAAACAAGAATCAAATTCTAGGCCGACAGTGTCTTTTTATGCCATTTTCGTCGTAATCAAAAATAAATATAACCTAAAATCTTGGGAAAATACTGATTCGTTGTAACGGCGGCGACACCGAGGAGCGAAAAGCCGAAGCTTCGATTCGAAAGGTGGATGTAGTAATAAAGTAAAGAAAACTAAACTGTTTGTCGCTGGTCGCTGTCTCCCAAATGATTGAAGACAATGGCTGAATTGCGGAATCTAGTTCTTCCACATCTTTGACGATTTCGGAGCGGACTGAACATTGTCCGAATAAATTTCTTAGGAGAGTTGCTCTTTGGTGTTGACATCTACTCAACAATCATTCGAATCAGGTCGCCATCTAAGAAATCAAGCAGGCCATATTGTCGCACGTTTGATCCCACACATTTTCAGATATGAGTGCATACACCAGGGTTTCTAGACATCTTAGTATCGACAAAGGAGAAGCTCGTCAACGGTTTAGTAGGTGAAATCATCCAATGTTGAAAGCAAACGTGATATGCATTCATAACATCCTATTACAATTAGGAATTTGCATAAAAAATCCTCCGAGTACGTTTGACGGAGGATCGAGAATCTCACTCGACACGTTTTCATAATTTTCTTGATTCATTAAAATATTTAAGAAATATTGAGATTTAAAAAAACACATTAGTAAGATTAACCCACAACTGTCTTACGTCACAGTGTTTTTTCCTCTTTATTTTGAAAATGATTCTTGCGTGTCGATTATATTTCAGTTCTCCATTCGGATGCAATAGAATTTTTCATGCAAAACCACAATTGGAGTAAGTAAGTAAGTAAGTCGAGTGGAAAGATAAATTATAATTTTATTTAATTCAAGAAATACATACCTGTAAAAATTGAATTCAAGATGTAATATCAATTTCACAAATTTTTATTTTTCAGCAACGTTTCTGTTTGATGATGAAAATTGTGTACTTGCGAGATTTACAATCGATAATGTTTTGATATCTTTATATTTCCATAGAGCATTATTTATTTTAAAATCTATTCGATTGCTATAAAGTCATGTTATAACAAGTGATAATTTTGAATAAAGAATGATTACATGTCGTTTCTAATGAGATACAAAATTAATGACTTCCAATAGTTTTTTAGCAGTATATGCACAAAAATAGTTTAACGGTAGAAATACAATTTTGTACCGTTTCGATTGTTGCTTTCAAAAATGTTAGAATAAATTTATGTCGCTGACTAGTCGAAAACAGTGGTTACTTCTAAAATTAATAATAAGTTTCAAATTTTGAAGTGGTTAACTACGTAACCGTATCATTCTTCGGATGCAATTTCAATCAACTAGAACAAAATATGACAGACATACGCGATTGATAATCAAGTATGTACTGGACCAGTGTAGATATATGTCGGTCTAATATACATCTCAAACCTGTTTGCACAATGTTTACAATTTATAACCAAATCAATTAAAAATAAATTAAAAAAAATGTCCCGTTGAACAATGACGGTTGCAAATCTCTCGTAAAATATCAGTCGTAATTATAACTGCAATTTGCAGAACATTTACAATTATTTCAGCAGTTGTAAAAATGCAAAAAATATATATTAGTGACGAAATAGGTTCCGTTTTTCGTATGAGGTTGCAAAGTTACATATCCACTGAGACCGATATTATCTTTATTTGCAACCACAATAAGAGACTTTTGTAATCATTTCAATGCTTGTTTGTATTGAAAAACCACAGCGTCAATCGCAGACTTCTGCAAAATTTTATAGTTTGTTTGCATTAATGCCATTGAAGTTTGAAAACTTTTGGAATCCTAATTAGAATTTATTGTCTATATCTACTGACCTATATAGTCACAAAACCGGAAGATGAAATGAACTTAGCCCTTGGCAACAAAAAATTTAATCGTACAAAACGGATATCTCTGTTATGAATGGTTAAGTGTGAACTAATTGAAAAACAAAAGTTCACAAAAATACAGATATATTACAGATGATATCCAAAAAAACCTTAAAAAAATTTTTTGCTTTAAACAAAATTTTAAGTTCTTTGTATTTAAATCTGAATAAATGCATTCAGAAGTTCAAAGTTGATCTATTTGGTATAAAATTCAGCTAGGTCCAAACTCAACATGCTGGATTCAACACTCCAAAAGACATCAAAATTAAAAGTTATTCACTATATCAATGCATTCTTTGTATGTCTATTGACAAGTTACTGTCAAAATCTGATATAGTACACAGAGGCTCACAGAATGTTCAAAGTTGATCTATTTGGTATAAAATTCAGCTAGGTCCAAACTCAACATGCTGGATTCAACACTCCAAAAGACATCAAAATTAAAAACTTAAATCATCCACAAGCAAAAACAACAACGTTTTTGGGAATTTGACCTAACACGCAGTGAACAAATAGCAGATAATTCAGTATGTTGCACCCCCACAAAAATGTCAAAATATTTAGGATAGTAGCATTCAATCAAGTATTATAATGCCTGTCTTGTATTTTTTACAAGCTTTTATTTAACATGCCTGTCTGTTTTTCGGGTTCAAAATTTGTAATCCATTTTCATTGCACTTGCTGGCATTTGCTGAAATTTGGCAAGTGTTGATAATTCCGGTGACAATGCATTATGAAATTTTTGTTGGATTCAAAATGACGGCGAGTTTTGTGATCATGGTCCGATTCAATTCTGACATGTAAAATTTTATAATTCAAGGTGAATTTCATGACTTAAAAGTATCAAAAATTACTTTTCAAAGACAAGCCTTTATTCGAATATACCAAAAAGGAAAAAATATTTCTTAAAATGTGTGACGTGAGGTTTTAATGTGGGTAACAGATTCCATATTATCAGTTTAAATACCAAAAAAAAAATAGGTATTCTTGCGCGACAAGCTTTTAAATCTGTTACTCACAGAATAACCTACGTCCCACATCTATAGAAATAATTTTTTCCTTTTTAGTGCATTCAATAAAAGCTTGCCCTTGAAAATTTTTTTTAATCATTATCGCCTGTACGGTTTATCATGCATTTTGAAGACGTTCAGACAAGATTCTGTTTTACATTCTACAATACCTTATCAGTAACTCTATGGTCCCAACATCATTTTATTATTTTCACTGCACATTTGAAGGGTATATTCATAAAGTAATTATCCCATATCATTGGGGCAGTTGGATGAATGGGTTATATGACAAGAATCGGTTATTCGGTATAATAAAGTAAAAAATACTGATAAAGCAGGAGAATTCCGTCCAGAAACACCTTACCAGAGATCGAGAAACTATTAGAAATGGCTGTATATGATCAGCGCCTAAATTATGTTGAAGCCAATAATATTCTCATGAGTAATCAATCCGGTTTCAGGAAAAATCACTCTTGTGAATCGGTTTTACAATTAACGGTTAGTAGATCGACTCAATCTATTGATAACGGTGATTATGTGGTAAAAGTTTTCTTAGACTTGAGAAGAGCTTTTGAGACAATTGACCGTAATATATTAATAGACAAACTGAAAGCTATTGGTATTAAGGGAACCGTACTAAGATGGTTCAAGGACTACTTAAATGGTTGAAGGCAAATCACTAAAGTTAATAATGTTCATTTATATCCTATTGACACAAAATTTGGTGTACCTCAAGGAAGTGTTTTGGGTCCTTTACTATTTTTATTATATATTAATGACATCGGCTTATGTCACAACTGCGACTTTATGAATTTATTTGCTGATGATACACTGTTATCCATATCTCATAAAGTTTTAGATGTAGCTTTAACAAAAATGAATATCTGCTTAAAGAAAATTCACAAGTACTTGAAAGTCAACAAGTTAAAATTAAATGTTTCCAAAAAAAAGCCATGATTCTGACCACAAAATATAAATATAAACATATAAACATAAATTATTGTTTTTTTGAAATCAATAATGAAAAAATCGAATTTGTAACAGAAATTAAATACCTGGGTTTCATGTTGGACAGCTGTTTATCTTTTGATGCACATTTCAAATATATTACTAAAAAAATAGCAAAGAAACTTTACTTTTTTACACGAATTTCCTATCTCTTTTCAGTTACTTCCAAGGTATACAACACAATTATACAGCCTCATTTTGAATATACATTACTGTATGGTTTTGATCAAAACAAAATTTTGACTTTACAAAAATTACAAAATCGAGGTTTGAGAGTGATACTAAAGTGTGATCGTTGTACCAGCATAAAGTTTATGCTCGACGCATTACAATGGTTATCAATAAAAGACAGGTTATACAGATTAGCAATGATATTTGTATTCAAAACTGTTAATAATATGTTACCATCTTATTTTGATGAACTCATTACTTATCGAAATAGTAATCACAATTATGAGACAAGACATCAATCATTTTCACTTGCCGAAATGCAGCCTAACCAGCTCAATGAAAATATTGTTTTATAAAGGATTAAATCAATTTGATAAGCTGCCTGAAGACATAAAAAAAGCAACAAACAAGTTTGTATATATTTAAGTCTAAACTAAATGATTATATTAAAACAGAGGTAAAGTTGAATGATGCAGAATAACAATGGACTTAATTATTAACATTTATCATCATGATTATGTTACAAATTGTTAGTAGGGGTGTAATCTAAGTTATTTAAATCTTTAAATTTAATTCTTTTTGGGTACTGTATATATTATTATTATTGTATTTATATAAGGATTTCCTAAATAAACGTATTCATTCATTCATTCATCATAACTAATTGCAATTTGTATAAGTCATATCGAGGAAATACGCATACACCTTCCAGACTGATTGAAGGTTTATGAGTTACCTTTATTCATGGCGTGCATCCAGGGCGAAAGTGAGCAAAATATGACAAAGTTAAAAATGTCACATAGCCCATTCATTCTGTTCATCTGGAAATAGTGGAAAAATTATTATAGTTTTGAAATTCTATTTCACCCAGCCCAATGTCAGGTATGAGTATAGTCTTTGGGATTATCATTCTATTACTACTATCGGAAATCCTATAAAAAACAGATTACGTAACGTTGAATGTTTTGAACGTTTATGATTCTTTGAAAACATTTCTCACCTTGCCATTGGATTTTTTCAAGTTGCTTTTAGTTTTTGCTCAAACATGTACTGAATATTCAAAATAAGTTTAGTATAATATTGATGTCTTGAGCCCCTCAAAAATAAAAAGTACTACTTATGAAGTAAGTTCGGCTACAAAAACATATACTTTTTTATATGTTTATGTAGTCAAACTGGCGTAGTCGAATACGACATTATATATAATAAATAGTTACTCACGTTTGGCTACGGTAGTCAAACTCACCACATTGTAGCCAAACACGACGTTACAGGACACAAAGTGACTTCAAACATGACGCTGGACATATATATATATATATATATATATACATTATATATATATACATTATATATATATATATACATTATATATACATATATAAACATACATACACTTACAATTTATACTATGATAATTTTGTCTGTTGAGGAAAGCTAAGTCAGGATAAACAGGATCGTTTGCTGGGGGTGGAACAATTGCAATGTGCGAGCAATCTATACATCCAACAATACCAGGAATGTTGAATCTTTCAAAAAACCTCTTAAGAAGTCATATATCAACAAATTTTCTGATCTCCTCGGGAAAAGCAGTTTACTTTCATAAATATTGTAACGTAAATAAACTTAACTTGGTTCTACTAATTTATTTCACACTTAATCTACAACTTAATTTATATTACTACTTCACTGTATAGCTCGATCGTATGGGCTCGTTCAGACTGTTTTGACTCCACTTGAGGGTCGCCTATTTATCTCCGATACAGCATTCTCGATGTTTCGAATTCTGGCATGTTCCAATTGTTTCCAATATTGACCGTTGTTTTCCGTGGCAGAGCGACTGGATGGTTCTCGAATATCTCCGGGGATGATCTCATCGCTGTCGACGGCAACGCGCGAGGCGACAGGTCCGGCCTAGGTTCGTTACATTGCCCCCTTCTTAAAGACATTTCGTCCCGAAATTTCATCCTTGGAGTGTGACGATATCTGCATGACTCCCCATATCTGCACCGTGAAGTTCGATGGAAGTAACACTCCACGGTCTTCATGATCGGTCGTGGAAGAGGGTTACAGCAAACCAAAATCTTGACGCCGCTGGATCTGAATATCGCCTTCAGCATACTTCTTAGGACTCTCCAGTCCAACCCATCAATACCACAGGACAATTTTGGAATTGCTAGATCCACCAGATTCTGGTCCACCATAGTATCTCTTAGTTTGGTGAGACTCTTCCAGACATCTTCATAGGACGGTTTATCTTGGGAATGCCTCTTGGTAACTAGGTAGTAGATGTTTCTCTGGCCTTTCTTCAACTGTAGCACCCCACCAACTTCTGGATTCTGCTCCGCAGTGTTTGGAGTTGACCAAATTTCTTGGAGAACACTACGGCGATGCCCTGGACATTCGAAGATCTTCTGCCACACAGTGCGCTAGTGCGTAGTCAGCAGGCACCTCGAAAGGTCTCGTGACTCCTCTCTAGTAACCCCATGTAGAACTTTCTGCCCGTTTGAATACAAGGACATAAACTTCTCGAACGTCATATCATCCTCCGGTGGCTTGAGGGTGCAACTGGTCATGGTTTCCAGCGTAAGGGGCCAACCTGTTGAAATGGACGACCCTTGGTTTCCCTCGAGGTGGCTTATGGATTCGGTACAAAGGTCGTTTATCCTTTTCACGATTTTATACGGGCCTTCCACGAGTTCCGCAACTTTGGTGATAGTCCACGACGACGTTTGGGGTTGTACAGCCAAACCAGGTCATCAACCTTAAATCCTCCAGCGTCGGCCTTGATGTCATAGGTCTTCTTCATTTTATCGCTGGCACTCTGGATGTTCAACCGGACTCGTTCGTGGATGTCGTCCATTCTCTGCCGAAGTTTGCTGACGTAGTCCTCTCCCGCAGTGTCTTGTCCTGGCGGTATCCCAAACTTCAGGTCACAAGGCAGTAGCAGTTCTCGGCCCATTATAATACTAGCAGGAGTTTGACCGGTTGACTCGTGTACTGCGGATCGATAGGCCATCAGGAACAAATGAAGATACTGGTCCCAGTCTCTTTGATGGTCAGAGACAACCTTGGACAAGTGGCGGTTGATCGTCCTGTTCATCCGTTCCACCATTCCATCGGACTGCGGATGTAGGGCCGTGGTTCTTGTCTTGCGGATGTTCAGCAGTAGACATATTTCTTGGAAAAGGTTGGATTCGAAATTTCTGCCTTGATCCGAGTGCAGCTCCATTGGAATACCGAATCGACATATCCATTCTTTCACCAAGACGTCGGCGACGGTGATGGCTTCCTGGTTGGGCAGGGCATAGGCTTCCGCCCACTTACTGAAGTAGTCCATTGCCACAAGGATGTATTTATTCCCGTGGTCGGATACGGGAAACGGGCCGGCGATGTCAATGGCGATTCTCTCGAACGGGCTTGCCTACGTTGTACTGATGCATCGGTGCGTTGGGTCGTATTCGAGGTCCATTGCTAGCAGCACATACAGCGCACTTTCTGCACCAGTCCTGGACGTCAGCTTGACAATTGGCCCAGTAAAACCGCTGCCTCACTTTCTGCAGGGTCTTCGTCACTCCCAGATGTCTTCCGGCGACTCCATCATGGATTTCCGCAGCACTTCCTCTCTTCTGTTCCTGGGAACAATTATTTGGCGTCTGTCTTCCCCACCAATATCGGCCTCCAACACACGTTTCAGGATCCCATTGTCCAGAATAAGAGAGTTCCATTGTGCCCAATAGGACTTAACAGCCGGCGAGTAACCTGCGACTTCCTGCCATGATGGTCTTCGGTTGCCCTTCTTCCAGCTGACGACTAAGCCAAGGTCGGGGTCTCTCTCTTGGTCTTTCTGGATCTTGCTGTCATTCAGTTGTCATCCATTGCCGCGGTTCTACAAAGTGTTGCTTCTTTCTCTTCTGCTCGTCGGCAATGAGGCAATCATCTGGACATGGTCTTCGCGACAAGGCATCTGCATTCTTATGGCTAGTTCCGGCTCGATGTTCGATCTCGAAATCGAATTCTTGGAGTCTCTCGATCCAACGTGCTACTTGACCCTCAGGATTTTTGAACTGTAAGAGCCATTTGAGAGCTGCATGGTCGGTTCTCAACAGGAATCTTCTTCCATACACGTACTTGTAGAAGTGTTCCACTCTCTTTACACCAGCTAATAGCTCTCGCCTGGTGACACAGTAATTGCGCTCTGTTTTGCTAAGCGTCTTGCTGAAATAACCAATGACCTTCTCCTGTCCCTCCTGGATCTGAGATAGGACAGCCCCAAGTCCCACGTTGCTGGCGTCCGTATCCAAAATGAATTTCCCTTTGGGTAGGGATAGCTCAGTATAGGTGCGTTGATCAAAGCTCCTTTCAGCTTCCTGAATGAGTCTTGACATTCTTCGGACCACTGAAACTTTGTTTGGCCTTCCGTGAGCTTGGTCAGTGGTTTAGCGATGTTGGCGAATCCAGCACATATCGGCGATAGTATGTGCATAAACCAAGGAAACTTCGAAGTTGGTGAATGTCTTTTGGGATGGGCCAATCCTTAACAGCTTTGATCTTCTGGTCATCCACTGCTACTCCTTTCCCCCAGAGACAACGTGGCCGAGGTATCGTACTTCTTTTTTGGAACAGATGGCATTTCTTAGGGCTCAGCTTCAATCCGGAGTTCCTCAGTCGCAGGAATACTTCCTCCAATTTTTCACGTGGTCCTCAAACGATCTGCCGACCACAATTATGTCGTCGAGATACACTAGACACGTGTTCCATGAGAGTCCCTTCAGTACTGTTTCCATCAATCTTTCGAATGTGGCGGGAGCATTACAGACCCCGAATGGCATAACGGTGAACTGCCACAATCCTGAGCCGATGGTAAAGCAGTCTTTTCTCGATCTTCCTGAGCCAGTTCTACTTGCCAATATCCACTCTTCAGATCAAGGGTCAGAAAATCGTGGAACCACCAACGTGTCTAGGGTGTCATCTATTCTCGGGAGAGGGTAACTGTCCTTCTTCGTGACATTATTAAGTTGGCGATAGTCTACACAAAGCGTGTCGATCCATCCTTTTTTCTTCACCAGTACGACTGGAAGGACCAGGGACTGTCAGATGGTTCGATAACTCCTTCTTTTCCCATATCGCTGACTATTTTGTCAGCCTCTTCCTTCTTGGCAGAGGAAGTCTTCTTGCTGATTGCCGGATCGGTCGGGCACCCCAGTATCAATCTTGTGCTGGACCACATTAGTTCGACCTCCTTTTCCTTGTCGGTATCGAAGATGTCTTGGTACTTCTTAACTAAATCTCTTAGTTTGGGCTGTTGAGCTGGTTTTATATCTTTGGAAGAGATGGCAACTAATTTTTCTAGTTCTGTGGGCAAGTTGTTGGGTTGGCTAATCGTACCTCGTACACTCCGGATCACTGAGGAACTGCGAGCAGTGCACCAATATTGTTCCTTTCTTCAACGTCACTGGGAAATGATTGACTTTCATGCCCCTTACGGGCACAAATTTGTGCAGCACGCAACTAAGGTCTTCCCTAGTGCCATCCCTCGTCCAATTTTCTCATCATGAAGTTTGGGCTCGAACATCACCACGTTTCCACTGCTCGTACTCCCGTCCAGGCGAGCCTCAGAATGGTTTCAGCCCTCTCAGGTACGCTTACATCTTCAGCCAACAACACACGGATCAACCCTCACTTCTCCCATGAAGCACCAGCTCTTCTCCGTTGACACGTAGGACGCCGTCTTTGAAATCAATTCAATCCCTCTGGAATTCATGATGTCCATTCCGATGATTGCATTGTCTTCGATGTCCGCTACAAGTGCCTGATGTTTCACTTTAGTGCTGCCCAAAATTATTTCAATCGGTAGCTCGCCATATACAGTAGCTGGCTCCCTGTTGCTGTGCGTAGCTTCAAGTTGTCGTTCAATCCGTTCCGGTGTTCTGGCAAAGGAAGGCCCGAGAATTGTCCTAGTCGCACCTGTATCTAGCAGCATGGTGCAAGGCTCGTTATTGATGAGACCGTCTACGAAGACACCTTTGTTCTGTCGTTGAAGGATAGCGACATATGCGTTGTTAACCGGGGCTTGCCGGACACATGCCGACGATTGCCCCTTCTCGTCGACCTTTTTTAGTTTTCCTGCATCGGAGTCGATGAATGTTGGACATTTGCTACGCACATGTCCAATTTTCCAATTCCGGCATCTTATCTGTCTTTTCTCAGGCAACACTTCCTTCATCACTTTTCTTATGGACGCTTCCAAGTTAGCAGGCTCCTGTGAGTCTTCCTCAATCGTTTGAACTTTACTTTGGCTTTTGCAGCATTGTTTTGCTTCTTCGAATTCCAAAGCGCGTGCCAGTGCGTCTACGAGATGTGTTGGACGAGCTAATATCAACGCTTGTCTGGTTTCTTGGTCACGGAGTCCATCCAAGAATGCCTGAACCGCTAATCGCTCCATTACATTTTCCGGTATGGCTGGATATGCGTGACGAACCAAGCGTGCAATGTCAGTTTCAAATTCTTATAAGGATTCGCCCGATTTCTGACAGCGATTTTTCAGCTGGGAGTGGTATACGTGTTCCAAATGGGCCTGGCCATATCGTAATTCTAGATGTTTAATCAGCTGATCATAGTCCTCCTGTTCTTGGGCGGTAAGAGTTTGTAGAATATTCGTCGCTTCTCCACGTAATGCAAGTGTTAGTGCTACAGCTCTTTCCCCTGCATTCCATCCATTTGGTTTGGCCGCTGCTTCAAACTGTCGGCGGTAATTTTCCCATGGAGTTTTTCCGTCGAATTGAGGCGGCTTCATGGAAAGCTTCCCTATTTCTGAAATGACCTTGACATCTTTTATACCCTCTTGAACTTTATCCACGTTCAAACTCAAGTCCAGCATTGCATTTTCGTTAACCATCTCTGTGGAGGACGCACTATTAATTTGTTTTTCCAGCTTACTGATCGTTTCCTTTATTTTGTCCATTTCTGTCTCAACGGTTCCCATTCTTTCTTCTAGAAAATTAGCCACACCACACAATTTTTTTTTTAGGCCTTCTGTGTTTTCCAGGAACTTCTCTTCCAGGCTTCTTGAATTTTCTAGAAGCTTCTCTTCCAGATTTCTAGAATTTTCTTCTCTTCCAGATTTCTAGAATTTTCTTCAAGCTTCTCTTCCAGATTTCTAGCATTTTCTTCCAGGCTCCTTCTTTTTCTAGAAAATTCCACACCACACAATTTTTTTTTTAGGCCTTCTGTGTTTTCCAGGAACTTCTCTTCCAGGTTTTGAATTTTCTGAAGTTTCTCTTCCAGATTTCTAGAATTTTCCTGAAGTTTCTCTTCCAGATTTCTAGAATTTTGTTGCAGTTCTTCTTTCACGGATTTAGTAGTTTCTTCGAGTTTATTCATTACCAAACTTAAATCACTTCCGGGAACTTCGAATAAAAATGTTTCGGGGTCCTCACCTTCTTGTATAAGTCCTTCTGCAAGTCTTTCCTGGAGTACTTGCTTTTTACCTGTTGTTTCCAGTTCCCTTTCCTCCAATTCCTGTTTCAATTCCGCTACCTTCAAATCCGCAAGGCGCACTTTTCTTGAACACATTTTGTCTTTGACGAGGTATCAGTCTGTTTTACACGAAAAGTTATCAGTTTGTTAAAAATTCACTTCGCGAATTCTTTTCCACGGGCCACCAGTCTATTGTCTGTTTCACGCGAAGAGTGTATCAGTTTATATTCCCACGCACAATTGTCCACTTCGCGAAAACCGGGCCACTGTCTATTTTCTGTTTCACGCGAACAGCGTATCAGTTTATATTCCACGCACAATTGTCCACTTCGCGAAAACCGGGCCACTGTCTATTTTGGGCGTACAGAAAGGTCTATCAATTTATTTTTCTGACTATCCACTCCACGATCACTTGTTTATTTTCAAAATCTCACTTCCGACACCAATTGTAACGTAAATAAACTTAACTTGGTTCTACTAATTTATTTCACACTTAATCTACAACTTAATTTATATTACTACTTCACTGTATAGCTCGATCGTATGGGCTCGTTCAGACTGTTTTGACTCCACTTGAGGGTCGCCTATTTATCTCCGATACAGCATTCTCGATGTTTCGAATTCTGGCATGTTCCAATTGTTTCCAATATTGACCGTTGTTTTCCGTAGCAGAGCGACTGGATGGTTCTCGAATATCTCCGGGGATGATCTCATCGCTGTCGACGGCAACGCGCGAGGCGACAGGTCCGGCCTAGGTTCGTTACAATATATTGAATGATCACGTTAAATATTTTACTCATAGAAATTAGACACCTGTTTTTGCAGCTGCAATTTATTTCAAAGTACTGGCGAAGTGAATATAATGATGTCCAAGATGTTCATTCATTATAGAAACACTTGCTTACTGAAGGATGGGATGAAGCACAATGCGGATCTTTCCCAACTGATTTTTGATAACTTCCATGGGCAAAAAAATTAAGTGATGAAATAAATCTAATCACAGGCGCCATACTTGTATTTCGCCTGGATACTTCCATATGCGCCTCTATTTTTCCAGGAATAGGTCGAAAGCAGCCTCTCGGCTCAATCTGAGGAATTGCCGAAAATTTTCTTCTGGCATCTGAAAAGGATCACTATGATCCTTCAAAGTTTTGTTCATTTGTCTTTGTCGTTCCCTGAAATTTAATTTTTCTTCAGAATTAATTAAATTGAATATGAAAAATATCAATACAACTTGCCTTCTATACAATTATTCAGCTAAAATGTTGAGTAAGCCCGCCATATCAAAATATAAATCCACAATTTCCACAAAACTAGTTCAAATCGTTAACAAACGGCACCCATTCTATTCCCGTTAGCGAACTTTAGACTCTGTCGTTCACTACTGATATATCGACTTTATATTAGTACGGAATACGATTTGACACAAATATCGTTTATTTAACGATAATAGTTGGATAACGACATCACTATGAGTTACGGTTAGAGGGGATGATATCGTGAGTGAAGGCAAATCCAGAATTTCTTTGGATATGATCCTCTCAAGGGTTTTGCGGAGTAGAGAGGCTGTGTTGATGGGGCGATAATTTTCCTGTAATAATTTATTCCCTTTTTTGAATATTGGAGTGACAACGGTTGTCATGAATCAGGAAACTCGCAGTGGAAAAAACTGTTGCGCAAAAGAGTAGTGATTACTTCGGTCAGTCAGTCAGGCACAGTTGCGAAGAATGAATGGGTGAAGACGCTCCGGTCCGGGTGACGAATTGGTTTTGAGAGCAGAGCAGGTTGAATACAATGATGTCGATTGTTTCCTCCAGGGAATAGGGGTTTCTAGTCGTAGGATCGAGCAGAATTGGGGTTGGCATGTCGCTATTGAAATTTCTGCAAAATTCATTTGCGGACATGTTGGCAACTTCAAGAGGGTCGGTTACAAGGACGTTATTCAGCTCTAGAACTGGGGTTGTTACTTTAAATGGAAGCTGCGTCTGACATAACTGTAAATGGCTTTGGAGCCCCTCGTTGGGAGATTGTTTTCGTACTGGCTGCGGGAATATAAGATCTAGGGTAGAGAGAGTTTGTATCCCCCTATATCGAGTGGGACAGTCAACCAGTTGGTCCATACCGGTGGAGACGACATTGTCAAGGAAGCATTGGGCAGCATATTAAATCAGCTCTAATGTTGACCCGAGGAAAGGCAGGTTTTGCTTTCAGTTTGTTTTTTAGGGTGCCGAAAGCGGTTTTGCTATCGGAAAACTCAACTTTGAGGGGTCTTGGGTTGGCATCAGTTTGCCGGCCTATGCGATATACAGATGTGACGTTGGTCTGGGATCCAGCTATGACTGCAGATATAACTGATTTTGCGAGGTTGGAGTCTTCTTGTGAATTGTTGGTTTCAACGATACCGAGTATTAAGACATTATTTTCCCTCTCCATTCTTGTCCTCACTTCGGTATACATCTCTTCTTGATTATCGTTCGTTTGGTGTTCCATGGTATCGATTCTTCCTCTCAGGCTATTAATTTAAATAGTGCAGTCAGTGATGGATTGGGCGAGTGTAGCTAATGAGGAATTGATGTTGTTGATGCTTTGATGGGTGCACGATTGTATCTGCGGGTTTAATTGCTCGAACTTTTCCAATTATTTTCTGAAAGTGCAAAGTGTTCAGTGGTTCTGGGTTGGCAGTTGCGCAGGGTGTGGCCTGGTGGGCGGTATCAACATCAGATCGGCAGGGGGCGCAAAGCCACTGACCATTCCAGGTGTGGAAGAGCGGCACAACCCACATGATAGGAACTGTCGCAACTCTTACACTGGATTTTAGACTTGATATTTGTCAACGGAGCTCTACACTTCCTCCAGTGCGACATATTTCTGTTAGAAGCAATACTCGTGTTTTAGGCAATTAACAATTAGGCAATCCAAACCTCGTGACCCAATATGGCGGTTGTTGGCACACAAACTGATAATCGCCATAAGAAAAGCATTGTCAGTGTGCGCTCTTTTGGGTAGTAAAAGTGTATTTTTGGTTATTTTCGGAGCGTTTGTGTTGCTAATTAATAATATTCAGATGGAGAGTGATTACCTGAAAACACTTGTTGAAAAGCAGAGGCTTTGGTGAACGGTATGCTTGAAAATACATCCCCATATTCTGTTAAAATTGTTATCAATGTATTTGTTACAGGTATGAAATGAAGTTGAGGATTGATCAGTGATTCAAATATTTTTACACTGAATATTTCTGAACTGAATTGTTCAATTGTTGGTGCTCCTCCTGTTACGAATATGGATATTATTTCGTATTTTGTTTTTACTCAGCTTTCCAAAATGCAGATGAAGCCCTATACAAGTTTAGAATCCATATATATTTTGAATCTGGTTTCGTTGTGAGGACAATAATTCAGGAGTCATTCATATATTTTAGTTAGTCTAGTATGTTTTCTCCTAGGCAGCAAGTTTTTTCTAGTGGGTACATGTACAGTTGCAAATCTTGAATCATCGAAGTGAATTATTATAAATTAGGAATATTTATACATAAGAGGCAATTCGTAACTTCTGAGTTGATCTATTATGTTTATTGCTACATTTGTTTATTATAAGAGATATTGATTTGACATTTAAGAATATTACTTCTCAACTTTCATGATAGTTCTTTCTAATCAACAAAACTTTTTTCAGGTCAAGTATTCACAAAAGGCAAATTAACAACCTTCAGATGAAAGTATTTGTACTGCTCACTGTACTTGTATGGACGGAAACAGTGAAGTATGTGGTCATATTGGTGCTATATTAGAGGCAATGTCACCCACAGAATTGGAAGCTGTGTGTCCAATGCCATTTAGTCAAAAAATTTATTGGGCAACTGGCCTCTTGCTCAGTTCCTTAGTAAAAAATAAAATGTTTCAAGTCTAAATGAGTAAATATAAATAAATGTTTCTTTATTTGTTGTTTTACTGATTCAGTTTATCACTCTTAATTTAATACCAATCATAAAAAAATGATGACACAATATTGATATTTGTATATAGTACAATTTCGATAAATATCACGATATATCCAATTCTTACTGTTAATAAATTACAACACCCTTTGTTTGAAGGTTGTAGACGATGTGGTAACTTGATTACTCCCGTTTCGGACGTCCATCGTCTTAATGTACTTGAAAAGGTTTTCACGACGTTTTGAATGCTTGTACTTGCAGTCGTCTGAATACAGTATTCACCTGAAGACAATTGCTGATACAAGCATTCGAAACGTCGTTGAAAAGTTTTTCAAATACATTAAGACGATGGACGTCTGAAACGAGAGTATTCATGTACAACACCCTTCACAAGACTTAATCGAGCCTTTCGATAATTGCCTCAAATATCTATAAAAGGAAGGTTGAGATTGAAAGACATATTTCTGAATATTTTTATTTATTGAGTCACCAGAATTCTAAAGAAAATTTGTATTCCAGTAATTCAATAACAATACCTATAAGAATGTTTTTTGAGGGTACATATATATGAACATTCAATTGAAGTTTTTTCTATTTGAAATGGAAAATATATCAATTATCTGTATATATATATATATATATATATATATATATATATATATATATATATATATATATACAGATAATTTATTAATTTGAAATTGGACTTCCTAATATACAATAATTCAGAGATATGCAAGTAGTCAAAATCATACAAGTAATCGTAGGAACAAATCAAATCACAAAAGTTATATCCATGACCGAATGATGGATATTATCATGAATGTGCACACAGGGTATGTCTCTGTTACTTGATTTTTGAATCCGTAAGATCTTCTCGGTTGATTGCTAACCATAAAGCTCTTCTCCTCCTCGATAAGTCATTTTTACTGGTCAAAAACTTATGATTTGAAACTGTAGGCACCGAGTGAAACCCGACTGTATCCCTGTCGTGACGGGACCCACAGTTAACAACAATGCAAGTAAGGCGCATTTTCCTTCAGTTGAAGCACGAATTTTATTATCCAAAATTGAAAAAACCACTCAAATTCGCACAGAAAATCACAAAATAAACACTTTTACCACTATGGTCGCTTATGACGAATTACAATGTGTGCCAACAGCCGCCATATTGCTTTTGTTTTGACAGGTCGATGGATTGCCTAATGCAGAATGTGCACACAGGGTATGTCTGCTGTAGCCTCTCTGATACTTATTTTCGAATCCGTAAGACCTTCTCGGTTGATTGCTAACCATAAAGCTCATCTCCTTCTCGATATGTCATTTTTACTGGTCAAAAACTTATGATTTGAAACTGTAGGCACCGAGTGAAACCCGACTGTATCCCTGTCGTGACGGGACCCACAGTTAACTACAATGCAAGTAAGGGGCATTTTTCTTCAGTTGAAGCACGAATTTTATTATCCAAAATTGAAAAAACTACTCAAATTCGCACAGAAAATCACAAAATAAACACTTTTACCACTATGGTCGCTTATGACGAATTACAATGTGTGCAACAGCCGCCATTTTGCTTTTGTTTTGACAGGTCGATAGATTGCCTAATGCTAAGTTAGGTTGGTTACACTTTAGTTTGGCGACTTTGCTAAAGATGCAATGTCGACTATGTTTCATGCAATTTGCACTCGATTTACGCTGCGTAGGCTATTAGTCGGCAGGAAATAGGATGCTGACTTTCTTGGTTAACGTCTCAAGTCACAAATCACACTATTAAACAGTGACGTTCACTATAGAATTGACGAAAAACTGGGAGCTATCTTAGAAGCTGTCAATGGCTGCTACACGTACACCATACATATCATCATACCTACATTTTCAAAGCATCCCAAAACCTCCCAGTGATGTTTGTGCTCGCTGGGAAGTGTTCAAAAAGTACTCTAAACGAACACTCCACGAGTTTGTGCAATATAAAGATGAAATATCGTGTGATATCGAAATATAGTAATGATGTTACTATTACGTCACTCAATGATAATCTATTTGGCACCAAATCGCGTTGTGTCAATGATATCGCTATGTGAACTCTATACGATATCTAGGTATATGAGTGTGACGTTTGTGGGTTAACATGACGACCATGTGAAATAAGAATTAAATCGCAGCAAACATAAATATCTTAAGATATGACCATGCTGTGGAGTGGATACGCCACTGAGTGGGCTAGTTTTGAACTGCAAAATTCTTAATAAAACAAACATTCGAATACAGCTAAATAAATGAATATTTTTTCTCCACCACACGGCATCCATTCTAAAACTAACAAATTAACGAGCCACGGGGTAATTAACATTTATCTTATCACAAATCTATTCAATTCATGCAAGGTTACATACATTGTTGATAAACGGAGAAACATGAACCATAGTAATGCATATTTAAGTATTTATAGAACACGAAAATTCCAAGTCACATATATTTGCTGATCGTGGAACTAACTCAGTCGCGTTGAATTAAACTTGGAGTTATAGAATGTCAGAGTTCGAAAGTGTTGACGATATTTGGAAAAAACTCCCAAAAGGTGAATTTGAAAACATGCGTAGAGTATTATATGGAAAAGAAACATAGTAAGTTGAATACCTATATATTATGTTATTAATGAAGTTCACATATGGAATATTTTCAATTATTAATTTTGGTTGAATTGTTACTTGACAAGTATATTTTTTTCATCCACCTGAACTGGTATTGTTCTCATCAAAACTGATAAATTTTGTAATCATACTTTCTTAACTAGACAATGCATATGGGGGAAGGTGGAACAAGACGTTCCAGTTCATGTTTGATATTGAATAAAATCCATATATAACAACATAAATTGTTTGAGTAACTTTCGCTTGTGACTCTTTGAAATACTTGCCAATTTTCCCCTCAAGGTGGTGTAAGACCAATGAATATTCTCGTTTGGGTAAAACACAGTACTGTAATACACGTGGAAAGCTTGCTGTTTTTCTAATACTAATGAAATGTATTCAGCAACAAATTTGGATATATTTCTGTTTCAAAATAACAATAAGGCACTGCACTATTTTAGCCAACCAATTCCTTGGCATGTGTGATACGGCCATGGCTTAACATGCGTGCTCTTCAAAGATTACCTTCCAAAGGAAAGTCTTTGTTCGCAAATATTTTCAAAACTACTATCTTAAATAATTTATTATTATCACAATAAAATAAAATTGTATTTGAACTCAAAAACCCCTTTTTTTAAACCAAATAAAACTCTTCAAAAAAGTTGGATACTTACCTACATTGAGAAATAAATGAAAATACATACGATATATCAATCAATTGGAAAATATCAAATGGAAAATATCTGAGCAAAATGAATATATTCAGAAAATCTTTAGCGATAAGAATATAACAAATATAGCCACTGAAACATTTAATTTCAAGAAAGGATTCGATTTTTCAATATGCAATGAAGCTAAAATTCAATTGCTCATCTTACATGCATTTTGTTGTGTCTCCTGTTTGCTCTTGATGCTTTTAAATTAGTAAAATTTGTATGACTGACAGACAACACATTTATAAGTTTGACAACGACTTCCTAAGTCCTGACGTCACAGGTAGGCGGAGTTTAACGAACATTTCCAAACAAATCGATTTTTCATGTTAAAACGCCATAAGAAATTATTTACATGTTCATTGTATCTGCTTCCGTTGGTAATAAGGATAATTGCGTAAATTTTTTACTAGGTGTCAGTCAGGTAGGTGAGGTTTGATTTGTTATGTTTGTTGAGGTTATACCTATTACTTTTTCAATTGAAATATAGTTACTTATCATTTTTCAGATGTAGAATGGCTTCAAAACATATTTTAAAGCTATCCTCTATGAATGAATCCCTGGACAATGATAATAAAATCATTGAAAAGGGTGAAAATGCCTGAATTGTTTGGAAAGGTGTGCTAAGCCCCACCCACTTTTGACGTGAGACTTAGGTAGTCCATTCCCTTCTTTTTAACAATTTCAAATCAGTTGTTTAGGGCGATATATAAAACTATTAGAGTATACAATGTGATTCTCTATATAATAAAACTGAACACATTTGTTAATGCCCTAACCCAAAACTGAACTCACTGAAAGGAAACCTAATACACACTCTCTCTCAAAGAATTATCTCTTAAACCTCAGGGCACAAATTGTTTCTATTTTCCCGATCGGCATAAATCTACTTTCACCAACTTGTGACCTTCTCGCAATTTTTTTTCACAAAAAAATTTAAATCTCCAAATTTTCCCAAATCTTTATCTCCCGTTTTCAATCGCGATCCGGCGATCGTTCTCCCGCAACCACTGTTGGTTAATTAAACCTCATTTCCATAACTTCTATCCTCCTAGACCCCCATATTGCTGAATTAACATAAAATATCTTCATATTTATTTGTCGACTTATTTTCGAAGGCAACTTGAGTGAAACGCATTTTCAAAAAGAAATGTCTAACAAATGGATTTCATGTTAAAACGAACAATTCTCACGATGAGCTCAGGTGCATGCTTTTAAGATAATCTTTCCATTATATATGACTTCCAAAAACTACGGCGTGGAGGATGGAACCTGTTCTCCTGTGTACGGAGGGGGAGGGGGGCGACTGGATGTCATGTGTGGAGCAGGTCCCGATGCGCCGGAGAACTGGAACCATCCGCGGAAACCTGCCTGGTACAGTCCGCTAGTAATACTAGACATACGTGGGGGCTTGCCTTAACCGGCCGGTCGAGTACTACAATAAAAATGTCCCCAAGTTCAAAGTGGAACAGCATAGCCCGAAGACTGCCTGACTAATGGGTTACGTTTATGCGAACTCCGGGGTATCTCGCGCCCCTCAGTTTCATTTGCCTTCCTGTGGCATGCGGGGCTCTACTGCAGATGACTGTCTTTCCCCAGCTTCTCGTGGGACCTCGTTTTTAGCTAGTAATACTAGACATACGTGGGGGCATACGTGGAACAGCATAAGCCGATGGATCCATGACTAGTGGGTGGGTGGACTAGTTACGTTTATGCGAACTCCTGCGGCATTCGGGGCTCTGCCGTAGGTGACTGTCTTTCCCCAGCTTCTCGTGGGACCTATTATGGTTAAAAACACGGCGAACAGGGCGAGGAAAACTCCCTAAAAACCATGGGAGGATGCGGAACTGAGGGTCATTGGAGAGGCAGCAGTGGTAAAAATTCGACCCAGATGAGCCAAAAGCTCAAGGCTCTTCAAATAAACCTCCAACATTCGAAAGTAGCCACAAGTGGGCTCAGTAGGAAGTTTATTGAAGAAAACCTCAGTATAGGGTTGCTTCGAGAGCCCTGGAATAATAGAAGATCAATACAAGAACTCGCAATAAAATCATGTAGGTTACTTTTTTGCAACACTCATGAAAAACCACCAACAGCCATATTGGTCTGTTCCAGAGTTCATCACTGGATATTTGGCAACCGCCATCGTGGAAGTGCCAACTGAAACAGGCAAGAGGCAGATTGTTATTGCCTCGGCCTACTTCCCAGGGGACTCGCCGTCACACCCACCACCAGCGGAAGTCTAAAGCCTCATCAGATGGTGTCAAAGAGGAAACAGGCATTTAATTCTGTACTGCGACGCGAACGCGCACCATTTTACATGGGGAAGCACAGACGTAAGCGCACGAGGCGAGTACCTTTAAGAATATTTGTCTGTGACTAATATAGACATTGTCAATAAAGGTAACAAACCCACCTCTATAAATGCGATCAGAAAAGAGGTTCTTGACCTATTGATCCATTTATAACAAACTACAATCACAACTGGCACGTATCTGATAACTCTCGATGTCGGATCATTAACACATAAGATTCGACTTGGAGTCATTGGAAACACGCTTGAGGGATATATGATACCCAAACTGATCAACTGGGATACTTATAAAGAGCATCTCGAGAGGCAGTTGGAGGGCCAACATGTATCCATCGATTCAGCTGAGGAACTAAATACAGCCTCCAAGCAGCTTCAAAATGCTATCCTCCAGCCTCTAAGCAGCTAAAAAATGAAATCAGCTGCCCAGAAAAACAAAAGGCCAATAGAAACCGTGCCTTGGTGGAACAAACTTAGGAGTTACAAAACTCATCAATAGAGCTAAAAGTCTGGGACATTGGGAAGACTACAAAGCGGCTCTTTCTGAGAACTCAGAAAATCCAAGAGAAGAACATGGAGGCAATAATTACGGAATTATCCCCAGCCCAACGCCTCCAGAAAGTTCTTTCTAGAGAAGATACCAACTGCATGGGTCTGATCAAAAAGCCGAACGGTTTATATGCAGAAAACCAGAAGGAAAACATAAGTGTTCTCATCCAGATACACTTTCCTGGGTCCAAGGTTGTTGAAGACGAACTGCAAAGTGCTCAGCAGGAAGGTATTGTCACCAACCCCAACAGAACCAGCAGGAGCCTAGCGGGGAAAATCTTCACAACCCGAAAGATCAAATAGGCCATTGTGAGCTTCAAACCTTTTAAATCGGCCGGGAAGGACGGAATATTCCCCGCCTCATTATGAAATGGCCTTGAAATAATAGAGCCCTTCTTGAGAAGGCTGTTCAAGGCCAGTTTCATTTTCGGTCACATACCGAAAGCCTGGAGGAAGGCTGAGTGGTGTTCATACCAAAGACTGGGAGACGTCCAGCAGACGAACCAAAGTCTTATCGTCCCATCAGTCTCACCTCCTTTCTCCTGAAAACAATGGAGAAAATTATTGACTGTTATATAAGAAGTGAAATCCTTTTGGACAGACCGCTTCACAAAAAACACTTCGCCTACCAAGCATGTAAATCAACGATTAATGCTCTACAGTGCTTAGTTGAAAGCATTAAAAATACATATTTGGCCAAAGAAATGGCTCTATGTGCATTCATAGATATAGAGGGTGCTTTCGATAACACCTCACATGATCACCAGATTGCTAGAGGAGAGGAATATAAATACCTCACTGATCAGATGGATACATGCAATGCTGAAAAGCATAATCATTGTAGCTGCTCTCGGAGAGGAGACGGTCAGAATGACATCGGAAAATTATTATTCCCCCCAAGGCGGGGTTATATCGCCTTTGATGTGGTCACTGACCGTGGATAATATGATAGTGAAGCTACATGAATCTGGAATTACGACTCAAGGATACGCCGTTGACCTGGTCGTCACTATTAGGGGCGAACATGACGGGATAATATCCAGTCGCATGCAGACAGGCAGACAGACCTACATATAATCAGGAGCTGGTGCGCAAAGCAAAACAGTGCTGATTCCATTCACAAAGAGGCGTAAGTATGAACTGAAAGCTCCAACCCTGAATGGAACTCATCAAAATTTTTTCATTGAAGTCTTAATCGACCAGAGACTAACATGGAACAGTCATATTGAAAATATTCTTTCGAAGGCTACAGCGGCAATCTGGACATTCCGCATAGGTTTTGGCAAGACATAGGGTTTGAAGCTGAAAATTATATACTGGTTATATCAAACGATTAGCAAACCCATGGTCACTTATGCCTCATTAGTATGGTGGCCAAAAACCCATAATCACTCGGCACAAATCAAGCTGCAGAAAGTGCAGCGGAGCCTGTCTGGGAATCACAGGGGCAATATTTACGTGCCCCACTGCAGCACCAGAGGTTTTGCTGAATCTTCTGCCACTGCACTTGTGTGTAATGAAAGAAGCGGCAAAAAGTGCATTCAGACTGCACGAGGCATCAAACTTGTAGGCTCCCAAGTAGCACACAGAGGTCATAATTCGGTTGTACAGACGTCTACTAGACTTTTCGCAAAAGTCCATGACTTATGTCTTGTAATATGCTAAGACGTCAAAAAGCACACTCTTGCGACGTCACATCGACGTTATAAAGTAGTGGTAATGACTTGCCAATATAGACTAATATAATCCAGACGCAAAAGGGTCGTTCTGTGGTAGTGCAGTCATTATATCATTATGCATGAAGGTCATAATCTTTATTCTAATATAGTATTACAATATGTATACCATATCAAAAGATTTTATATAATATATAAGTCAGCCTTCCTTTACATGTTTATGATACTCTGTGGTAACGTCCTATATCCACTATATATACTGACAACAAATGGCCGTGATAGTTATCGAGATAAAAATGATTTTCATCTATGTGTCTTTAAGAATTGTTCTGAAACTCTAGTGACCAAGCAAATCGATCAATTACGATCAAAATCCAATTCTACTTACTTGAAATTCATGCGCCTCGAAAATGAAGAGAGATAAATATTTATTTTCATTTCAGAAAAAACTACATTACATGAGTACAATATGTAGTTGTAGAAACGTTTCAAAAATCTATTCATTAGAACCACATATGTTCATTGTCATAATAACCTCACAGCAACTGCTCTTAAGTTCTACTTAACGACACATACAATTTATTCACATACAAACCACAGTACAACTTCATCTCGAGAATTCTTTATTGTACTCTCGTTATATCTACTACACGACGTCATAGCAACGCCTGAAGGTTATAAAACGCACATTAACTTTTTTGTTCTAAAACATACAAATACGTGGTCTTCAAGACTGTATAAGAAGTCATTATGTTAATTTTATGACTCTGTGCTACTTGGGCTGGAAATCTGATTGGACATCTGAAGATTCTGGAAAATATTCCCCCCCGAATCCAGGTTCAAGCCATCAGATAGTATGCCAGCTAGGCACGACTTTGAAGTGAATTATGAAGTGGTTATTAAACAACCACCATATATTCGCAACGAACGGGACTCAAGTATGCCTTGAAAGAGGCTTCAAGGAAGCAAATATCTATATCCTATCAGACAGCCAAGCAGCACTTAAAGCTCTAAAGTCGCACACTTGGATCTAGACTGACTTGGGACTGCAAACTCTCCCTGAGACGACGAACAATCAGGTTATTCTGATGTGGGTGCCAGGTCACAAGGGAATCAAAGGCAATGAAGAAGTGGACAGCCTTGCCAAGGACGGCGCAAACACCCAATTTTCTGGCCGGAACCCTTTTGTGGTCTTTTCAAAACTCACATCAACGAAGAGTTTCAACGCTGCCCAGCAAACACTGGGAAGTAACTGTGAAGTACTATGGAAGTAACTTTGCGACTAAAAGCTCGCATGCGATGTACCAAAAACATCGCCTACCGCTCGCATTTGCAGCGAAATATCCGCGACATCAAGTACGCATTTCAAATTACTGTGTTGTTCAAATTATGAGATTTGGAAAAATTGCCCCCAAAAAACATCCATCTGTTGTCACTTTTGTGGAAGTTATTGAGTCAATAAATATCTTTTTAATAACCACATTGGGTCGTTTCATGCGAGGTTTCGTCGAGACTTCCTTACTCCATTCCCTTTTTCACCGCACATAGAGAATTTCAATAGGAAGTTCAATTATGATTTCATTAAGGTATCATTTCTGTATTATTATTCAGTTCAGTAGTTCTATCGATATCCACATTCAGCTTTTTCAGGTGAGGTTTCTTTGAGACATCTCAGTTCTCTTTTTTTCACATAGAGTACATATATGTACCAACTTCTATATTAGATTCTATTATGAACTAAATAAAACGTAACTATGTGATATTGAGTAGTCCCTTTGGCACTTCCAGTAGGTTCCAAATTTCTACAGAATATTCTACTCATTGAATAAATAATATTTGATATAGGAATCCATGTCCGAAAAAATATAATTGTCACTTATAATTTCCAATATCACTTCATATCTGAAACATTCGCATAGCTCGCAGAAAGATGCTCATTTTGATGAATGAACTCAATAACCACTTCGTCCTTGGATACGCGACAGGGATTGTCTTATACTTTCCTTTTCTCCCAAATTTTTATGCTGATGACCCAATTTCTAAAATATGTTACATCGATCGATCACCCTCAAAATGAGTCAAAATTTTTCCCAACGAATTGACATAACCTTAAAGGCGACAAAAGCACAATCACAGAACGGACCAGAGACAAATCACAAAAACACCCTGTGGTCTGTAATTGCAGTTTACTGAATTATCACAAGAAACGACGTCAGCGTCATCGGAAACTCTGGATAACCCCCAGTTTGTCCCAATATTTTACAGGTATAAGTGAATACACCATGGTTTTTAGATATTTTAGATTCATCCAAGTTCTTTAATTTGAACCTGATAATAATCAGTAGTCACTTTACGGTTAGATCGGAATTCACTAACTTTTTTACTTACCCCTAAAATAAATATCTGGGCGAAAGAGAATGAGATGATTGTGGATTATCTACTCATTGCTGATGCTGATTATCTACTCATTGCTGATGTTCCAGCGTTCCATTACTAAATTGGAAATTGTTCCTAACCTATCTATGGATTTTTACTCATCTGTCACCCTGGAATGACGAATACAATAGGTGAGGACACGAGGAATTATTATCGCTTTAAATATGCTTTAAAATACATTGCGCATACATAAATGTACCCAGAAAACATTTTTTGAGTCTGATTTATTTCAATTACAGCAGTTCCCATTCGTTTTTGATAATCAGCAAATTTTGAAGTTACTAATATTGGCGTTCTTTGTGACGTAAACGACCGAGCAGTCAATAGGCGTAATCTGGTTGATTGTGACGTTAAACGGCAATGTTGCCAAGTTTCTTGAACTATAAATGTCAAAACTATAAAACTAGAACGTTGCAAAATTGATTGAAGCTGTCAACTGTGGGATTGGTTGGTCGGGTGATTACGTTACAACATTTTGCAATGGCGCTAGAAAGAAGTCATTTGAATTTTGCCGACTTTAAATATATTTTTTTAAGTTTTAGAAAATATAAAAATAAAATTACCAACAGAGTTTTCACAAGCTGTAAAATCCATTGAAAATATTTTTTAAATTTCGTGTCCTTGCCCATTCGGCAATGCACACTGCACCTCCACCTTCAACGATCTACGACTACCGACTACGATAGGTACTTTCTCAAGAAAAAATGGAAACGAGAACAGAACGTCCAAAATTTCACACAATACACAACGACAATATAACTTTCAAACATACAGCGAGTGATAACTGATGAGAATGTTTAGTATGTGAAAAGCAAAACTACTACTGACTAACATTTAATGTTATCTCCTTGACAAACAAAATGCAAAAGTGATACGAAGCTGGTGTGGCATATGGTTATGGTGGTAAACCCGGCAATAGGGCAAACCCAGAAATAGGGTACAGTGTACAGAGTCGTATTCGCAGGTAGCAGTACTGACTGGTCCCACAATATTTGGCAGAGAAATTCCCAATTTTACTCTTAACAGAGAAAATCTCTGGATATCGCAGCTGTCGGGACTCTTGCGGGAGGCGTAGCCACTTGCAGTGGCGTAGCCAGAAATGAAGAGGCAGATATTATGATTGATTATTATTATTGCATTTTGCGTTGGGTATTAGGTATATTTCGATCTTCGTCTGTAAATCCATTCAAATAATTTATTTATTTACAGAGTCAATAATTTGAAATATTTCCTTCATTCAGGATGTCTTACTAGGCCAGGCCAGGGGGGAGCATGCCCCCCCCCCTCTTATGACTCCCCTTGGTTGCGAGAGAACATTTTTACGAGCTTTTATTTAACTTGTATGCATTTTTAATTCAAATCGTGCAAGTGAATTTTGACCCACTTCTAGTTGTCCGATTAACGTGAAATTTGGCAGGTGTTCATGGTTCCGGTGACAATGTATTGTGAAATCCAAAACCAAAACAAGATGAATCTAGTCAATAGTCAACACCAGGAAGTACAAAAGATCACAAAATATATTAGGGCATAACCATAGAACGGCATAACTAACAAACTCAAGATATACCGAATCTCGAATCTATCATCTCAAAAAATACAATTTGTTTTTATCACAAGTCCAAAACACTTTCTTTCCAGTGCCATCTATCGATTCTAAAATTTTATGGCCACCTATTAGCTGATAGTTTCATTACATCGAGTTACGACTAACGGGTATTGTTCCTCAAACAATGATCTACGAAGTGACTGGGATACCATAGTACTAACGCCGTCTACATACTTAGAATTGTAATTATAATATACTGACTAGAATGCGTTTCAAGCTGCGCGAAATGTCCCATGCATGGTGGCCGCCATTGTTGTTGATGTCCTCCTCGCAGTAGCGGAACAATTCCAGTGGCATTGCTTGTAATGGAAAATAGGGTATATCATAATAAAACGTTTTTTTTTAATAAATGATGCATCAAAGGTACAGAGAATTGTGAATATAAATGTTATATACCTATGTAAAAAATGTTTACTCTTCCACCCATCTATCATATGAGACATGTTTTACATATCCTTATAATTGAATAGGTATTTCTATCAAGATTTTTTATTGCACTATTACATCAATATTTGAAAAATGAGTAAGTTATAAGATTACATTTGATGTGGGTGTCAGATCATAGGGGGTTCAGAGATAACAAAGAAACAGATTGGCTCGCCAAAGAATAATAAACACACAATTTCCTGACTCAGAACCTTCTGTGGAATCTCTTAAGTCCATAAGAGAGTTTCGAGACTGGGAAACATGAAATGAAATCTCACTGGAATAAAGTGCCAGGATAAAGACAATAAGCGAAAAGGCTAGTGAGCCTATCGCCAAAGAAAGTTGAACAGCTTCTCGAGTTTGTAAAGGGGTTTCATCCCCTACGATCAAACTTTGGCGCCTATCACTGTTCTCGGTCTTACCTCGGGCGCCACCTTTTGGTTTATAGTGGAAAAGGCCACTTTTGCTCCGGGCAGTCTCAGTGAAGAAAAACACTCCAGGGGTCAGTATAGTCGTGACAATGTGACGGGGCCAGCAAGGCAGGCTTTAATTGCCTTTATCTGGGTTTCGAACCTGGGTGGCGACTGCGCACTAGATGTTAAAATTCTACTCAAGCTAGTAAATGAAAGAATACTCTAAAACAGGATGAACAGGTATATTAAATAACAATAGAAATACAGTCAGGGCGGTTGATGTCAGCCTCAAGTTATTACATAAAATACGACTGGCAAGCACTAACTATCGACACAAAGCGGGGAGGGTATGTTTACGTAGGCGGAGTACACGTAGTAACCAAAAGCTCTTGTGAAAAAGGGGGTCGTACGGATTAGTATGCAAGCTCAAAAACGGGTGCAAGGCAACAACGGGTATCAAATGCAAGTCTTTACGGACGGCCAAAACGACTAATTTCAATAGCAGTGCGTAATGCTTCACGTGGGGCTGACTTAACCTATCCTGCCTAGCTTTAATTCTCCCATTCTGTGTTTCCCTGATTAGGATACGCCGGAGCGCAGGAAGCTGAGACGTGAGAAATGTCTACCCCTCTATGCGACCTCCAACTGTGTTCACGAATCCCTTAAAAACCGACACGCCGGAGCGCAGGAAGTTGAGACGTGAGAAATGTCTACCCCTTCTATGCGACCTCCAACCGTGTTACCTATCTCTGTTTTAATAACTAGTCACGCTAGAGCGCAGGAAGTTGAGACGCGAGAAATGTCTACCTCTTCTGTGCGACCTCTACCGTGCTTCCTATCTCTGTTACAAAGTCACGCCGGAGCGCAGGAAGTTGAGACGCAAGAAATGTCTACCTCTTCTGTGCGACCTCCAACCGTGCTTTTAATTTAGCCAAACGTATCACATTACTAAAACTGCTCTTATTAGTCTACTCGACAAGTTGAAAATGGTCTAAAATAAAGATACTGCTCTTCAAATTATGTGTGATAGCTCATTGGATCCAGAATAACGCCTAGAAAAATGTGCCAAAAGCGTGTATTAGCACATAAAAAATTGCAAAGTTATAAACAATTGAAGATGAAAAAAAATGGCATTTCGTTTTTTGCCAATATTTCATGAACTATTGATATTTAAGAAATTCCAAAAAAAGATTCTGGAAGAGGAGGAAATTTCTAATAAAAAACTCCGTGCTCCCGGAACTCTATCTCCATTATTTATAATTTTAATTTAACGCTGAAAATGGGTCTCCGAGCAACATTTTTAGGTTGCGCGCGCGGCGTCAAAAGCGAGTACGACACATTAATGACTTTATTTAAGGTATTAAATATGTTTTTTTGAATTTGAAAAAATCATGGTGTATTCGGAACACTATGAATAATTTATTCCCGTTAGAAATTTTACTAAACGGTAATTTTCCAACAAGTTAAGCGATTGTTTACTAACAAAAATTTTTCGAACTTCTGTCTTAATTGTGAATGAAAAAAAATGTTTGAATAATTGTCGTAAAAATTTTTCGCTTCGTAGAGCCTTTCTTATATACATACCCAACAAGATCAGGCCATAAAAATTAAAAAAATATTGATACTTTGTTATTAATAATTTTTGTACTTGAACAAAAACTAAAAAATCCAAGTAATTGTTAAAAAAAAAATTTTTTTCTCAATCATCATATTATTGATAAATTTTTTATAAACAAATTGATTATTTCAATATTTTTGAAAAAATTTTTTTCACAACTTCATTATATTACAAATATTATGATTTTTGAAAAACAAATTTTTTCTTAATAACAATTTTTATTGTTTATAATAGTTTTTTTTATTTCTATTGTTTAATAATTAGTTGAAATTTTTTTTTCCAAAAATCATAATTGACAGTCCTCTATGAAGTAACAATAAAACATTTTTTTTATCAACAATTCCATTGTTTATTAACTTACCAATTCGTTATAAATGAATTTTTAACTTTGTTAGATTTTTTTTCTGAAACTTCCAAAATCTACAAAAACAACCATATATAACAAAGTATAGAAAAAAAAATATTAAAAATTGTTATTTGGGAAATATTTTTTTTTAATCATAATATTTGTAATATAATGGAGTTGTGGGAAAAAAAATTTCAAAAATATTGAAATAATCAATTTGTTTATAAAAAATTGATCAACAAATGGGGGGATTTTTTTTTTGCAAATCAATTTATATCTTGTATTGATAAAAAACGATAATAGGATGATTAAGTAAAATTTTTTTTTTTCAACAACATTACTTGGATTTTTTAGTTTTTGTTCAAGTACAAAAATTATTATAAACAAAGTATGAATATTTTTTTAAGTTTTATGGCGTTAAGTATGTATATAAGAAAGGCTCTACGAAGCGGAACATTTTTACAACAATTATTCAAACATTTTTTTTTCATTTACAATTAAGACAGAAGTTCGAGAAAATTTTGTTAGTTAACAATCGTTTAACTTGTTAAAAAATAACCTTTTAGTGAAATTTCCAACGGGAATAAATTATTTATAGTGTTCCGAATACACCATAATTTTTTCAAATTAAAAAAAATATTTAATGCCTTAAATAAATTAATTAATGTGTCGTACTCGCAACCTAAAAATGTCGCTTGGAGACCCATTTTCAGCGTTTAATTAAAATCATAAATAATGGAGATAGAGTTCCGGGCAATTTCCTCCTCTTTCAGAATCTTTTTTTGAAATTTCTCAAATATCAATAGTTTATGAAATATTGGCAAAAAACGAAATGCCATTTTTTTTTCATCTTCAATTGTTTATAACTTTTGCAATTTTTTATGTGCTAATACACGCTTTTGGCACATTTTTCTAGGCGTTATTTCGGATCCAATGAGCTATCACACATAATTTTAAGAGCAGTATCTCTATTTTAGACCATTTTCAACTTGTCGAGTAGACTATATGGTAAAGGAAACTAAATGACTCACCGGGTCTGATTTACTGGGCTTGACGGTCACGGGCTATCACTCGGCGTATTATCAGCGCCGCAATAAAGTGAACATGGGCCTCTGATGGCTACTGTTTGATCATGCGCAAATCACACCTGGGGTACTTACAAAATATTTCCGATATTTGTATATCGGAAATATTGTTATTTACCCAAACTCCGATCTCACTCCTTCGGCAAAGCTCGGGACGGTCGTGGACTGCTTCGGGCTGTGGCTCACACTCTGGATACTAGTCGGACGCGTGACTGCTTCTACTAGGCTCGGCAAGCTACTAAATCTTTGAAATATGTCGAAACGGAACTACAGCCGGTTTCCCCCTCTTTTGCGAATACCTCTCGACCGACTTATATGCGCGCGCCGTTTTGTGGACTCTGTCGATTGCGATACAAATTATACTTTCACAGAATAATTACCCAGCTCGTAAAATCCTTCGTGCTGTGACGTCAGCTTGCGGCGTGCCCTCTGTCTCGACTCAACTGTTCCGGTGGCTTCTATCGGATGACTGCCTGTGCTCCGCTCACTGCTTGTGAAATTCTCCTAAGTGGGAATCCTCGTGATGTGACGTCAGTCGGATGACGTCAGCTCGGTAGCGTGTGCCTTTGGCTCGACTGGACTGCTGTCTGGGGCTTCTATCGGATAACTAAACTCTCTCGTCGGCGTTTGAACATAGCCCAGCTTGCCAGATAAAAATGTTTTCCCGAGAGTCGATAGCCGGCGCAGGTTATACTCGTGCGTGCTATTTATTTACGCCTCGCGGTATTAGCGTGATTTCCGGAAGGCATTTAGTCTGTTTATTAGGATAGATGTAATCCACGGATTTATCACGAACACGAATGGTATTTCTAGACCTATTATTACTGTCAAGTGGAATTTAATTCCTTACAGGGAGCTTTTGGCTGATAAATATAGCGGGAAAATAGTAACTTCGATACACACCCTTCCCACTTCGGGAAAAAAACCTTTTTTTTATGTTAACACCAGTGAGCTCGGACGGCCCTCGACGGAATTAAACAAACAATAAATACATGAAACTTCGCGATTTTTCTCTCCATCTCTCTCCTTTGTTATTACCCAAAATCTTATCTCTACAAAAAAAATATATTAGTCACATCAGGTGCCCGCCAGGTGCCTACCCCCCTTGGTAGACGAACCCTTCATTCGGGGTAGGTCCACCTGAAACAAAAAAAATACGGAAAACAAAATAAACTTAAATGTGGCCCTTAAATATTTCTAAATAAAAATAAAAAAAACAAAACTCCTGTGTGGTTGCCGGGGAGTTGTTTTAGTGGCGGCTGAAAGGATGTGGGCACCCACAATCAGGGCAGGTCACATGCCGAGCCGGGTCGGGACAGTGGCATCGACGGCAAGGGGCTGGGGACTTTCATGGTCGGTTGGGGGGTCTTTCCTTCTTGCCGTCGGGGTTGGGGCAGGAGCAGTCCCGAGAGAGGACATCTCTTAAGCCGCATCAAGAGCAGAACAGGAGGGGTCGTCTTTGTTGGCACACGTTGCGTGTGTGCCCGACTTGACCGCAGTGCCAGCACAGATCCCTGTTGACGGGTAGGTAGCCAGGTAGAGGGGGTTCCGGAGCTGCTGGGGCGGGGCTGCTTGTTGGGCTGCTTCCGTCGTCGGGCGGCGGCTTTGTCGGACCAAAAGGTGTCGTTATACGGACTATCCTAGGGGTGGGCCAAAAAGTAGGGGTGGATGGGCGAGTCGGGTCGGTCGCTATCCATGGCTTGGTCCTGTGGGGAGTTGGCTCGGTTGGTAACGGAGGGTCCTGGTTTTTCCCTGGGGGTTTCCTCGTTTCCTTCCTCGGAGTCGGGGAATAGAATATCATCTGCCCCCCGTGTAGCGTCCATGAGGTCGGACGTGATATCGTCTTCTGTTTTGGTAGTCTCAGCGTTTATCTCCAAGTGGTCCATTTCTCTGAAAATAGAAAAGTTTTTAGTCGTTTGGTCAGTTTACTGTTGTACCGGAACCCTTGAGAGTGCGAGCGGAAGGCTACAAGAAAAGAAACGGGGTTATATTTTACAAGATAACGGAACCTTTAATAATCTAAAAAAAACGTAACAGGCATGCCTCAGCGACGGAAATAAAGCTATATATCACAATACTGACAAAAATAAATATATAAACAAAAATTAATAGGAACTCTGGTTGCTTTTCTCCTTCAGGGGCGCAGCGGTAGCAGGATTTTCATGGACGTTCCGTCGCTAGCCCTTAGCTGGTATCGGAGACAACCCGTGGGTCGGTGGGGTGGCCTGAGCTTCTGCAGGGCTTCGGTTAACGCAGGGCTGCGTTCCCCGTTCTGAAGTGCCCTACTTATTCGATAGGGGGTCCATGACTCGTCCGGTTTTCCGGGGGGTTGGATAGCGGCGGGGACGGAGCGTTACTTGGTGCCGGGGCTGGGGAGGGGAGTTTTGCGGAGGTGCAGGGCGGCGGTAATGCGATGTCGGCTATTTCAAGCGGCGGAGGAGGGGGTGGCAGAAGAGGGGCAGAGCCATAAGGGAATGTGGCACAGGGGTTTGGTGGGACACGGGAGCTGGTCGTGTCGGGGCCCTTGCTGGTGGTCCGGCTGACAATCTAATTCGGGGCCGACGGATGGCCAGCTCTTTCGCCAGAATATTACAAACCCTCATGCTTCGTCCTTTTTTGTTCTTAAGTTTAGTGCCATCTAGGTGCGGTATGTATGGTTGGGTGGGCGGTACAGCGCCCCTTGGAGGCTCTCAAGGGCATCGTTTTGAAATGGCTAGTTACTGGAAGAAATCTTTAGATTAGTCGGGTGAAGAGTCCATTCCATGGGCCGGGCGTAGATCTTCGATGTGTACCCTGAGAAGTCGCTTGCCTGCGGAGTTTTTGGGGTTATATAACACGGGGGATATTACCTGCGTTACTACATAGGGACCGGAGTATTTGGGAGCCAGTTTCGCGGCAAAACCTTTTTCGGCTGATGATAGGTGATGCTCTTTCTTCATTACCTGATCGCCCACATGACATCGCCATTCTCGGCGCCGGAGATTGTAGTGGCGGCTCTGAGTGGTGAAAGCTTTGGCAAGGTTGATTCGGACCATCTCAAACGTCTCCTGCAGGTGTTTGAGCCTCTCCTTGTGACTTCGGCTTGGCTAATTTCTCCTTCATCTTCCTGCGTGAGTGGTACCAGCGGTCTGTATATCGCCTTTGGTACTTCGATCTCCCTTTCAAAGTTCAGGAATACTGGAGAATATCCGGTGGAGTCCTGGCGGGCGGTATTGATTGCAAACAGTAGGTCGGCTAGGTGTGAATCCCATTTCCGGTGGTCCTGGTCACAGAATTTGGCGATCATCGTCTTGAGCGTCTTATTGGCCCTCTCGACTGGGTTTGCTTGTGGCGTGTATGGCGGTGTTCTACGGTGGTTGATTCAATCAATCAATCAATCAATATGTACTTTATTGTCTGAAGAAATAAAATTCTCATTGACAAAGCATAGTTTACAATTTACAATGATGAACAATGCAATAAATAAGTATATGTAGGTATACATGTATAAAATCGATCAATAAACCAGAAACAATCACATCTGACAATATAAAAAGATAAAATATTAAATAGTAAATAGTACTCAATCACAGAGATAGAGAGAAAAAAAAAAATTTTAAAAAGAAAAAAAATAGGAAAAGACCAAAAAAAATTAATATATATAACACGGTCATGAACTAAAAAGGACGAAGCAACATGAGTATGATGTTGGTATATGATATTAATTGATATCAATCAATCAATCAATCATGCTTTATTGTCCAAGAAGTAATTCTTATTGAGAGAGTAAGTGTAATTTTATAAAGTCAGAAATATTAAGAATATAAAATTATATGAAATATAATGAACAATCATTATAGAGTTAAAACATATGTACCTAAACGAATATAAATAAAACATTACAGAAAAATATATCAAACATTACAGATAAATAAATAATTAAAGCAATACAGATAAGTAAGCAACGGAAATACTAAGCTTTAAAATTCATCAATGTAATATTCCTTCAAGTCATAGTAGGCTTTTTGCAGAAATACCTCTTTAACTGATTTCCTGAACTTTTTTAAATTTGTTATTTCCCTGTAGTACATTGGGAGGTGGTTATATATTTTCTTGCTCTCATATATCAAAGAAAATTTTGCAATTGCTAATTTTGGTATTGGCAGGGGTAGATCCCGACTTCCTCTTGTATGGTATCGTCTGTCATTATTTACTGCTGTATTAGAATACTTTTTGTGTATTAGACACACGGTTTCTAGAAGGAACAAACAAGGTACAGTTAGAATTTTCTGACTGATGAAAAGTGGTTTGCAGTGATCTTGTGATTTTGCCTTACATATGTATCTGACAGCCCTTTTTTCAAAACGAATACTGAATTTAGTAGTTGCTGACTACATAAGCCCCAAAAGGCAATTCCATATCTCAAATGGGACTCGATCAAGGAAAAATACACAATTCTGGCTGAGGATTGATTGAGTTCATTTGAAACAATTCGAACTGCATAACAGCCAGATGCTATTTTTTTGCATAAGTTCTCTACATGCTTATCAAATTTCAATTTTTCATCTATAAATACCCCTAAAAACTTTGTGTGAGTTTTGTTCACTATAGCGTGATTTTCTATAAGTAAGTCGTCGAAACTGAACTTGAAGCAGACTATGTTTGTTTTATTTGTGTTAAAACATAAGGAGTTTGAATCACACCACTGTTTAATTTTATAGAGATCAAAAGTTATGTTTTCTCTGAGATTTTCTTCATTTGTCCCACGCCAAAGGATAGTGGTATCATCTGCAAAAAATGTGAACTTCCCTTTGATGTCAATGGTTACCAGATCATTCAGATAAAGCAGAAAAAGAATGGGACCCAGAACCGAGCCTTGTGGTACACCTGTTGTGTTATTCTCCATGTGCGATTTATTTCCTTGGAGTTTTACTACTTGTTTCCTGCCTGTTAGATAACTGGAAATCCAGTTATATGACAATCCTCTAAAGCCATAGCACTGAAGTTTAAATAACAGTGTTTCATGGTTCACGCAGTCGAAAGCTTTAGAGAAATCGCAAAACACTGCCCCAATAGCTTTATTATTATTCAAACCAATATACACATCTTCCAGAAAAGAGAAGATTGCATCGCTTGTGTTTTCATAGCTTTGGAATCCATATTGAGATTCGCATAGGATGTTATGATGACTTAAGAAGTTCAATATTCTCTTTTTAACAAGCTTTTCAATTATTTTTGAGATTGTTGGAAGCAATGATATAGGCTGGAAGTTTGATGGATCATTCATTTCGCCACCTTTATGAAGCGGAATGACTATTGCTAGTTTCCAAGGTCCTGTTGCATATCCTCGTGCCCTGTGCCCTGTGAATTGGGTTCCGTTGTCGCTGAGGACTACTTTCGGACATCCGAAGCGGGTAATGATCTCCTCGTAGAGAGCTTGGGTGACGGACTTGGCGGTAGCCTTGCGGATAGGCCGACACTGAACCCATTTCGTGAATCGATCTTGGAACACGACCAGGAACGTATTTCCTCGGGTAGAGCGGGGTAACGGGCCAACCAGGTCTGTACTGACGCATGCCCAGGGTTTGCGGTTAGTCGAGGGTTGCATCTTGCCGGCTGGTTTCATCTGTGACGGCTTGAATCTCTGGCAGGAATTACAACTCCGGACATACTTGGCTACGTCGCGGAACATGCCTGGTCAGTAATAGCGAGCGGCAATCCAGGCTATTGTCTTGGCAATGCCCATATGGCCGGCGGTGGGTGCATCGTGCATCTCCTGCAGTATATTGACCCTTGTCGGCTTAGGGACACCAATTTTCCATGGGTTAGACAGTTCTGGCTCTGTCAGGTAGTTGGAGTCCCAGAAATGGCGGTACAAGCGATCTTCTTGGATACAATAGTCTGGAAACATCTCAGTCCTTCGTTATACTTCCTCTTTCTTTTTGTCGTACCATGTGCAGACGGCTACTGGTTTGACGGCGGTCATATCTTCGACATGTTTTCCTGTCTCCGTGCCTAGTGGATCTCTTGATAGAGCATCTGCCACTTTATTCAGCCCTCCTCGGCGGTACTTGACTTCAAAGACATGCTCCAGCGGGCGAGGCTTCCTGCAGGGCTTTTGATGGAATGCAACCAGCGGAGAGACTGATGGTCGGTGATGACCGTGAAGTGGTATCCTTCCACGTAAGGGCGTAGCTTCTCGATTCCCCATACAATCGCTAGGCATTCCTTTTCGGTCACGGAATAGGTCTTCTCTGTGGAGCTTAAGGATCGGCTAGCATATGTTGTCCTCTGTGGCCTGCGTCAGGACCACTCCTAAGCCTTGATTGGATGCGTCGGTCTGCATGGTGAACGGCCTGTCGAAGTTGGGGCAGGTGAGGACTGGAGCTTCCGTAAGGCAGGCTTTCAGCTTCTGGAAGGCTTCCTCTTGTTCCGGTGTCCAGTGCCAGCGGCGATTCCTCTTTAGTAGCCGATGCAACGGTGCTGCTACTTCAGAAAATGCCGGCACAAATCGTCGGTACCATGATGCCATTCCGAGGAACCGTCTCAAACCTCGCACGTTGGTGGGAGCTGTTAGTTCCACAATGGAGGCCACTTTCTCGGGATCTGTCCTGATGCCTTCTGACGTCACTAGATGTCCGAGATACGAGTGATCTCCTCCCAAACTGGCATTTTTCTGGATTGACTCGCAGGTTAGCAGCACGAAGGCGACATAACACTTCCTGTAGATTAGCGAGATGCTCTTCAAACGTGTTTCCTAACACGATAATATCATCCAGATATTCGAAGCAATATGGGTCCATTTCCGGTCCGATAATGGTGTCCATCAGTCGTTGAAATGGCGTGGAGGCCGAACGGCATAACTCGGAACTAGAATAGTCCTCGGCCAGGTACAGTGAAGGCGGTCACCGGTTTACTGTCTTCGAATAGTGCGACCTGCCAGTATCTTTGTCGCAAGTCGATACCGGAAATATATCGGGCGCGGCGTAGTTTGTCCAGGATGGCGTTGATGAACTGCAACGGGTGAGCATCCTTCATAGAGACGGAATTAACTTTCTGGAAGTCGATGCAGAACCTCGGCTTGCCATCTTTCTTTCGCACGATGACTACTGGCGAGCTAAACGGGCTCCCGGAGGGTTCTATGATGTTCTCCTGCAGCATTCTGTCAACTTCGGTATTGATTACATCCTGCATTCTATGGTCGGTATCGCTGCTTTATTGGCTCTGGATTTAGGAGATGGATCCTATGTTCCACCATGAATTTCCTCGAATGGGCGTAATTCGTCCTGTAGGAAGTCCTCTTCCTCTCTGGAAAGTGTCAGGGCCGGTCTTGGCTCAGTAACTCCAATGGGGAAGCATGGTACGGGCCGAACTTCCATTGCGAGGGGTTGGTTCTTCACCAAGATTTGGCCACTTCCTAGGTCGAGTCCAAACTGCCTTTTCCTCAAAATGTCCATTCCTAGGACCATATCGGATGACAGGCCACTCAGGTGTCCAAAAGATTCTTCGAAACGGTGTTCTCCAACTCGGATCTCTACGTGATACGTTGCGGGGACGGTAACGGTTTCTCCATTGGCCAGTCGGGCGGAACTCGTAGCAGTTGGAGTTTTCGGTACTCCTAGCAGATTCCACTGCCTGGCTATCCTGTCGCCGACATAGGAGATTACGGCACCGGTGTCAATCAGCGCTTCAGCGGTGCCACCGGGAATCTTGACGGAAAGATGCGGTCGGTGGTCGACGGTAGCGATGTTGGCGGTGGGTGAGGCGTCATGGGGGCGGTGCTGCACTTGCCTCAAGTCGTGGCAGCGCCCTAATGGTTTTCCGGCCGTGGGCACGGGCAATCACGAGACATCACTCCGTCTCGCTTGCATCGGGAGTAGAATATCCTTGGGGCTAATTGGCATTGGCTCCTAAAATGCCCTTCCTGCCCGCATCGCCAACACTCTCGGTTTCCTTCGATGGGGCGGCGGTTGAATGAGCTGCCTTGGCTCATGACTGGATGGACTACTGGGCTCCTAGGGGGCGGTGTGGCTAGTTGGGCAAGCCCAGTGACCACTGGTGGGGCTGATGGGGTCCGGTATGGTGCCAAAAGCAGAGCTGGAGTCGTTCTCTGAGCTTGCTCAATTTCTGCTCGCAAAAGCTCGTACTCTCTGACAGCTTTGGCGAACTCATGGACGTTGTTGAAGTCCGTCCTCCTTATTTCACGTCGGAACTCTGGGTGTAGGTTGCGGTACAGCCAGTTCAACTCCTGATCTGGCGAAATTCCACCATGGCGGCGAATCAGGGTCTGCAGATCGGTGATGTAGGCTGCCGCACTTTCTCTCAGGCTGTGTGTCCTCCTGCTGATGGCTGCTTCCAGGTCAATTCGGTAGTTGACGGGGAAGAAGAAGTCCTGAAAGGCGGTGCAAAAGTCTTCCCATCTCGGCCAGCATGCCCGGTTGTTTCTGAACCAGAGGGCCTGCATTCCTTCCAGCAACTCTGGCATAGCTTGTAGGAGGCGGTCTGCTGGGATGCCTTGAAATTCTCGAATCTCCTCCAATCTTTCGAGGAAGGCGGCGGGGTCGTTGGTCCCATCAAAGGTCACTCTCCAGTCCTTCACTCTTAGTGGTGCCATCCCTACACTCGTGGTAGGCGGCAGTGGGGCGGCCTGTGCTCTCACTAATGTCCCTGTGAGCACGTTGCTCATGATCGGCTTTCCAGTGCTCGTCACTGTGATTGTGGGTAATACTGGCGGCGGTGCGGTTGTCGTGGCAACTCCTGTGGTCGTCGTGGGGAACGGAACGGGTTGGTGACGGTCGGTGCGGGTGATGCTGCTCGTCCTTCTCGGAGAAACTTCACGATTCGCCTTCGCTTTTCGTCGACGGTGCCGGTGGTTTTCAAGCGAAATCTAACGAGCTCGGTATCTAGCTCCTCCTTCCGTAGCTGGTATACCCATCCGACGCGGGTGTCGTTGGGATCACCTCCTGCACCTGGACTCAGCGGTAGTGGGCATCCAGCGGGACCTGCGGTACTTACTGGCACGGTGGTGGGGCTTCTTTGTCCTGTCGGCATCTCAGGTGAATACTCGAAACTCGTACGTCTTACTTGTCTCACAGTCGAAACTCAACTCCTTGTCTGATGCTCGTATCTTGAGAACCGTACCTCCTATTGACGAACGGATGGCAAGGAGCGCTTCTGCGCACTCGATAATTCTTTGAGGAGGTATCGCACGGACGCCTGGCTCTCTTCTGAGCCGAGTTTGACAATCTGTCAAAAATGACAGGTCGGTAGCCTTCAACGGATTTCGATTCTATACACCCTGTGGAACTAGCTTCACGGATTTTCAACTGTCTCCATCGTAAGAGCTTGCTTTCTCTCTCTTCACCCACGTATCTCGTGAACGGTCAACCTGAAAAGGAAACAGATGACGGTAATCGGTTCTACACCCCCGAAAACCTATTAAACGAGGGGTCACTCGGCATATTGACTCTCTTTTGAGTCGAAGTTGACATCTGTCAAAAATGAAAGGTCTCGGTATACTATAGGAACGGTCCCTGCTCGGGCGCCAATTTGTTGAGGGGTTTCTCCCCCTACGATCAAACTTTGGCGCCTGTTCTCGGTCTTACCTCGGGCGCCACCTTTTGGTTTATAGTGGAAAAGGCCACTTTTGCTCCGGGCAGTCTCAGTGAAGAAAACACTCCAGGGGTCAGTATAGTCGTGACAATGTGACGGGGCCAGCAAGGCCGGCTTTAATTGCCTTTAACTGGGTTTCGAACCTGGGTGGCGACTACGCACTAGATGTTAAAATTCTACTCAAGCTAGTAAATGAAAGAATACTCTGAAACAGGATAAACAAGTATATTAAATAACAATAGAAATACAGTCAGGGCGGCTGATGTCAGCCTCAAGTTATTACATAAAATACGACTGGCAAGCACTAACTATCGACACAAAGCGGGGAGAGTGTGTTTACGTGGGCGGAGTACACGTTGTAACCAAAAGCTCTTGTGAAAAAAGGGATCGTACGGGTTAGTAGTTGTAGAAACGTTTCAAAAATCTATTCATTAGAACCACATATGTTCATTGTCATAATAACCTCACAGCAACTGCTCTTAAGTTCTACTTAACGACACATACAATTTATTCACATACAAACCACAGTACAACTTCATCTCGAGAATTCTTTATTGTACTCTCGTTATATCTACTACACGACGTCATAGCAACGCCTGAAGGTTATAAAACGCACATTAACTTTTTTGTTCTAAAACATACAAATACGTGGTCTTCAAGACTGTATAAGAAGTCATTATGTTAATTTTATGACTCTGTGCTACTTGGGCTGGAAATCTGATTGGACATCTGAAGATTCTGGAAAATATTCCCCCCCGAATCCAGGTTCAAGCCATCAGATAGTATGCCAGCTAGGCACGACTTTGAAGTGAATTATGAAGTGGTTATTAAACAACCACCATATATTCGCAACGAACGGGACTCAAGAATGCCTTGAAAGAGGCTTCAAGGAAGCAAATATCTATATCCTATCAGACAGCCAAGCAGCACTTAAAGCTCTAAAGTCGCACACTTGGATCTAGACTGACTTGGGACTGCAAACTCTCCCTGAGACGACGAACAATCAGGTTATTCTGATGTGGGTGCCAGGTCACAAGGGAATCAAAGGCAATGAAGAAGTGGACAGCCTTGCCAAGGACGGCGCAAACACCCAATTTTCTGGCCGGAACCCTTTTGTGGTCTTTTCAAAACCCACATCAACGAAGAGTTTCAACGCTGCCCAGCAAACACTGGGAAGTAACTGTGAAGTACTATGGAAGTAACTTTGCGACTAAAAGCTCGCATGCGATGTACCAAAAACATCGCCTACCGCTCGCATTTGCAGCGAAATATCCGCGACATCAAGTACGCATTTCAAATTACTGTGTTGTTCAAATTATGAGATTTGGAAAAATTGCCTCCAAAAAACATCCATCTGTTGTCACTTTTGTGGAAGTTATTGAGTCAATAAATATCTTTTTAATAACCACATTGGATCGTTTCATGCGAGGTTTCGTCGAGACTTCCTTACTCCATTCCCTTTTTCACCGCACATAGAGAACATTATACCAATTTCAATAGGAAGTTCAATTATGATTTCATTAAGGTATCATTTCTGTATTATTATTCAGTTCAGTAGTTCTATCGATATCCACATTCAGCTTTTTCAGGTGAGGTTTCTTTGAGACATCTCAGTTCTCCTTTTTTCACATAGAGTACATATATGTACCAACTTCTATATTAGATTCTATTATGAACTAAATAAAACGTAACTATGTGATATTGAGTAGTCCCTTTGGCACTTCCAGTAGGTTCCAAATTTCTACAGAATATTCTACTCATTGAATAAATAATATTTGATATAGGAATCCATGTCCGAAAAAATATAATTGTCACTTATAATTTCCAATATCACTTCATATCTGAAACATTCGCATAGCTCGCAGAAAGATGCTCATTTTGATGAATGAACTCAATAACCACTTCGTCCTTGGATATGCGACAGGGATTGTCTTATACTTTCCTTTTCTCCCAAATTTTTATGCTGATGACCCAATTTCTAAAATATGTTACATCGATCGATCACCCTCAAAATGAGTCAAAATTTTCCCCAACGAATTGACATAACCTTAAAGGCGACAAAAGCACAATCACAGAACGGATCAGAGACACAAATCACAAAAACACCCTGTGGTCTGTAATTGCAGTTTACTGAATTATGACAAGAAACGACGTCAGCGTCATCGGAAACTCTGGATAACCCCCAGTTTGTCCCAATATTTTACAGGTATAAGTGAATACACCATGGTTTTTAGATATTTTAGATTCATCCAAGTTCTTTAATTTGAACCTGATAATAATCAGTAGTCACTTTACGGTTAGATCGGAATTCACTAACTTTTTTACTTCCCCTAAAATAAATATCTGGGCGAAAGAGAATGAAATGATTGTGGATTATCTACTCATTGCTGATGCTGATCATCTACTCATTGCTGATGTTCCAGCGTTCCATTACTAAATTGGAAATTGTTCCTAACCTATTTATGGATTTTTACTCATCTGTCACCCTGGAATGACGAATACAATAGGTGAGGACACGAGGAATTATTATCGCTTTAAATATGCTTTAAAATACATTGCGCATACATAAATGTACCCAGAAAACATTTTTTGAGTCTGATTTATTTCAATTACAGCAGTTCCCATTCGTTTTTGATAATCAGCAAATTTTGAAGTTACTAATATTGGCGTTCTTTGTGACGTAAACGACCGAGCAGTCAATAGGCGTAATCTGATTGATTGTGACGTTAAACGGCAATGTTGCCAAGTTTCTTGAACTATAAATGTCAAAACTATAAAACTAGAACGTTGCAAAATTGATTGAAGCTGTCAACTGTGGGATTGGTTGGTCGGGTGATTACGTTACAACATTTTGCAATGGCGCTAGAAAGAAGTCATTTGAATTTTGCCGACTTTAAATATATTTTTTTAAGTTTTAGAAAATATAAGAATAAAATTACCAACAGAGTTTTCACAAGCTGTAAAATCCATTGAAAATATTTTTTAAATTTCGTGTCCTTGCCCATTCGGCAATGCACACTGCACCTCCACCTTCAACGATCTACGACTACCGACTACGATAGGTACTTTCTCAAGAAAAAATGGAAACGAGAACAGAACGTCCAAAATTTCACACAATACACAACGACAATATAACTTTCAAACATACAGCGAGTGATAACTGATGAGAATGTTTAGTATGTGAAAAGCAAAACTACTACTGACTAACATTTAATGTTATCTCCTTGACAAACAAAATGCAAAAGTGATACGAAGCTGGTGTGGCATATGGTTATGGTGGTAAACCCGGCAATAGGGCAAACCCAGAAATAGGGTACACTGTACAGAGTCGTATTCGCAGGTAGCAGTACTGACTGGTCCCACAATATTTGGCAGAGAAATTCCCAATTTTACTCTTAACAGAGAAAATCTCTGGATATCGCAGCTGTCGGGACTCTTGCGGAAGGCGTTGCACTTGCAGTGGCGTAGCCAGAAATGAAGAGGCAGATATTATGATTGATTATTATTATTGCATTTTGCGTTAGGTATTAGGTATATTTCGATCTTCGTCTGTGAATCCATTCAAATAATTTATTTATTTACAGAGTCAATAATTTGAAATATTTCCTTCATTTAGGATGTCTTACTAGGCCAGGCCAGGGGGGGCATGCCCCCTTAATTCAAATCGTGCAAGTGAATTTCGACCCACTTCTAGTTGTCCGATTAACGTGAAATTTGGCAGGTGTTCATGGTTCCGGTGACAATGTATTGTGAAAGCCAAAACCAAAACAAGATGAATCTAGTCAATAGTCAACACTAGAAAGTACAAAAGATCAAAAAATATATTAGGGCATAACCATAGAACGGCATAACTCAAGATATACCGAATCTCGAATCTATCATCTCAAAAAATACAATTTGTTTTTATCACAAGTCCAAAACACTTTCTTTCCAGTGCCATCTATCGATTCAAAAATTTTATGGCCACCTATTACATCGAGTTACGACTAACGAGTATTGTTCCTCAAACAATGATCTACGAAGGACTGGGATACCATAGTACTAACGCCGTCTACATACTTAGAATTGTAATTATAATATACTGACTAGAATGCGTTTCAAGCTGCGCGAAATGTCCCATGCATGGTGGCCGCCATTGTTGTTGATGTCCTCCTCGCAGTAGCGGAACAATTCCAGTGGCATTGCTTGTAATGGAAAATAGGGTATATCATAATAAAACGTTTTTTTTTTTGTAAATGATGCATCAAAGGTACAGAGAATTGTGAATATAATGTTATATACCTATGTAAAAAATGTTTACTCTTCCACCCATCTATCATATGAAGATATATGAGACATGTTTTACATATCCTTATAATTGAATAGGTATTTCTATCAAGATTTTTTATTGCACTATTACATCAATATTTGAAAAATGGGTAAGTTATAAGATCACATTTGATGTGGGTGTCAGATCATAGGGGGTTCAGAGATAACAAAGAAACAGATTGCCTCGCCAAAGAATAATAAACACACAATTTCCTGACTCAGAACCTTCTGTGGAATCTCTTAAGTCCATAAGAGAGTTTCGAGACTGGGAAACATGAAATGAAATCTCACTGGAATAAAGTGCCAGGATAAAGACAATAAGCAAAAAGGCTAGTGAGCCTATCGCCAAAGAAAGTTGAACAGCTTCTCGAGTTTGTGAAGGGGTTTCATCCCCTACGATCAAACTTTGGCGCCTATCACTGTTCTCGGTCTTACCTCGGGCGCCACCTTTTGGTTTATAGTGGAAAAGGCCACTTTTGCTCCGGGCAGTCTCAGTGAAGAAAAACACTCCAGGGGTCAGTATAGTCGTGACAATGTGACGGGGCCAGCAAGGCAGGCTTTAATTGCCTTTATCTGGGTTTCGAACCTGGGTGGCGACTGCGCACTAGATGTTGAAATTCCTCTCAAGCTAGTAAATGAAAGAATACTCTAAAACAGGATAAACAGGTATATTAAATAACAATAGAAATACAGTCAGGGCGGCTGATGTCAGCCTCAAGTTATTACATAAAATACGACTGGCAAGCACTAACTATCGACACAAAGCGGGGAGGGTATGTTTACGTAGGCGGAGTACACGTAGTAACCAAAAGCTCTTGTGAAAAAGGGGGTCGTACGGATTAGTATGCAAGCTCAAAAACGGGTGCAAGGCAACAGCGGGTATCAAATGCAAGTCTTTACGGACGGCCAAAACGACTAATTTCAATAGCTGTGCGTAATGATCCACGTGGAGCTGGCTTAACCTATCCTGCCTAGCTTTAATTCTCCCATTCTGTATTTCCCTGATTGGGACACGCCGGAGCGCAGGAAGCCGAGACGTTCCTGAGAAATGCCTACCCCTTCTATGCGACCTCCAACCGTGTTTACTATCGATTTTATCCCCTTTTACTTACGACACGCCGAAGCGCAGGAAGCTGAGACGTGAGAAATGTCTACCCCTTCTGTGCGACCTCCAACCGTGTTTACGAATATTTTATTCCCCTTTTAAAAACCGACACGCCGGAGCGCAGGAAGCAGAGACGTGAGAAATGTCTACCCCTTCTATGCGACCTCCGACTGTGTTCACGAATCCCTTAAAAACCGACACGCCGGAGCGCAGGAAGTTGAGACGTGAGAAATGTCTACCCCTTCTATGCGACCTCCAACCGTGTTCCCTATCTCTGTTTTAACAACAAGTCACGCTAGAGCGCAGGAAGTTGAGACGCGAGAAATGTCTACCTCTTCTATGCGGCCTCTACCCGTGCTCCCTATCTCTGTCTACAAAGTCACGCCGGAGCGCAGGAAGTTGAGACGCGAGAAATGTCTACCTCTTCTGTGCGACCTCCAACCGTGCTTTTAATTTAGCCAAACGTATCACATTACTAAAACTGCTCCTATGGTAAAGGAAACTAAATGACTCACCGGGTCTGATTTACTGGGCTTGACGGTCACGGGCTATCACTCGGCGTACGTGGTGGTTCGTATGGGATCTCAAACACGACTAAAATTATCAGCGCCGCAATAAAGTGAACATGGGCCACTGATGGCTACGGTTTGATCATGCGCAAATCACACCTGGGGTACTTACAAAATATTTCCGATATACAATATTTACCCAAACTCCGATCTCACTCCTTCGGCAAAGCTCGGGACGGTCGTGGACTGCTTCGGGCTGTGGCTCACACTCTGGATACTAGTCGAACGCGTGACTGCTTCTACTAGGCTCGGCAAGCTACTAAATCTTTGAAATATGTCGAAACGGACAACAGCCGGCTTCCCCCTCTTTTGCGAATACCTCTCGACCGACTTATATGCGCGCGCCGTTTAGTGGACTCTGTCGATTGCTATACAAATTATACTTTCACAGAATAATTACCCAGCTCGTAAAATCCTTCGTGCTGTGACGTCAGCTTGCGGCGTGCACTTCTGTCCCGACTCAACTGTTCTCGGTGGCTTCTATCGGATGACTGCCTGTGCTCCGCTCACTGCTTGTGAAATTCTCCTAAGTGGGAATCCTCCTGATGTGACGTCAGTCGGATGACGTCAGCTCGGTAGCGTGTGCCTTTGGCTCGACTGGACTGCTGTCTGGGGCTTCTATCGGATACGTGAACTCTCTCGTCGGCGTTTGAACATAGCCCAGCTTGCCCAATAAAAATGTTTTCTCGAGAGTCGATAGCCGGCGCAGGTTATACTCGTGCGTGCTATTTATCTACACCTCGTGGTATTAGCGTGATTTCCGGTCTGTTTATTAGGATAGATATAATCCACGGATTCATCACGAACACGAATGGTATTTCTTGACCTATTATTACTGTCAAGAGGAATTTAATTCCTTACAGAGAGCTTTTGGCTGATAAATATAGCGGGAAAATAGTAACTTCGTTACAAGTTGGACAAGAAATACTTGGAATTGGTAACGGGACTCTCACTGGACACTGCCCTCTGAGGTATATTTTTAACATTGTATTTCTCCATTTTTCAACCGACTGAACCAAAAAGGAGGAGGTTTTCTAGTCGACGCGTATATTTGTTTTTATGTATGACCACGCATAACTTTTTACAGAGAAATCTGATTCCGATGATTCTTTTTTCATTGGATAGGGCATACTCCGAAGTTGGTCCCATTTGAATTTGAAAAAAAATCCACTCCTGAGGGTAGCAAAATGGAAAATATTTATCGTTCACACTCTGAATTTTGATCCGTTAACCGATTCTATCAGGCATAACTTTGTACTGGGTTTTCCGATTTGGATGATTTTTTTATTACCCAGGGTATACCTCATAGTTGATCATATTTGGGTTCGGAATGAATTAATCCACCCCTATGGGTAGAAAAATAGGGGATGATTGATTTTTCACTTGTGAACATTGGCACACATATGTAGTTGACATTGACAGATCGCTATTGTCATTATTTTTGTTCTCCTACATCCGTCACAATAATAACATTCTATGGAAGGATGGAATTATATACAAAGTGATGAAATGAACTTACCAGAACTATCAAAAATAATTTATATTATATAACAATAAATAGTTGAAGTAGATAATCGTATTATTCAACTGTTATTAGTTGAAGTAAGGTGGGTAAGTAGGTATTTTGAAAATAATCAAAAGTTAAGTGGGTAGTAGTTAATATATTTCAGCCAGAAAAAATTGAAAAATAAAAACTGTTTAACAAAAAATTAAACCGACGAAAAACGGAACTGAAAATCAAAAAATAAAATAAACTTCCTTAGACCCGATTTCACCGACCTCTTTAAACGAGTTTTGTTCAAATTAAACTTAGATTAAGCTTTCTACACGTCATATTGGATTTCACCAGGAACTATAAACCGCGTTTAGTTCTAAACGACGTTTCCACTTAAAACATGCTCAATTTGGCCAGTTACGAAGTTAAACGAAGTTTAGTTCATTGGTTTCGTGCACGTTTGACAGCTGGTTGACATTGGAGGTTAAACAACCTTCCTTTTCCGATTTGTTTATGTTGGAGAATTGAACATTTTTACCTATTTTAAAAAGAATTCAGTAGTTGGATTACATGTGTTATTGTTTAATTCGTAGATGATCATGCCTTCATATTGTTCTGTTGTGAAATGCAATAAAAATGCATCAAAAGACGGCCGAATACGATTTTTCAGGTAAATTGTACATGTTTGTATTTTTGACCCTGTTATCAGAATTCCATCTGCTGTTGTGAGAAATAGAAAACATAGTGAAATCTCCCAGAGAAGGCAAGCAGCCTAGATATATGCTATCAAACGAAAGACTGGTCTGATAAGTTAACGAAATATGGTAGTTTGTTCGAGACATTTTCACTCTGGTAAAGGAAATATGTTGTACCAATTTATTCAATAAGCTGGGTGCCGGATGAAGTCCAAAGAAGGAATTTATTAGATGAATTATATTTTCACATTCATTGTAGAAGATATTGTCACTTTTATCAAGTTTCTTCAAAAACCGAACACCCAAAAAAATATCACAAAACATGAGCCAAAGACGAAAGTTATCGGTTTCTCAATTTTTCGGTTATATTGTCACTTGGCTTTGGCTCCTCTACAAAACAACGAAATCTATGCAAAAATGACAGAAACGTACATATTTTACTATATTGCCAGCTTTTGACTGTCCTTAAACTAAGTTTCAATAAACTCGGTTTAGCTTTCGTCTGTTTGTGTCGGTGAAACTGGATCGAGGTTTATCAAGATTGAAATCTGAGTTTAGTGAGAACGGAGTTTGGTAAAACGCCGTTTATCTGTCTTGTGATGAAATCGGGCCTTAGTCTTGATAACTAAGCTCCTAAACTAATGTAAGTAACTAATTTCGAGTCGGCGCCAAACGAATAATCAACGAAGATCATATTACTTCAAAAAAATTATCAGAATGTCACCGTGCATCTCGATGCCATCATTTTACGCTTTACCTAGCTTGTTTGTTTGGCGCCGACTCAAAATTAGTTACTCACATTAGTTTAGGAGCTTAGTTATTAGGACTAAGGAGGTTTATTTTATTTTTTGCTTTTCAGTTCCGTTTTTCGTCGGTTTAATTTTTTGTTAAAAAGTTTTTATATTAGTGATCTTTGCCTCTCGACTATACCGTATATTTTCATTGTTTGAGAATATTTTTTGCCATTTGTTTAATTCTGTATTGTTGACGCTTCAAAATGTATCATATTGAAACTGTTTTTTGAAAAGGGAAAGGATTGACATTTTAATTATGATTGGTGTTGGCGATATGATGCGGACTCAACAAGAGGTATGCAGATTATTCCATGAAATGCACCCAGATAGTGAACCTATTTCACAATCTACTGTAAGCAGAATAGAGCGAAAATACAGAGAATTAGGACACGTGAGGGATGCACCAAACCAAGATAGACCTACAGTTAATGAAAATAATCAACAAGACGAGACGTAATTTTGTCGACATCTGGATTTCTTACAAAATACATTAATTCCTGATTTGACCCAGCTTTTTCCTGATATTCAAATAGCCAATAATTTAGACCGCAGAAGGCGCACCGCAACATTTTGATGCAACTTTGGTAGTGTATCCAGTAGCTGCATAACTACGTAATTTCATATAATAATTCCTAATACGTTTATTCTTCATTTCGTTTTTTTGTGAAAATACAGTATCGTATAACTTTCTAATAAACATTTTAAAACACCTTTTGTGTTGTTGCCCACCCTCTACCAATTTGACGCAGCTCATGATATATTTTTGGAATCAGCTCAGCAAGTTAACTAATAAATAAAAAAAATGAGGGTGTTCATTCAATAAAACCGCTGATGACGTAATCACTCAAGGGTAGATTTCACCCTGTATATTGGATTATTATCAAAAAAACAGTAAATTAAAATAAAAAATCGACCTCTTTCGGGAATTTTTAATGATATTGTTCATTTAGCTAATAATGAATGTATGCGTTCCTTTATGGACACACTGAAAAGGCAATATGTATAAATGATCATGGCCTCATACCATTACCTACTACTACAAACTAATGTAACACTTCATTATATGTATAACAGTTTCTAATTTATCCACTATGATCACTATAACAAAAAAGACAACAGCACAAAGACACATCCAAACCGAACACAAAAAAATTAAAGAAAATTGAAATGATTTGGCAACGCTTATAAGTGCCAACCGACAACGCCGTTATGTTTACAAATAGATGATATAAATACTACCACAGTTTATAGCTAAAGAAGCAGTTAGCTCACTCGGCCCAAATGCATGTTCCAGGGAAAGAATTCAGGATGCGCAGAACACTGTACGCGATTATCGCTCTTCGAAGTATACGAAAAATGTCAGTATTAGTAACACAGTAACACGCGGTATGCGCGAGGGATAAAAATCAGAGTTGCGCTGTTAAAATTCTACTCAAGCTAGTAAATGAAAGAATACTCTAAAACAGGATAAACAGGTATATTAAATAACAATAGAAATACAGTCAGGGCGGCTGATGTCAGCCTCAAGTTATTACATAAAATACGACTGGCAAGCACTAACTATCGACACAAAGCGGGGAGGGTATGTTTACGTAGGCGGAGTACACGTAGTAACCAAAAGCTCTTGTGAAAAAGGGGGTCGTACGGATTAGTATGCAAGCTCAAAAACGGGTGCAAGGCAACAGCGGGTATCAAATGCAAGTCTTTACGGACGGCCAAAACGACTAATTTCAATAGCAGTGCGTAATGCTCCACGTGGGGCTGGCATAACCTATCCTGCCTAGCTTTAATTCTCCCATTCTGTATTTCCCTGATTGGGACACGCCGGAGCGCAGGAAGCCGAGACGTGAGAAATGTCTACCCCTTCTATGCGACCTCCAACCGTGTTTACTATCGATTTTATCCCCTTTTACTTACGACACGCCGAAGCGCAGGAAGCTGAGACGTGAGAAATGTCTACCCCTTCTTGCGACCTCCACCGTGTTTACGAATATTTTATTCCCCTTAAAACCGACACGCCGGAGCGCAGGGAGTTGAGACGAGAGAAATGTCTACCCCTTCTATGCGACCTCCAACCGTGTTCCCTATCTCTGTTTCAACAACAAGTCACGCTAGAGCGCAGGAAGTTGAGACGCGAGAAATGTCTACCTCTTGTATGCGGCCTCTACCCGTGCTTCCTATCTCTGTCTACAAAGTCACGCCGGAGCGCAGGAAGTTGAGACGCGAGAAATGTCTACCTCTTCTGTGCGACTTCCAACCGTGCTTTTAATTTAGCCAAACGTATCACATTACTAAAACTGCTCTTATGGTAAAGGAAACTAAATGACTCACCGGGTCTGATTTACTGGGCTTGACGGTCACGGGCTATCACTCGGCGTACGTGGTGGTTCGTATGGGATCTCAAACACGACTAAAATTATCAGCGCCGCAATAAAGTGAACATGGGCCTCTGATGGCTACGGTTTGATCATGCGCAAATCACACCTGGGGTACTTAGAAAATATTTCCGATATACAATATTTACCCAAACTCCGATCTCACTCCTTCGGCAAAGCTCGGGACGGTCGTGGACTGCTTCGGGCTGTGGCTCACACTCTGGATACTAGTCGGACGCGTGACTGCTTCTACTAGGCTCGGCAAGCTACTAAATCTTTGAAATATGTCGAAACGGAACTACAGCCGGCTTCCCCCTCTTTTGCGAATACCTCTCGACCGACTTATATGCGCGCGCCGTTTAGTGGACTCTGTCGATTGCGATACAAATTATACTTTCACAGAATAATTACCCAGCTCGTAAAATCCTTCGTGCTGTTCAGCTTGCGGCGTGCACTTCTGTCTCGACTCAACTGTTCTCGGTGGCTTCTATCGGATGACTGCCTGTGCTCCGCTCACTGCTTGTGAAATTCTCCTAAGTGGGAAACTCGTGATGTGACGTCAGTCGGATGACGTCAGCTCGGTAGCGTGTGCCTTTGGCTCGACTGGACTGCTGTCTGGGGCTTCTATCGGATAAGTGAACTCTCTCATTGGCGTTTGAACATAGCCCAGCTTGCCCGATAAAATTTTTTTCTCGAGAGTCGATAGCCGGCGCAGGTTATACTCGTGCTTGCTATTTATCTACACCTCGTGGTATTAGCGTGATTTCCGGTCTGTTTATTAGGATAGATGTAATCCACGGATTTATCACGAACACGAATGGTATTTCTGGACCTATTATTACTGTCAAGAGGAATTTAATTCCTTACAGAGAGCTTTTGGCTGATAAATATAGCGGGAAAATAGTAACTTCGTTACAAGTTGGACAAGAAATACTTGGAATTGGTAACGGGACTCTCACTGGACACTGGGCACTGCCCTCTGAGGTATATTTTTAACATTGTATTCCTCCATTTTTCAACCGACTAAACCAAAAAGGAGGAGGTTTTCTAGTCGACGCGTATATTTGTTTTTATGTATGACCACGCATAACTTTTTACAGAGAAATATGATTCCGATGATTCTCTTTTCATTTGATAGGGCATACTCCGAAGTTGGTCCCATTTGAATTTGAAAAAAAATCCACTCCTGAGGGTAGCAAAATGGAAAATATTTATCGTTCACCCTCTGAATTTTGATCCGTTAACCGATTCTATCAGGCATAACTTTGTACTGGGTTTTCCGATTTGGATGATTTTTTTTATTACCCAGGGTATACCTCATAGTTGATCATAGTTGGGTTCGGAATGAATTAATCCACCCCTATGGGTAGAAAAATAGGGGATGATTGATTTTTCACTTGTGAACATTGGCACACATATGTAGTTGACATTGACAGATCGCTATTGTCATTATTTTTGTTCTCCTACATCCGTCACAATAATAACATTCTATGGAAGGATGGAATTATATACAAAGTGATGAAATGAACTTACCAGAACTATCAAAAATAATTTATATTATATAACAATAAATAGTTGAAGTAGATAATCGTATTATTTAACTGTTATTAGTTGAAGTAAGGTGGGTAAGTAAGTATTTTGAAAATAATCAAAAGTTAAGTGGGTAGTAGTTAGTATATTTCAGACAGAAAAAATTGAAAAACAAAAACTTTTTAACAAAAAATTAAACCGACGGAAAACGGAACTGAAAATCAAAAAATAAAATAAACTTCCTCAGGCCCGATTTCACCAACCTCTTTAAACGAGTTTTGTTCAAATTAAACTTAGATTAAGCTTTCTACACGTCATATTGGATTTCACCAGGAACTATAAACCGCGTTTAGTTCTAAACGGCGTTTCCACTTAAAACATGCTCAATTTGGCCAGTTACGAAGTTAAACGAAGTTTAGTTCATTGGTTTCGTGCACGTTTGACAGCTGGTTGACATTGGAGGTTAAACAACCTTTCTTTTCCGATTTGTTTATGTTGGAGAATTGAACATTTTTACCTAATTTAAAAAGAATTCAGTAGTTGGATTACATGTGTTATTGTTTAATTCGTAGATGATCATGCCTTCATATTGTTCTGTTGTGAAACGCAATAAAAATGCATCAAAAGACGGCCGAATACGATTTTTCAGGTAAATTGTACATGTTTGTATTTTTGACCCTGTTATCAGAACTCCATCTGCTGTTAAGAGAAATAGAAAACATAGTGAAATCTCCCAGAGAAGGCAAGCAGCCTAGATACATGCCATCAAACGAAAGACTGGTCTGATAAGTTAACGAAATATGGTAGTTTGTTCGAGACATTTTCACTCTGGTAAAGGAAATATGTTGTACCAACTTATTCAATGAGCTGGGTGCCTGATGAAGTCCAAAGAAGGAATTTATTTGATGAATTATATTTTCACATTCATTGTCACATATTGTCACTTTTATCAAGTTTCTTCAAAAACCGAACACACAAAAAAATATCACAAAACATGAGCCAAAGACGAAAGTTATCGGTTTCTCAATTTTTCGGTTATATTGTCACTTGGCTTTGGCTCCTCTACAAAACAACGAAATCTATGCAAAAATGACAGGAACGTACATATTTCACTATATTGCCAGCTTTTGACTGTCCTTAAACTAAGTTTCAATAAACTCGGTTTAGCTTTCGTCTGTTTGTGTCGGTGAAACTGGATCGAGGTTTATCAAGATTGAAATCTGAGTTTAGTGAGAACGGAGTTTGGTAAAACGCCGTTTATCTGTCTTGTGATGAAATCGGGCCTTAGTCTTGATAACTAAGCTCCTAAACTAATGTAAGTAACTAATTTCGAGTCGGCGCCAAACGAATAATCAACGAAGATCATATTACTTCAAAAAAATTATCAGAATGTCACCGTGCATCTCGATGCCATCATTTTACGCTTTACCTAGCTTGTTTGTTTGGCGCCGACTCAAAATTAGTTACTCACATTAGTTTAGGAGCTTAGTTATTAGGACTAAGGAGGTTTATTTTATTTTTTGCTTTTCAGTTCCGTTTTTCGTCGGTTTGATTTTTTGTTAAAAAGTTTTTATATTAGTGATCTTTGCCTCTCGACTATACGGTATATTTTCATTGTTTGAGAATATTTTTTGCCATTTGTTTAATTCTGTATTGTTGACGCTTCAAAATGTATCATATTGAAACTGTTTTTTGAAAAGGGAAAGGATTGACATTTTAATTATGATTGGTGTTGGCGATATGATGCGGACTCAACAAGAGGTATGCAGATTATTCCATGAAATGCACCCAGATAGTGAACCTATTTCACAATCTACTGTAAGCAGAATAGAGCGAAAATACAGAGAATTAGGACACGTGAGGGATGCACCAAACCAAGGTAGACCTACAGTTAATGAAAATAATCAACAAGACGAGACGTAATTTTGTCGACATCTGGATTTCTTACAAAATACATTAATTCCTGATTTGACCCAGCTTTTTCCTGATATTCAAATAGCCAATAATTTAGACCGCAGAAGGCGCACCGCAACATTTTGATGCAACTTTGGTAGTGTATCCAGTAGCTGCATAACTACGTAATTTCATATAATAATTCCTAATACGTTTATTCTTCATTTAGTTTTTTTGTGAAAATACAGTATCGTATAACTTTCTAATAAAAATTTTAAAACACCTTTTGTGTTGTTGCCCACCCTCTACCAATTTGACGCAGCTCATGATATATTTTCGGAATCAGCTCAGCAAGTTAACTAATAAATAAAAAAAAAGAGGGTGTTCATTCAATAAAACCGCTGATGACGTCATCACTCAAGGGTAGATTTCACCCTGTATATTGGATTATTATTAAAAAATAGTAAATTAAAATAAAAAATTGACCTGTTTCGGGAATTTTTTATGATATTGTTCATTTAGCTAATAATGAATGTATGCGTTCCTTTATGGACACACTGAAAAGGCAATATGTATAAATAATCATAGCCTCATACCATTACCTACTACTACAAACTAATGTAACACTTCATTATATATATAACAGTTTCTAATTTATCCACTATGATCACTATAACAAAAAAGACAACAGCACAAAGACACATCCAAACCGAACACAAAAAAATTAAAGAAAATTGAAATGATTTGGCAACGCTTATAAGTGCCAACCGACAACGCCGTTATGTTTACAAATAGATGATATAAATACTACCACAGCTTATAGCTAAAGAAGCAGTTAGCTCACTCGGCCCAAATGCATGTTCCAAGGTAACATCCACTCCAGGGAAAGAATTCAGGATGCGCCGAAGACTGTACGCGATTATCGCTCTTCGAAGTATACGAAAAATGTCAGTATTAGTAACACAGTAACACGCGGTATGCGCGAGGGATAAAAATCAGAGTTGCGCAGTGTACAAACGGGAACATAAAGATCAAAGTGCCGACGCCAAGTGAGCTAACTGCTTCTTTAGCTATAAACTGTGATACTACCGTCATACGTTCAGTATGTAATATGCTTATGAAGTCATACTCTTCTTCATTGTGTGGTGTCCTCCTTGCCTATCGCATAAGGGTGCCACGAAATTCGGGTGTGCAGTAGACTAAGCGCGTTCTAGTCAGTATATTATAATTACAATTCTATGTCTACATATCGAATCCAATTGATATTGTGATTGTTTTACTATCATATTACTCTATATACAATGCTAGAATGAAGTTAGTGTGAAGTTATCCACACTCTCTCTCTCTCGGTTTATGGTCCTTGCTTCCTGTTGGCGCATTTGACCATGTTCCACACTTTATGAAGTGCGCACTGTATAAGCCATAAACAAATTAAAAGGTTTCGCAGCATTGCCAGATTTGCAACAAATTCTAAATATGTATAGTATTCCCCTTTATTTCGTTTTGGATGAAGAAAAATAATGTCCATACAGTACATATAAAATGAAATTCCAGTATACCGGAAAAGGTGAGAAAAATGATAAAATCTGTGAAAAATTTTTTTTTAAGAAAAAGCCGCGTCTTTATAGAAAAGGAATGTCGGTTAATTGAATGTGTACGTATTGTACAAATAAGTGACTAGGAATTGAAGATGACCATAGGAATAGATAGAACAAGGAAAACAATGATGTACCTATAGAAAATATTTCACAGAAGGACTATACAAAGTGATTACAATTAAGAGTTTGCCGAAACGTACCAAGCGATAAAAATAATGAGTGCCACGATGAAATGTGTGAGTGTATGTGTTTTTGAAAAAAATATTAAACTCTGTGATCACGAATTGATGGTTGACAAACCGTATAGGGCAAGAAACTAATAAAGTATAAATTATGATTTTTTTATAAATGACACCGTGAGTGTCACGATCAAAATGTTTAAAAAATGTGTTTTTGGAAAAATAATTGGAGATCATGAATTGAAGCTTGACATACTGCACAAGGTGAAAAAATAATTAAGTTTGAAAAATATTTTTTTTGTAAACCACGTTGAGTATTACGAGAAAGATGTGAATGTGTTTCGGGAAGAATAATTGAACTATTTGTTTACGAATTGGATCTTGACAAACCGTAGATACAGAGCGAGAAAAATAATGAAGTTTTTGTTTGTTTTATAAATTACGGTGAGTGCCACAATGATAATGTGGTGATTTAGTTTCTGGAAAAATAAATGAACCATGTGATCACGACCCAAGTAGCACATAGAGGTCATAATTCGATTGTACAGACGTCTAATAGACCTTTCGCAAAAGTCCATGACTTATGTCTTGTAATATGCTAAGACGTCGCTATGTATGCCAATACGACAAAAAGGCACACTCTTGCGACGTCACATCGACGTTATAAAGTAGTGGTAATGACTTGCCAATATAGACTTATATAAGCCAGTCGCAATAGGGTCGTTCTGTGGTCTTAGTGTAGTCATTATATCATTATGCATGAAGGTCATAATCTTTCTAATATAGTATTACAATATGTATACCATATCAAAAGATTTTATATAATATCAATATAATATATAAGTCAGCCTTCCTTTACATGTTCATGATACTCTGTGACCGTGATAGTTAGTATTTATGTGTCTTTAAGAATTGTTCTGAAACTCTAGTGACCAAGCAAATCAATTTTTACGATCAAAATCCAATTCTACTCACTTAAAATTCATGCGCCTCGAAAATGAAGTCAGATAAATATTTATTTTCATTTCAGAAAAAATATATTTCATCAATTTTTCTCATTAATCTTTGAAATATGTAGACCATATTACGAAAGATACTTGATTAGCACATCTCCAATGATTTTTAAATTGATATAACACCCAGGGTCCCATATTTTTTATTTTAAATATTTTTGTTCCAATATGGCTACCAGAATGATGTTATCAATCAATCGATAAACATGGATGTCGTCCTTCTAGTGTCGAAAAGTTGTAATTACTCCGGTATGTACTATCATACGAGTGTCTCAAAGACATCGCAATATCTTACATAAAAAAGAGTTGTAATGTAGTCGCTGTGACCACAAGTAGCAAGTCGTAACGCAATCAAAACAGAAAAAGATATACACTGAGTGCATAAGCATTCCGCTAGTTCCGCCTAATGGAAAACGCTAAAAATAACTGACATTTACAATAGAGGTTATGTTGACAGTTATATTTAAATATTTTTTATTTTTCACTCGAAGTGCACATACATATTATTTGTCTTTCCTCGTTGTGAAAACAATTGAAGCAACTGGATGAACTTCATTTTTTTGCAGTGTCCCGATAGATTGATTAATTATTTCAGATGTTAATTTTGGGGTAGGCACTCATCCTTCCTCTTTATATTTTTCTATACGCTCCAGTTCTCTTGTGAGGCAGATTGGATTTTTGTTTTGGTATTTTAATCATTCACACGGAACTGAATACTCTACATACATAACACAATATACCTATCCAACAAAAATAACATAACCAACAAAAATAATCTAACCTAGATACATAATGTAATCATTACGACCAAAGTTCATCAGTTGATAAAACTACATTACATGAGTACAATATGTAGTAGCAGAAACGTTTCAAAAATATATTCATTAGAACCACATATGTTCATTGTCATAATAACCTCACAGCAACTGTTCTTAAGTTCTACTTAACGACACATACAATTTATTTACATACAAACCACAGTACAACTTCATCTCGAAAATATTTATTGTACTCTCGTTATATCTACTACACGACGTCATAGCAACGCCTGAAGGTTATAAAACGCACATTAACTTTTTGGTTTTAAAACATACAAATACGTGGTCTTTAAGACGGTATAAGAAGTCATTATGTTAATTTTACAACTCTGTGCTACTTGGGGAGTTGAAGCTTTCCAAACCGTACAGGGCGAGAAAAATAATAAAAGGTGAATGTGTTTTGGAAGAATGATTGAACTATATGATCACGAACTGAGATCTTAAATGGCGGCGCAACGCTGAAAAAGCCCAAAACGAAGCTTAGAGACCAGTGAAGTACAATGTATATTCAAATTGAGTTACTTAATTGTAAGAGTTCATTATTGTTTTGTGAAGTTGTAATAAACGGAGAACAATTAGTTCTTTATTTTAGTAGCCACGAACCCAAAATTCGTAACAATATCGTTCACACGTGATTGGAACAAAAAAGAATTATAGGTATTGTGGAAATCGGCGAAGGCGTATTCTGACGGCTGAGTCAAAAATATTGCCACCGCTTAGTTCAGTTCTTGGTTGAGAAACTTTTACTTTTAGCTAGTGACAACATGCTTGGTATGAAACTATTGATTGTAAATCTTCTTTTTGGCCCAAGCACTTAGTTAACAGTCATTATTCTTAGTACTAGTGGGGAAGATTAGGGTGTAATCTTTTGAACATCAACCGTTAAATAATCCATCCAAAAACAATATTTCTCCTTTGAAATTTTTACGATAAGTCCTTAATAAGCCAGAAAAAACAAGAAATATGTACTACCTACTTTCGCTGTTTTGCGGTAGCCAAAATTTGGACGAATTTGACAAAAAAAGTTTTTTTTTTTTAATTTTATTCGTTATAAAATGGCATTATATACCTGTTATTCACGGGTGTGCAAGAATTTAGATTACATCCTGTATATGTGTCTGTTTGTATGTGAAGCGCTTTCTCGGGTTTCTCTCCGCGTATTGGTCCTAAAAAGGTCAGATTTCACTACCTTTCGGCAAAAACACATTTGCTATCCTCACGTATGATGTCTGGTTGCCTAGTGTTCGAAACTCAAGCCCCTATAGTTACTCCCTAAATATGCTACAGATTCTTGTCATTTAATGCGTTCGTCATGTCAGCATATTGAAATGTTAGAATACAAACCGATTTCGTTCGTTTTTTTTTTCTCTTCTGAGAATACATTCATTTATAATAACTGCCATTATCACAATCATTGAAAATGTATTTTTGCAATAAATAAAAGTAACCTATGACTGTACTATACGTTCAATTTAAAATTTAATACAAAATGAGAAATCGAAAAAAAGTAGTATGCCATAACAAATAGGGCCGTTTTGCTCTCGTCTATCAGCTCTGGTAGTGTCGGGCGCTACTCCGACAAACCCCCCGTGCCCATTCCTATACCTGGGACTGTTCCAGTCATTCTCTGTTCCGAGCATATGGGCATTATGTTTTCGCGGGTTACATGCCAGCCAGGTAGCAATGTCCGGGATCAGTCTCTTCGTCCACTGTGCCGTTAAGGTGTTGTTTGTCCATATCGATTGCTAGTCTAGAATGGTCCTCCGTCTTTCGGTGGTCTTCTGTAATGTCCGCTATGTCATTCAAGCGCCCCCTTTCTTTAACCAACATATCAATGGAGGGACTACCGCGATGAAGCAGAGGGCGTCTGCAGAGACTGTCCGATAGGCGGACGTCGTATGCAATAGCATCTTCATTTGGGAGGAGGCAACCATCTTCCTGTATCTTTCAACGTCCATCTTCTGGCACCATATCGGTGCGGCGTATAAAATAACCGATTGTACGACGCCGTACAGGAGCCTCCTTTTTTGCGTGTTAGTACCTCCCATGTTTGTTGGGGGTAATGCGGATTCCTGCTAGTTCAAGTATATTCCGTCCCTTTTTCGTGGTCCCTTAATCACGATGGCATCGGTCTTATTAGAGGCAATTTCCAGCCCCTCTGTGGTCATCCACCTCTCGACGTATCTGAGGGCCTGGTTTGTTTTACTGATAAGGAGCTCCTTGTCGGCTCTAACAACCAGCGCCAGGTCGTCGGCGTATGCGGCCGAGCAGCAGCCTTGTGGGCGATCAAGATTTAATTCGCCGTCGTACAAGATGTTCCAAAGGCCGATTATTGAGCCTTGCGTCATTCCTTGGATGTGTGATGTGTTTGCCGCATTTGAAGGCTCTTTCGGACAGATAATTATTAGTGGTCTTGATTAAGTAGTCACTGATTCTAATACGCTGCATCTTCCCAATCATCCTGTCCCATTTGGCGGTGTTAAAGGTTTTCACGTCAATAAGGATGATGCTGCCCATTTTGCATTACCTTCGTAGGCCTTTGCGAAGACATACTTGATGGCCTGTACGGTGGACCTTTTCTTGAAACCGAACTGCGTCTCTGAGTTGCCCCCCTTTGGGGAAAGTTCTATTTCCAGTCTGCTTTTCAGCAGGTATTCGTAAAATTTACCGAGTATGTCTAAAAGGCATATGGGTCTATGCCAGTTTCCATCTCTCCGGGAACGTGCTTTCAGTAATATATTGAGTATTCTCAAGACAGTTTCGGGGCAGGTTTCGATGGCGATCATGGCAGGATACTGTCTGGGCCTGGGTCTTTTTTTATTCTTATTCTCCAGATATTCTGATTCAGTTCTTCGATCGTGAACGGAACAAGGGGGTCAGGGTTCGGGAGGTTGTGGAACGTTGGTGCGATGGCGTCTGGGAACAGCTCTCGAATCGAAGGGTTCTGAGGAGCTTCATTGATAATCTGGTAGCCTTGGCCCCAGGAGTCATCTTCCAGTCTGTCGCATAGCAAGATCCACTGCGCGCGTTGGGATATTTTTATTAGGTCTTTCATAATTTTTCTGTTTGACTTGTAGTCTGCTTCGAAGTCGTCGACCTCTTCTGCATCACTCTGCCTACCGCGTGCTCTGATTAATTGCCTTCTTGTTCGGTTGCACTGGGATCTCACCCGGGCAATGCATTCATTCCACCATACAGGTTGAGATCTAGGTCTAGGCCGTCTGCATCTATCATACCTCCTTCCAGGTTCAGCAGGGCCTCATTGATGTGTGCCCAGGTGAGCCATGCATGCTTGGGTTCATAGTTACGTTAGGCTATTTCATACGTTATATACCCATGCAGTCTCAAGCTGATTGCTTGTGTGGAAAAGGTAATATCGATAATTGAGAATGGACCTTTTTATGCACCATGAGAAAACACTGTAATTAGAAAGTATATGTGCTAATATCACTTGTTTTTTTTTTCTGATGGGTAGTTTTTCCATAATCTGGAAAAATGTGGTTTCGTGACGTCACGTTCACTAAAAGTTGATTTGGCATCGTTGTATGAGTTGCGAATCATGGAGTTGTGACGTAATGACATTTGTTATTTGATACTTTGATAGGTTCGTTCGTTTGCTCCACGGAATAGAATATTCTCAATCGTTTTTCTCTCTTCAGCTCTTTTTCTTGCATATATCTGATACGAGACACGAGATATGCAGAGAACTGCTACAAATGAACAAGCTCTCTATAAATGTTTGGTATTGAAAAGTTTCGGAAATTATTTTCGAATTTTAATAACTATGAAAATGTCTAAAAAGTGCTATGTGCCCGGTTGTCTGAACACCAGTGAAAGTGAATCAAACTTTTGTAAAAAGCGAAAATATATGCTTTTGTGCAGAACATTTCCAGGTGAGTACATCAAGGAACGATCTTTAATTTCACTCAATGCAAGTTTGCAAAATCATCGATCAATACTGTATTTTATATCCAGTCCTATAAACATATTGTGGTAAATATCTAGTTACATCACACATGCACTCTGAATATGGGGAAAATACTTTATTACGTGTTTTTGATCTGGATATAGTTCGAGTTACACAAATAACTCTATTTCAAGCAGTTAAAAATCACTCAAAATGCCTCCTTCTTTTTACTCCCTAATCACTTATTTTCGGCACAACTTTGCACAAAATATCGTCGTTTTTATCAAAAAAAATCCTCCTCCTTATACAGTTGCATATGAACAATTTTCGTTCCTTTGACAGAAGACATTTAGAATGACTTCTGTCAAAGAAACGAAGATTGTTCATCTGCAACTGTGTAATAAGGAGGATTTTTACGATAAAAACGACGATATTTTGTGCAAAGTTGTGCCGAAAATAAGTGATTTAGGGTGTATTGTTCATGCTGGTAAAAAGAAGGAGTGATTTTGAGTGATTTTTGTGCGAGAAAACGGTGCTTGAAAATGAGGTTAGTTTTTTTGCTGTAACTCCGGAACGGTATGAGACCGCCGCATTTTTCTTCCGGATTCGTGTTCAGGAGGCAAAAACACGTAAGAAAAGTGTTTTCCGCATATTCAGAGTGCATGTGTGATGTAACTAGATATTTACCCATATTGTTCTTTGGTTCCAGCTGAAAGAAGATACTACGAATTGGGAATGTGCTAGAGCAACGGGATCCAAATTCAAATAACTAGAATGTGCAGTATTATGTCAAAGTTTTCTTAGGTTTGTTGTCACATTCTCTTCATGAATGCCAATATCTTCAGAAATAATTTTTTCTTCTATAGCTTTGTAACCATAGGGAAAATTTTTACCATAGGAAATGTAAGCTTGTATTTGTAAAAAATAGATGAGTAAACGTCTTTACCTTTGAATTAGTATCCCTCAACAAAGAATTGGTGTGAAATAAGTAAATAATTTTGCAAAAAATTTACGAAATTTGTATGAACATACTTCAAGTCTATTCATTCTAAATTATTAATTATATTTTCAGTAGTTCAAACTTAATGAATATTTGACTTATCACATGAAGGAAACACTAACAGGTACCGCATATGAATTTATTTATATTATAATACAAACAGACAAAGCCTACATATATATTCACAGTATAATGCATTTATGATTGATTATATCTAAACAATCACAGAACATCGAGAATATCTACATTGTACATTTTGTAAAAAAGTTTAAATAAAAGTATTGTTACAATAATATTTGGAACATTTATTGGTACATGCAATAATACATTCATGATGAATCGTAATATCAAGAATATCTACATCTTAAATTTCGTTAAAACAAGTATTGATACAGTAATATTTGGAACATCTATTAGAACATGCAATGATCCATTCAATACATTAATGATAAATTTCAACATCATAAATCTAGTTAGAAAAGCTTAAATAAAAATATCGATACAATAATATAATATTTGGTAAATGAAATAATCCATTCGATAAATTCCAACATCCAGAATATCTACAACATAAATAGAAGTATCAATACAGTAATACAGTAATATTTGGAACATCTATTGGTACATGCAATAAATTATCCATTCAATACATTACTGATAAAAAATAATTCGGCGAATACCCCAATGGATGAAGGTAAGTTCAACAGAAGCTTATATCCCCACTTCATTTCGAAGAATTCATCCATTGCTTGATCCATTCTGTTTAAACTGTACAGATGCTAGATGAATATGAAAAAAAAAATATGAAATTAGTCCATGTCAAGTGGAGTTCTAATTAATTAGTAGAAAAAGTTAAGTCTGCTCCACAGTAAGAAGCATTTATTTCTAGGAAAGAAAATAGCAATGCATTTCGGCAAAGTATTTTGGCATATTCAGGCTCTCTAAAATATACATAGAAACGATACAAGGGTGAATATCGTAAAAATTGGTAGAAGACTTAGCACAAAATAAACATAACATCACCGACTTACACAAACATTGAATTTTAAATGTCAACTCATTAATTCAGTTGATAACCTATGTTATATTAATCAGTTGACATTTTAACTTCAATGTTTGTGTAAATCAGTGATGTTATGTTTATTTTTGTGGTAATTCTTCTATCAACTTTTACAATGGTCACTCTTGTATCTTTTTTATGTAGATTTTAGAGAGCCTGAAGATGGCAAAATACTTTGCCGAAATGAATTGCTAATTTCTTCCCTAGAAATAAATGCTTTTTACTGTGGAGCAGACTTCATTTTTTCTACTCATGCAAAAAAAAGTTTGATATTTTTTTCAAAGGATAAATAATAACTTTTTTAATGAAAAATCAAAGTGGTTTCAAATATAAATTAGAAAAAAAAACAATCATTTTCACTTTATATTTCTTATGAAATAACCAGAGGTTGTGAAGTATCCCATTTTCAATTTTGATATAAAATATCATTTAACCAATATATTAGGAGTAATTTTGACAAACTTGAAATAACTAAATAAAATAATCCTCACCTTCATTGGCAAATGCTCCACTGGGCCAATCAAAGGAGCTTGCGATCTCAGGGATTACACAGTTCTTTGATATATTCTGTATTCTGTGCATGTGCTGAAACATGAAAACAAAATCAAATATTAATATATATATATTTATATATAATGCCTGTGGCTTCCCGTTTCCCATTATCTCGTTTGGGTGCCATAATTGATTTTACAGCTAAAGTAATTTTCAAGTTAGGTTACACACGAATTCTTCATTTGTAATAGATAGCCAAAACACCAATGTTCATGACCGTAATTCAAAAACTAACCGAAACCCCATAAAAAATGTACCCCTCATTTGACCCCTTTAGGGGGTGAATTTCAAAACGAAAAGCTCAAATACCAGTTTTCATGACCTCAACTAATGGTACATCCATACAAACTTTCACCCAAAATGATTTCTGAATATGCTTTCCTATTGAAGTATTCCTGCGCTTGAAGATTTTTTTCAAATTGAGCAGTTTAGGAGCAATAATTACACACTTTATCGAATCTGCAATACAAACTTGAATAATCTGCAATACAAACTTAATTGGCAATCAGAAATACTGCCCTAAAATGAAAATACAAATTTATAATGCTAATTCATGGATAAATTTACGAAATAAATTTGTCATCACTAAATATGGATTTTGATAAATTGACTACAGCACATACTATTATGAAAATGTTATCAATTTGAGGTATCAAAGAATATGGTAATGGTTTTGCGAAAATCTCAAGTTTCTATTCGCTGATTGACTCTTTCAATGTGAACTCTTGCCCTTGCAATTTTGGCGTTTAATAAAGCTTCTTCTTTGGAAAATTGTGATTTATTCTTTAGAAAAGGTAGCTGAATGATCCTCATGCCACATTCATCTGTAATATCTGTTATTATAAAACCTTTGTCTTTCATTAAGTGATCTTTTTTAAAAGCTTCCAACTTCTCAACTATTCCACTTTGTCTAAATATTTCCTTATCAGAACTCCTTCCACCATAAGCTTTACTAATATATCTAATGAGACCAGGAGTGACTGCTGTCATGATTTTAATAGTATGCCTCTTTTTATATAGAGAATAAGTTCTCAATCTACAACACAAACAACTCTGTTCAACTGGTATCACGGTACAGTCAATAACTGCTCTGACATTCTTCTGAAAAGGAGCGAAACATTTTGGCATATTTTCTGATATCTCATCCTTAGTTGGCCAAGTAATTGTTGTTTTCAAAATTGTTGCCAATATAATCAACGTTTCATGGAATATAATTCTACATATTGGCTTACTTATGTTGAAAAGAACTGATAGGACAACATACCTCATATCTGTTTTTAATTTAATGAATGTAAAAATGATGAATTCTCTTAATGAAAGTTTATGCTTACCCCATCGCTTCAAAAGATGTTAAACCAGTCATTGTAGTCAGTTACTTCTTTTCTGACTGCTTCTTCCAAAAGTAGTCCTCTCTTCACTAGGTCAGTTAACAGGGGTTTAGATGCTCCTAAAGTTGTTTCAGCCAGAACTCCTTCCTCAGTTTTACATTTTGAGGTTTCATATGTCCTAGAAGCTGTTACTCATCCAAACCATAACTCATACCAAGTAGAACATTTCGAGTGGTTTCTCGTTATTTGTTCAGCCGTTTCACATGCCGAATCAGTCATTTGTTCAGTCATAAACTCAATGAAATAATCTGCTGTGCTATTAGAATTTTTGTTTTGAAAATTGAGGGCCAATCGGTATATGGCTATATTTTCAAATGGTTTATTTTCGAAAAATGAAAATATTCCCCCAGTTCCTGATAAACTCTTCACTTTATTCAGAAATTATCCTTGTCTGGTTCTTAATTAAGTAATTTCTCTGTTCATTAGAGCCTTCAATTCAATAATTTTATACTCTTTCCCCATTGTTGATAATTTTGATTTTTTCCAGTAGCATGTCTGTGAAGTTACAGAGGGTTCTTCACTTCTTCTATGGAGCCACTCAAAAATGCCAGTCCATGTTTACATCCACCTGGAAAACACAATGCATCGTATGAAACACATATTCTCCGATTCAGTTTTAGAAACAAATGTTATGCATCTTCCCAAAATTTCAAGAGTTTTTTTGTTCTACCTTTTTTGTCCCAACTCACAAATTCTTCAAATATATTTGATCTCATCAAAATTGTCAAAACATTTTTTCAATATACACATACCTTCAGAGGCCGGACAGTCTAAACACCGACATTCTAGGACATTGCTCCTTCGTCAACTTGCACCAAACAATTATAAAAAAAATTGTGGATTTTATGTTCCGGTGTGAGCTTTGCTTTCACATTGCAGACGTTTTCTTGGCGTTTCAACTGTTTGTAGCCAACAGCATTATCACCACTGGAGTCACTGGTAGATCTGTGAAAAGATAATATGTGTTGATTTACTTTTTTGATGCGAACCTAACACAAATGGCTTACCGTTTCGTTTTCACATTTTTCATTTCAGCACTCAAAAAATTCATGTTTGTTAAATAAAAAGAGTCAATCATCTCATAATCCACCCTTGGCAAATTTTCCGAACCTGCTTTTACGTTTACGAAGCCTTGTTCCATTATAAACACCCCAAATCGTTTATGATATTAAGAAATTATGTTGTTTAAAAATAAACATTAATTATTCCATGAGAATCAGAACTGTCTTTAAGTTTTGCGGTGTTGCCAATGATCGCTCTTCATCAAAAGGAAGGCCCGTTCAGAAACTTTGAATGTTTTAAATAAAGAAAACCGTTGTTGAAATGGGATTTTTTTTAAGAGTCTATCAATAAACAGAGTTCAATTATATATTAATGGTGTATATCAAGCAGTGAGCTATATTTTTGACAAGAACAGTAATGCGTGTCTCTGAACGTGGATTATGAAGGGGGTAGTTTTCGATGAACGTGACGTCACGGGTACACTTTCAAACGCAATATCTCTTCGAAATAAAAAATATATGATGGCATTCTAAGTCAATTGGACGTTTCATATGGAATACAATCGACCTATATAAGTTTTTGAATTTATTTTTCCTAAATGGAAAGGTCCATTGTGATCCTCTAACAAAAGTTGGTGTCTCGCCTTCGTTCAGTACTACCATGTCCAGGGTTATGCTTTCTGCGAGGTACGTTGTCGGTCGTTGAGGAACTCCATATCGGGGATTTGGCGTTCACGACGACTTCTCTATATGCTGAATAAGAGTATCGACGAAGGCCTTGTATTGTTCCAAGGGTATATTTGGGGAAATGTAGCAGGAGTAAATGGCCCAGTTCTCAAAATGTAGGCATAGATACACTGGGCCGGTTTCGTGTGGAACAATACCGCACCGTTGGGTTGCGGAAGAGGACTCTTCAGGGTGATGAACAAACGAAAGGCGCCGCCCAGATGGACCTCCAGCACCGCAAGGTAGCCACGGCAGTACATGCAGTCGTTAGGAGGGAACTCAAAGCGGCACCTAATTGGGAACCACAGATACAATATGGGGAAAAAATCGTACCAGGTAAGATACAATGGCCAGAGGGCTCAAGTGTCGTCGGAGGCCACAGTCTGACGAGCCTATATGGTGGAGGTTTTAGTGGGTAAACCTGTGTCAGGAAGTCCCACTTTACCGTAAGGTGTTGTCCATAATGGATTTCCTCCACCTCCCAAAAAAAAAGCTGCAGTGAAAACTGGCGTGTGTCAAGAATCCATGTGTAGTTCTTATTTGCTAGTAGTACGTTGGTTTCCTGTACCAGGGCAATATCGATATCTTCCACCGCTTTGTCCAGCAGGTGGTATGCTGCTCTTCGTCTGTCGAGGTTTATTACTTTAAGTGGCATTGTGAGGGGAATGAGTACCGGGTTGTGGGGTGTCATCTATGATGTAGGTGAGGGCACTCATCGTGGTGCTGAGGACGGCAAATTGCTCAGCATCGTCGTCTGCCTTTTCAAAAATGATCTCCGGTGGGCGGTTCGTGCCAGTAAGGCTTCGCTGGGTCTGTAGGAGGGTGCGAGATGAGGTTTTGGCTGTGGGTTCCTTTCTCCCGGAGCCTTGCTTCTTTGGGAGCCTCTTTAATTGCCGTGAATTTCGTAGATCCTGTTTTGTGGCCTACTTCTTTGCATATTGGGCAAAATCCTCCTTCTTACATTGCAGGGCCTTATGTTCGCTGACGCCGCATCTATAGCAGGATATCGACCTGTCAGGGCCGTCGCATTTATCCCTTGTGTGGGAGTAACTCCATCACTTAGGACCTTTGAGGCGTTTTTCCATCTTTCATCTTACGAGTCCCACTCTGAGGTGTTCGGACGTTGTTAGCCTAGTTGCTAGTTCCTTCGGTAGGGTAAGCGTGGCAGCCCAGGCGTGGTTTTGTGAGGGCCTGGTATCGCTGACCCAGCATCTGGGAACCCATCTGCCTGTAACGTTCCTAATCGCTGAGATAATATCGTCCTTGGTGGTGTCGCTAGACATTCCCTAAAGGGAAGGTCTCCCCGGCGCCCAGTTTCCTGCATCTAAGAGTCCCTTCGACTTGCACGGCCGACCTTAGGTTTTCTAATGCCCCTTATCCATTGTCATAAGGAGTTTCCCGTCCTTGGTGCTCCGAATTGTTCTTGTGTTTGGACGCTTCGTTTTTACCTATATTTGTGACCTTACCGAAATTATTTTCACTGAACTGGGTTTACAAAACCACGACACGTGTTTCGTTATACAATAGCTTCTTCAGGTGGAGGTAATACTAACTCAACAATCACGATGTATCATCACCAATCTAATTGACAATATTGAGGATAATCCAGTAGATAATGAATAGGACGGAGACTAAAGTAGAATGAGGATGATATCCCTAACCTGTTTAATCTTCAGTGGAACAAATTCAACAAAGGAGAATTATTCAAGTTAGTCTGGGCATTCATCAAACATTGCGACTTTTTTGCAATTTCTAAAGGTCGAGTTTAAAATCTTTCTTCTATATGTAATATTTCAAAATCGTTAACAAAACAATGCTTTTTAGTCGAGAGGTGAGTAGCAAAAGTTGAATTTGTTTTTCCATTGACGAAACAGTTTCTATGTTCTGATCGTTTTTTCAAATCGTCTGCCTGTTTGGCCTATGTAAAAACTTGGAAAGAGCCACAGGTTAATTTATGTATTCCAGATTTACCAGATCTCTCAGATCGATTTCCATTTTTCTTGATAAATTTACTTAAATTATTATATGTTTTGTATGCAATATTGATGTTGTTTTTACGTAAAAAATTTTTTCGGTGGGATGGCCTTACTACGTAATTACTTTGAAATTATGTTTTACGAGTAGAAAACACTTCTCTTAAAGCATTTTTTATAAGTTTTCTTGAAATAATATTATCCATTAGGTTTGAACTATAACCATTATTATTTGCAATTTTTTCAATTATATTCATTCCATTATTAAAATGTTCTTCTGAAAGAGCAATATTGATCTATGTATCATATATGAGGCTAATTTATTTTGTTTATTACTGATTTTTCTTATAGTCGGAACTAAAAAGTTTATAGAATTATCTGTTTCAATTTCTTTGGTGAATTTAATTGGAGGGTGAATTGAAATGATAAAGTCGAAGAATATTTATACTTGTCTTCCAGTTCCCACGAAGAAAATGTCGTCCACATACCTGTACCAGTACAAGATATTTTTAATTAGGATTATTGTGAATTTATTTCCTCCAAGTTGTCCATAAATATTTCGGCTAATAAAGGACTCAAGGGATTACCCATTATTAGTTCTTTATCAGAAGAATAGAAATTATTGTTAATAATCGGATTGACATAATTCCTAACCAAAAGATTATCTACCAATGTGGAATTGTGGAATACTCGGAAATACATTTTGAACATCAAAGGAAATAAGTTTGGAGTTGCCTGGAAGTCGCATATTCTTGATTTTATCAATCAGTTCTTAACTATTTTTCAAACTGAATTTTGGAATGAAATTACAATATCTAAGTCAATTAGTTTTTCGGAGAGTTTCACTGACAGTGCTGTCATGAAAGATACGAGAGGACGAATAGGGTGATTTTGTTTATGGAGTTTAATTAGTCTATAAACTGTTTAGATCTGACTATGACAAAAATCAGTAATAAACACAACTTTTCAATTTTCCACAAACCTTCATATACAGACATCACAATACACAGTACCTACCTCAACACATCCATACCAACATAAATTAGCCGCATATAATAGTATGATACATTGTTAAGTCTGGAGATATACAGAGTGTTATTTATTTAAAAACCACACACCTGCATACCAAATGTTAAAGCCGAGAAGTGTTGGGGAAGTAAATACCCCACATCTGACCAACCAAATGTCAAGCCCGGCCTATACAGGGTGTTATGAATTGACAAAACACACCTGCAACACCAAACTATTGTTAGATTGAGAAAACAAGCATTGAGAGCATCGACTGTCTGAGGATGGTCGAACCGAGATTATGTTACTGGAGCGGTCTACAGGAAATATCTCTCTCTCTCTCTCTATACTTGGGCGTTGAGTTGTTTATCCAGAAAATACGTACCGTTTTCAGAAATATTTAAAAAAATAATAATGCACTCATAAAAATAGTAAGAATATACATATATATTTTATCAGAATTACCAAAGTGTTTCGTCCGTTCTATAATCGGATATGATACAATATTCAGAAAAACAATAGAGTGTAGTTTACTTGAAGTTATCTCTTTATCAGTCTACAATTCAAATAGATTGACGAAAAGCAATTGTGACATCAATTGTTAAAAACGACTGTGGGTAATTATCTTTTGAAAACTTTGGTAACATGAAATTATGGAGATACACTTAAAGACACATTCGTATTATAAAAGATTCAATTTGCCCAAACATAAATACAGAAAGACACATATGAACTTACCAAATCAGCATGGCCAACACTTTTCACTTGAGAAGGCTTTTAACCGACAATTAGTTTAATTGTATTATTATTTGGATTCCCGCGGAAAAATGTTTATTTTATTTTTACTTCGCACGGTATATTAGATTATCCTTGTATGGATACGGTTTTCTATGAGGTCATGAACTTTTGATTTGAGGTTTTTCGTTTACTTATCTCGTTCTTGAAGCTTTGATAAACAGGAGGTAATTTCGGAAAAAATCTGGTTTACTGGTGAATTCACTTGGTTACTGTTATTACTCAGATGAACTTGAATAAAATCTCTCTTAATGGATACTTAAGTTCACTGCCTGACGACTATATTCGTACTCTTCTCATCACTATGTTGTACTCGAATGAAATCGAACCTCATTTTGATAATATATGTTCTTTGTTTCACTGCTGAACACCGAGAGAGAGTTGATCCGAAAAATCGCGTCCTTTTATAATCCGTTACCCGATAACGTGATAGTTGTGCTAGTCGCGGGAAAAATTTCTGATATTATAATTATCTTCACCCTGTCATAATAAATCAGCGGCTTGCTCTTGTCAACGCGAATGGATAAAGACGAGGGAGTTTATCTCTTTCGCGGTTGAGTTACATTGATGGGCTGTCATAACCTATGAGTTATAGCGTTTTTCTGTAGTCACAGTAGTTTCACTGTGCCATCTGTGCAATCCGTAGAATTTACTCCAGTCACCCCATAGTGAAGGCAATCAAAAGGCAGCTATCGATACTGGAGGTAACGGAAAAACACATAACTCTCATATGGGTACCATCTCACATCGGAATAACTGGTAACGAAGCTGCGGACCAGGCAGCAGCCAGGGCAGTATCAGATGTAGAAGCTAAAGAGGTCACCAGAACAGTAGTTTCAGACTTCAAACCCCACATCCATCACGCTATTACCAGATCCTGGGAAAACAAGTGGAGCGAATCAAACTCCAAACTTGCAGAAGTTAAACCAACAGTAAAACCTTGGACAAACTCCCCAAAAGATAGAAGATCTCAGGTGATACTATCAAGGCTTAGAATTGGTCATACCAGAATTACCCACAGTCACCTTCTTGCTCGAAATGATCCTCCTACTTGCGATGAATGCGGAACAGCCATCACTGTGAAACACATCCTTGCCGAGTGCACAAAGTACAACGGAGTAAGACAACGATGCAACCTTCCAATGGACCTCAAGAACATTTTGAAAGACAACCCCAGTGCAACCAAGAATGTAATAAGATACCTCAAGGACACTGATCTGTAAGTGAAATATGATGTACTATGTTATAATTTATACTGCCTCTATGAATTTATATCTAGCGTACCGCGCTAATAACCTTTCATGGTTGATGCGCAAATCTAAATAAAAAAAAAAAAATATATATAAAAAAAAAGATTTATTATATTTCGTAGCTGGAATACAATTAGGCGAGCTGACAACAACTATGAATTTATAGTTTGTTTACCAAGAACTTTTTTAGATATGCGTAGCTAGGAGGTGATGATTTATCAATAGCTCTATCGAGAAAAGGGTGATTTTTTATAGGAATTCTTAAGTGCATTTACTTGTCTTCAGATGATGAAGTATTTTTAACGGGCAGGTGCCATATCAGTTTCAGTCGCGCATTTGACTTTTGAATCTATTCTCATTCCTATTGAACTTTCTGGCCATAACGTTCCCACCAAGTAATATCGTGTTCTTTTCTTATGAATGAAAATTTTTCTGTAATTATGGGGCATGACAACATATACTGATCATTATTCCTCTTTCAGAAGAACATTTCAATAAATAATTAAATATAATTGAATACATTGCAGTTAATAAAGGTTATAGTTCAAACCTAATGGATACCATTTTTTCCAAGAAAACTTTATAGGAAAGCTTTATGAGAAGTGTTTCCTACTCAAAACAAAAAACAATTTACAAGTAATTGCATATTTAGTCCACCCTGACGAAAAAGTAATACTTCCAGGGAAATTTATTAGGAACAATAAAGATAGATCTGAGAAATCTGATTGACATGGGCCAAACAGGCGGAATATTAAAAAAAAACGTTTATCAGAACATAGAAACTGTTTCGTCAATGGAAAAACAAATTCAACTTCTACTACTCACCTCTTGACTGAAAAACATTGTTTTGTTAACGATTTTGAAATATTACACATAGAAAAGAGAGGTTTTACACTCGAACTTCTGGAAAGTTTATGAATTAATAAATGCAAAAAGTCGCAATATTTGCCTGATGAACAGATTAACTTGAATAATTCTCCTATGTTGAATTTGTTTTACTGAAGATTGGATTATCTCAATTAGATTTTGATACCTACTACATCCTGCCTTGATTAATTAACATGATACATCGTGAGTGTTGATAACATGTTACATCGTGAAAATATTTCAGTGAAGTTAGTATCTTTTGTTTGTTTCAATGTGGATTTTCATCAAGTATCGGCCGCATCAATTCAAAAACAAAAAAGTCCTAACAAATGACACTTATTAGGAATCTCTCTCATTTTGAATATGTATATTTAGCAATGCAGTTTTATGTGAGACATGCCTGTAGAATGGCATTATTGGTTTGGAAAATATCACGATTATATTGTTCATGGGGTTAGTTTTATCCCTTAAGACGACTCTAGCATTAACTAGGACCCTATATAATCCCTTTCATTGGGCCTTTGGGCGATTTTACTATCAGAATCAGCAAATTTATTTTTGAGAATATGCTTACTGTTATATATACAGGATGTTTCTAAATTCGATGGCTCATACGATACCAGCAATATCAGACATTCAACAACGTTCATTCAATCATGAAACGAAATAATGAGAGAATAATAGTTGAATTATATTGTAAGTTTTGAATGTATCTTTGACTTTTAATCGTATTTGATGTTATGTAACGTATTATGTTTTTAACTTTACATGTTTTACATTATTTTAAGAGTTTACCTGAAGATGACATAAACAATGTCGAAACGTCGCATGAAATAAAAAATACATAGACTGACTAAGGCCCTTATTCCGAGAAAATAAAGAATATATATATATATATATATATATATATATATATATATATATATATATAAATATATATATATATATATATATATATAGAATTTGTAGTTTTATTTGCTGACTGAATACGAATTAAGTGATTGATATTTGGGTTATGCAGCAGGCCAATAAGTGTACTCTTTTACACGGATTCCAAGCTTTCGATAATATTTATTATCATCATCAGGGATGCTACAAAATAGGAAGACACATAGGAATATATAATAGAGAAAAACAAGACATTCATAACTTACAGTATAAGTGAGGTTATGCGGCGATGATGTTAATATCATATATAAAGTTATATGAACAAAACGGTGTATACAACTCACAGGAATCAACTACAATCCACATTACATACGTTTACAATGTATTCTTATGTTGAGAATTATGAATCGTGTTTTACTTTGAAAGGGTTGTCAACTAGACATGTGAATGGATGAATTCTCAAATAGACTGACACAACAGATATAGACCACTGGAATTAGTATTACCAAGTGAAATTTACAACGGCATGGAATATTTCCATATATAGATCCAAATAAAAGTTTATTGACTATTGAGAATTTAGATGTGTGAATATAGGATGATGTGCATTGAAAAAATCAAACTATGTTATTAGCATTCATGGGGGTAATCTGCTGATTCTCCCTCACATTTAATTTTTGTAGACAATCCTTTATTTTTAATTTGTCTATGTTGACAACCCTTTCAAAGTAAAACACGATTCATAATTCTCAACATAAGAATACTATAGGTTTGTTTTGGTTCGCAGTCAGAATGGTTCTGAATCGGTTCAAAGCAGTGGGACAGTCGTGGCATGGAAAACTTCGTGCGAGCCCACTTTGAATATACGAGTGTGCGACTGTTTTGAACGGTTCAGAATCGCTAGAACTGTGAAGCAAAACAAGCCTATTGTAAACGTATGTAATGTGGATTGTAGTTGATTCCTGTGAGTTGTATACACCGTTTTGTTCATATAACTTTATATATGATATTAACATCATCGCCGCATAACCTCACTTACACTGTAAGTTATGAATGTCTTGTTTTTCTCTATTATATATTCCTATGTGTCTTTCTATTTTGTAGCATCCCTGATGATGATAATAAATATTATCGAAAGCTTGGAATCCGTGTAAAAGAGTACACTTATTGGCCTGCTGCATAACCCAAATATCAATCACTTTTTTAATATATATATATATATATATATATATATATATATATATATAGAAATACTCATGATTTCAACAAACATTTTGGTGTTCTACAGTTATTACAATCTCCAAAAATAACTGGAACTGATAAGGGTAAAAAAAGTGTTTTTTTTTATAATTGTATAGTTTATGTCACGTTCACAAACCCACCGCGTTCTCAAGCCATTACATACAATTTCTGACATTCAATCCACGTTCACAGACCCGGCAGTGTTGCCGCTCTTTTCGCAAGATATTATGATCAAATTGCGCAAAGAAGTTTTATTTTCACAATACAAACACGAGAGGAAAATTAACTAGCCAAACATTTTCATTCAATTTTGTTCACTTGACTTCTGTCTAATTCAGTCGCCAAATAAAGAATTTTTATTTTGGGATATTCAATGATTTTTACAAGCTTTTATTTATTTTCACTTGTTAGTTAGTTAGTTCTTTCGTTTGATAGTTTGGTTCAAATCTTGCAGGTGAATTTTGACCGACCTAGCAGGTGTTCATAATTCCGGTGACAATGCATTATGGAATTTTTGTTAGAGAATAAAACAAAATGGCGACTCCAAGATGCCGGACTAGATTTGTAATTATGGTTCTATTTGATTCAAAATTGGGATGTGGGGGTTTTCGGGGTCGGAGATTATAAAATGTTTGTCAAAATTCATGAGATGGCGGCTCCAATATGGCGGACGAGTTTTGTGATTATAATAATAATAATAATACGTCTTTATTTTCCATGTGAATTTACAATAATATACAATTTTATGGAAATAATGATCTTGGCATAATAGGCGTAGTTCAGCTTCGAGATATAAATTTAAAACACAAATAATTATGACAGAGAAAAAAAATATAGCCGCTCTTCCACTCAACCTCGGAACACACGCATAATGGAATAAATCTAGAATCTATATATAATTTTAAAAGGGAAAAAAAAGGAAAAAAAAAACTAACAATAATTAAATAATGCAATTCAATTTTTGAAAATCCTCGTAGGAAACACAATCACAGGAACTCACTGGGGGGAGGTTTGTTCTCTCAACAACTATTTTTTTAGATGAAATTTAAAACTGTTTGTTTTCATTTCCTTCAAGTTATTCGGAATATCATTATACACCTTCGAAATCTGGTATCTATAGGAAGCCTTGTACTTTTCAGTTCTATGCATAGGAGGTGTTGATAGTCCTTTGAATCTCAAATTCAATGTATGAACATCAGTGCGGAACTTAATTTTATTGTAAAGATAAATTGGGCATTTACTCTTGATAATTTGATGATACAGGCATGCCGAGTGCAACAACCTTCGACTCTCCATATTCAACCATCCTACATGTAATTTATGCGAAATATGTTCGCGTCTGCGGATACCAAAAATCAACCTCAAACAAGAATTTTGCAACTTCTGTATTTTCAGCTTATAGATATTGGTAAGACTTGGACCGTATAAACAGTCTGTAAAATTAAAAATTGACAATACCAAGCTTTCACATAACATTTTTTTAGTTTTTAGCAGTAGAAATTTCCTACTGCCATATATCAATTTAATAGAAAAATAAGCTTTACTCAGAAGGGAGTTCACATGTTTCTCAAATTTTAGGTCAGTATCAAGGATGACACCCAAATCTTTCGAGTTTTCCAGTATCTCAAGAGAAGAATCATTTATTTCAATATTGACTTGTTGTTTAATTTCGTTTTTAGTTGATCTTGGTCCGAAGACCAGAACATTAGACTTGCTTGAATTTATTTGAAGATGGTGAGTCGAAGCCAGTTCAACAAAGTTACTAACATCCTGGTTGACCCGCTCACAGGCATCTCTCACGCTACTAGTAGCAAAAGAATGGTAAAATTGCGTGTCGTCTGCGTAAAGGTGAATTTTACAATATTTCACGCATTTCACAAGCTGACTGGTATAGATTGTAAAGAGAATCGGTCCTAGGATTGACCCTTGTGGTACACCAGATGTTAGTTTTAAGTATTCAGAGCATTGATTCTCAATTTTTACTAATTGTTGTCTATTTGTTAAGTAAGATCTAAGCAATAGTTCAGCTTCTTCTTTCATTCCCAAATGAGTCAAAATAGAAAAAAGGACATCATGGTTAATGGTATCAAACGCACGACTAAAATCGAGAAGAACAAGTATTGTACATTTGCCAGAATCTGTTGCTTCCATTATATCATCTGTTACATGGAGAAGAGCTGTAGTACAGCTATGGCCTTTCCTGAAACTTGATTGGATGCAAGGAAGGATGTTCTTTTTGGCAAGGTATTCTTCTATTTGATTCTTCATTATTTTCTCCATTATCTTTGACATTGCTGGTAAAATGCTTATTCCACGTAGATCTTTGAATTCTTTAGGAACAGGTTTTTTTGACAACATTGTAATGATGGCTTTTTTCCAGGCAGATGGAAAAACGTTCATTTCGAAACAGTAGTTAATGATATGCCGAATGTATGTTATGATATGTGGAGTGCATAACTTGATCATTTTCAAATTGATTCCATCGCAACCTGTTGAATTTGTTTGAATCGACAGTACCGCTTCGAGAACGATAGATTCATCTATAGCTTTAAATCTGAATTCTGGGTTAATCAACGGATCGTTCCTATAGTGATTCAGTAGGTTATCCGGGGTATCCAATTCTGGTAAGGAATTGATTAGAAAGTCATTTATTTCTTGTGGTTTTTTCAAGTCGCTTGGTAAATCCTTATTTTTATTAGGTAGCATAGAGTTATTACGTAGGATTTTTCAACGATCTCTGTTTGAGGAATGGTTCAGCTTGTGAGACAGAAATCCTTTTTTCTCTCTGACTATCGCCTGAGAGGTGAAGTTACGTAACTGCTTATAGTATACCCAGTGAATCCGATTTTTAGTCCTTTTGAATTTGCAAAGAGCCCGGTCTCTAGTATTCATCATAGTTCTAATATTATCAGTTAACCAAGGTGCCGGGGCTTTGGTAAATCTTTTGGTTACAATTGGAGCATGAAGATCAAATAGGCTGAGCACACCCTCAGCCAGAAAATCAACCTTATCATCAATGTCATCGATATCGAAAATATGGAAACCTGAACAAATCTCGTTGAAACGATTCATTGCAGAAGTTCTTATAGCTTCTATAAGTCAGCATTCTAGGGTCTAAAATTTCCCTGCCAATTTCTATTACAGCAAATATTAACTCATGATCTGATAGGTTGCAGTCAATAGTACCCTTTTCCGTTACTACATCATCGTTAGAAAGAATCATTAGATCGATCAACGTTGCTGTAGTTTGAGTGATGCGTGTGGGAGTTTCAACAATTTGACACAGATTAATTCCTCCAGAATGGAAAACAGTGTTTGTACAGTTTTGTTATCTATATTCAAAATATTTATATTGAAATCGCCTGTGCATATTAATTGTTCAACAATGGGGACTAATAAACTTAGGGTGTTTTCAAATTCAGATAGGAACAGTTTTGAGTCAGTTGTTGGGGATCTATACAAAACACCGACAGCAATGTTTCTATTTACAAACTTCAGGTTAATCCATATCTGTTCAGTATCTCCAAGCAAATCGACAATTAATGACAACGCTAAAATGTTTTTGACAAAAATACAGACACCTCCTCCCCTTGAATCACGGTCTTTTCTGTAAATGTCATAACCATCAACATCAAGCACCTCATCTGGTATATCTTTATGTAGCCAAGTTTCAGTGATTCCAAGAATGTCCAGAGAATAGTTCGATAACGTATGCCTTATATCATTCACAGAACTAACCAGTGACCTTATGTTTATATGCCCAATCTTCAGTTCGGTTCGACTCATTGAATCTGAATTAGGAAATAAACAACTTGAAATAAATTAGAAATTAACAGTGTTCAACATTAATATGCTTGTGAAATATCAATTATATCTGTATAGATTTGACAACAATGTTTCTATACTTATTCAGAGATAAATTGTGTGAAATCCAAAGTCAGTCGTTCTTGATAAGATAAGAAAATCAGGTGACGAAAAAACAAACAAAAACCTCCAAGTTACTGCGAATGTGTGTACCTATGTAGCTATGTAGCTTTAATTATTGAACTCTGCGTAAAATAAATGTTAATATGGATCCATATATTGAGGAATATGAAAATGAGCCAATCAAATCCAAAGTGCTCAAAAATTTACTAGATTTCAATACTACAGTAAATAAAAAAATTTCAGACTTTAAAATAATACACATGAATATAAGGAGCATCCAAAAGAATTATGATGACCTTCTCTTACTTTTAAACCAACTAAATTATGATTTGACGTCATAGTTTTAACCAAATTAACCAATTTTTAAAAGGTTAACTCAAAAATTTACTACAATAAAAACGATGGAGTCATAGTCTATATTAAAGAAAACTTAAATTATAACTACGAGACCATTAATATAGGGCCAATAAAAGCAATCGAAGTTAATATTTCTAGAATAGAGAGAAACATAAAATTAACTGCGTTATACCGATCTCCAAATACCTGTACAGATGAATTCAATAATAATTTGCTTGGGTACCTCCAAAATATTCATAAGACAGATATCCATATCATCACCGGTGATATGAATATCAATCTTCTTGAAGATATATATTACGTAGAGGATTATAAAAATATCTTGACCTCACACGATTATATTTCTTACATCAATGAAATCACAAGACCCAGAAGTGGAAAATGTCTAGATCACTTCCTTATGAAAACTCGAAATGAAAATCCTGAAGACATTAATTCGTACATTTTTCACCATTTGATCACCGATCATTATCCAATAGCACTGAGAATCAACTTCCACAAAAATGATCCATTACCAGTTAATAATCCAAACTTCAAAAAATTCATAGACTTCAAAAAATTAAAAATTGATTTATCCAACGAAAATTGGAATCAGATACATGTAATGGGAGATGTAAATCAAATGACAGATATATTTATAGAAAAACTCACAAACTATATTACAAAAAATACTAAAACAAAAAATTAAAAATCAAAATTGAGGAAAAAAAATTGGAAAATTCAACCCCACCAAAATCCAAATAAAAGCGAAAAAAACAAATTGAGTCGTTTATTACTAAAAACAAAGAAAGACTATTATAGGAAACAAATCAACAAAAATAAAGATGTATCTAAAAATTTATGGAAATGTGTAAACGAAATATGTGATAAAAGAAAACCAAATACAGAAATAGAACAAATAGTAACCAATTCAAATGATATTTTAAAAGACAAAATCGACATATCAAATGCATTTAATAATTATTTTAGTGACCTAGGAAAAACATACGCTGAAAACATTGAGGCACCAGTTAATTTTACCGAAAACATACCCAATCATGATAAAACAATGTTTTTATTCCCAACGAATCCTGCAGAGATTCAAAACACGATACGTTCGTTAAAAAACAAAAAATCTCCTGGAAATGACAATATCAGAACCGAGACACTTAAAGAAATAGCACATATAATTGCTGAACCTCTATCCATCCTATTTAATGAAAGTTTCAGAACTGGATGTTTTCCTAAATCTTTCAAAATGGGACTTATTCGACCTTTATATAAGAGTGGAAACAAATACGATCTCGGAAATTATAGGCCGATCTCTCTCACAAGTAATTTATCAAAATTAATAGAAAAAATTATTAAGATCAGAATGGTCAAATTCTTGGCAAGAAACAACATCCTTTCAGATGGTCAATACGGCTTTAGAGAGGGAAAGTCTACAGAAGATGCAATCTACTCATTAACTTCGAATCTGTATAAGGCACTCGATTCAAAAACCCCTGCATTATGTATATTCATTGACCTCTCTAAAGCTTTCGATACTGTATGCCACAACATTTTATAAACAAAACTGAAACTTTATGGCATTAGAGGAAATATATACGACCTATTGAAGAGTTACCTTTCAGATAGACAACAACAAGTAGTTATTGACGGTAAATGTAGAGAGATGAGGGATATCACATATGGTGTTCCCCAAGGCACCGTCTTGGGACCTTTGTTATTCATACTTTATATCAATAGTTTGTTGTCCATGAACACCAAGGGAACAGTGCTCAGTTTTGCAGATGACACTGCGATAATTTATCAAGCAGAAAACTGGAATATTCTTAAAAAAAAAGCAGAGCAAGACTTTAAATTAATTAAATCATGGCTTCAATATAACAAATTAACATTGAATATAGAAAAAACGAAGTATTTACCTTTTACATCATATACCAATAATTTACCAAATCTAGGATCACTAAATATTGATAAAGATACAAAAATTCCTGAAACAACATCAATGAAGTATTTAGGGATAATAATCGATCGACACTTACGTTGGGACCTACAAATGAATTTTATTGCAAGAAAACTTAGAGGACTTTTGTCTCGTTTCAAATTTTTGAAAGAGTACCTAGATATTTCTCATCTGCGAACTTTGTACTTTTCCTTAATACAATCTCAGCTATCATACGGAAATATTGGATGGGGCGGAGTCCTTGACTGTCATCTAGAAAAAGTCAATGTATTACAGAAATGGCTAATTAGGATAATATACAATAAGGACAGATGTTATTCAAGCAATGATCTGTTCAACGGAAGTGGATTCCTTGATTTGAGACAGTTGTACTGTCAGAAAATGATAACAAACATTTATAAAAAAAAAGTAAAAATTTCCACAATAGGACACTCCTATGAAACAAGAAACAGATCCAATATTATTGTACCGAAATGCGATAAGAATGTCCGACAGCGTAGCTTCGATTTTCTAGGTCCCAAAATCTTCAATATCATACCGAATAATATAAAAATAGAAACCAATTACTTAACTTTCAAAAAAATGATCACAAAATGGTTACAAAATACACCAAGATCAATAATTCATGACATAGTAAATAACAGGATGAATTGATTTGAAGGAATGGAATGTCTGAACAAATTATTTCGCATGTCCCATGAATTAGACTAAGCATTATAACATGTTTTTATAATTTTACCGTCATATGTATATTAATTCTATTATGTAACACTACCCGATTCAGACGATGATCCCCATTATGACCTAACTCCCTGAACCTGAGATAATTTCCAGATTTTGACATAATTCACCTTATCATGAGTATCTAACAAATTATAATACAATTTCAAGCCACATACAAGCTGTATTTGCAATACAGCTTCTGTGGTTCTTTCATGTTTATTCTAAACCATATCATATTTCTGTAACTGACTTTACTGAATAAACATTATTATTATTATTGATTAAATTGAATCGATAAAAATAATATGCGAACTAAATTGACAACAAAAAAAGAATTCCCAAATAGATTTTACTTTATTCTTATCAGGACCAAAAAAACACAAAAAAAAGAGTATTAATGGTATAGCGTGGGCCCTGTTTTTACTAGATGTGGATTCAAATATATTGATTAGGTAAAATACCTTACTAATCATCCTAAAAATATAATGGTTACATACTGAAACGGAGACCAAATAGCATGGGTGTTCTTTTAGCCAACTGTATCCAAATCCTTAAGATTATCAAATCGAATAATTTTGTCCTTTATTTTCGGAAACACATTTCCGCTATTAGTCCATACATTGGCGTTGTTTCCTATTTTGTTCTTGAGTAATTTAATTATTTCAATTTTTTTCTTCGTTAGCTCTTCTCTAATCACAACTCCAGTTCCTTTTAACTTCTTCTTGTTTTTGTATATATCTTGTTTGATATTCAGCTGCACAAACTTTACAATTATCGGCCTTGTTTTTCCTCCTACTTGTTTTCCGATTCGATAACAACTGTCAATGTTATTTTTTTGATATTTATGCCGATTTTATTCACAGCCATGTCGATTATCAGCTCACTACATTCTTCCTTGTTAACTTCGGGGAGTCCAAACAAGATCAAAGACTTTTTCTTGAGTTCATATTCGGATTTATTATAGTCATTTTCTACCTTGGAGTTTATCATTTTCAGTTCTTCAACTTCTGATTTGAGCAAAGCATTTTCATTTTCAAGCTTTTCAATTCTGAACTCATACTTTTCACTCAGAGTACTTAAAATTGATTCAAATCAAACCAACATATGCTTTATTGTCGATAAAATCTAGTTTTGTTGACAAAGTAAAAGGTAAACAGTACAAAATAATTATGGTTATATACGCACAAGCATGTAAAATAAATAAAATAAAATGAATGTACACCTATAAAAATTGTTATTTGAACATTTAGCATATATACAAACACATACATATTATTTAATAAAATAAATGTCAATACATGAATAAAATATCGATATAAAAAATGAAAAATGTTATTTGAGCATTTTGTCAATTTTTCGACTTATAAGCATCGATCTACAATACAATAAAAGCAATAAAATCACAAATTAAAAGACAGTTCACATTTTTTTAGTGAAAGTTGTCATTGTAAAATTCTTGCAAACTATAAAAGGGTCTGCTCACGAGTAGTTTTTTAATATATTTTCTAAAGCTTTCAGTACTATCGTGGCTCTCTCTAGAATGAGACGGTAAGTGGTTATACATTTTGACGCTGTTATGGAAAATTGAGTCCTTTACCAAGGATGAGGAAGGCAAGGGTAATTTTAAATATTTTTTTGATTTTTGGCGAGTATTATGACACGATGAAATATTTTCAAATTTTGAAATATGTTTATGTATACGACAGTTTCCATAACGAAGAGAGCCAGAACTGTCAATATCTTTTTTTCTACAAATAACTGCTAACATGAATTGCGTGGTCCTAGTTTGAACACATATCTGATGGCTCTCTTTTGCAGTTTAAGTACTGACTCCAGCAGACTGGAGTTACATACCCCCCAGAAAGGTATAGCATATCTCAATTGAGATTCAATTAATGCATAATATGCGGTCATAGCCGTGACAGTACCAAGCTCCCTTGAATTAATTCTCATTGCATAGCACCCTGAGGAGATTTTATTCTTCAGTTGTTTGACGTGTGCTTCAAACTTCAAATTGCTGTCAATAAAAAGACCCAAAAATTTTGTGCAATCTTTATTTTCAATCATCTCATTGTCGAGAGGTATATCTTCAAGAGTACATTTGAAAATTACTATATTTGTTTTTCTTATGTTAAATGAAAGGAGATTCGAGTCGCACCAAGATTTGATTGTATGTATGTCTCTGAATATCTTATTATTCAAATCGTCAACAGTTTTACTATGTCATAGAATGGTGGTGTCATCTGCAAATAAAGTAATTTTTCCAGAAGTGTGTAAACTCAGTAAATCATTTATGTATACAAGGAAAAGAGTAGGTCCTAAAACCGATCCTTGTGGCACTCCATACTCAATATTAATATATTTTGAAGTAGTATCGCTTTTTACTACTTGACTGCGCCCAGTTAGATAGGACTCGAACCATTCCAAAGTAACTCCCTCGCAGCCGTAGCGATGCAGTTTCCGCAAAAGTATCTTGTGGTCTACACAGTCAAAAGCTTTTTTGAATATACCTCATACAGGAAGGAGAAAATTGCATCTTGGGTGTTCTTTTTAGCTTGGAAACCGAGTTGATTTTCTTTGATGATTTTATGAGCAGTAAGGAATTCATTGAGCTTTTTTTTCACGAGTTTTTCAATTATTTTAGCTAGAGTCGGGATGAGGGATATTGGGCGATAATTTGAGGGATCGTCGAAACTACCGCCTTTGTGCAAGGGAATTATCACAGACTTTTTCAAGAATGAAGGAAATTTACCGTTGCGAAAGGAAATATTAATTAATGCGACAAGAGTTTCAAGTGCTACTCTTGGAAGATTCTGAAATATGTTCATGGAGATGTCATCGTATCCAGTTGATTTTTTATTCTTGATATCCCTAAACACTTCGAAGATTTCATCAATACTAGTATCGTATAATATAAAAGTATCCCTTGTATGACAATTATGGACATTGATAAGAGGGTCGTAAGGGACAATTATGTTGTCACTAAGCTTACGAGCAATTGAACTGTAGAACTCATTGATCTCATCCGCAGTGATTGCAATTTTTACACTGTTCCTTTTTTTAGGATTTTCTCGCAGGTCATTAACTATGGACCACGTCTCTTTCTTTTTATTATTCGCGGAATCAATTCTATTTTGGAAATATTTAGATTTCGCAAGCTTCAGTACATTTCGGTAAATTCTACGGTAGTTATGAACATAGGCATGGAAATCTGGATTTAAGGTGAATTTTCTTATATAACTAAGAGACCGTAGATTCCTTGAGGATGTTTTGATTCCAGTTGTTATCCAGGGTTTTTTATGCTTTTTTTAAATTTTCTGGATAGGAAATGAAACACTGAAAAATTCTGAAAGTTTGCTATAGAAAGCAACGAAAGGTTCGTTTAAAAGTAAGTCCCGTTCCCAGTCAAATTCAAGACAGTTCTCATAGAACCTATTATAGTTTGCACTGCTATAAAGTCTTCCATATTTATATCTATTATTTTCATTTACATCTAGAGGAATGGAACATTCTATAGCTTCATGATCAGATAGTCCAGAGAAAATAACTGAACATGAAACTTTTTCAAGGTCGTAGTTAGTACATACATAGTCAATACAAGTGGAGGAATATTTACAAACTCGAGGGTTTGATCTGACGTGCATGTTAAGGTTGAATGATTGTAATATGCTCTTAAGAGCTTGTGTAGCTGCACAATTATCGTTCACATAATTGATATTGAAATCACCACCTAAAAAAACATTTGATTTCCATGGAAGGTCACTCAGTATTAATTCTAAATTTTCTACAAATAAATTCACATCAGGGGAAGGAGACCGATATAGACACAGGACATATAGGTTTAGTTTTTTGAAGAAACATACAGAACATTCAAATACTTTTTCAATTGTGAGGTCATTATATTTTGTAACATTTTCAGGTAGTAACTCGCTGGCAAATTCCTCATTAGCTGAAATCATAGTGCCCACCATAACCACCACTTCTACAATATTTGGAAAGAATCATGTAGTTTTCCATAAAACATGGTTCTTTATCTACAAGCCAGTGTTCAGTCAAAAGAACAATATTTGGAATTTTTTTATCTTCAAGTAATACAAACAGCTCATCCGCTTTATAGCAAAGATTAATATTAAGTAGGAAAAAAGATAAGCTTCTTGTGATGTTGTTGCACATTACCTTTGTTCGTTTTGTGTTTCCACGGGCTCTAAAAAAGATTCTGCAGTGGATTTTTCTTGACTATCGCTACTCGATACCTTGATACATCTGAGTACAATATTACCGTTTGCGTTGGAGAGACAAGACATTACTTGATCAAGTATTCTAAACTTACTTCCTTTTTTCTACTATCAATCATGTATCGTATTGAATTGCATCTGTTACGTTTCTTGAAATTATTGATTTCTCTCTTAACTTTGTTAATGATGATCTGGTCCATATGTTTATTTTTTTCAGACATTATTATTAAATTCGTGAATTTTCCAATGGGCAATATTTGCTTTAGTGCTAGAGTCAAATTTCTATTATTACTAACATTGTTAGTGTTGAACATAATTATGACAAAATCTTCAGATCCATATTGTATCGTATCTTGAAAGATATTGCTTGTCAAGTCCGATAGTTCCTTTTCTGACTTCAAAATTTCCTCAAATTGGTAGTTTGTGTGTTGAGTTTTTTTTCTCAAGACTAAAGGAAAATTCACCGCATATTGATCACCTATTATCATGATTTTTTTTGAGGAAATGGGATTTCTAGATAAGCTTTTTTCAAGTAATATCAGGTCACTTTCTTCATGTGGATCACTGTTATTAGAATACGATGCAGATCCTTCATAGTTTTCTAGTTCCTCCATTAATGTTAATCCATCGTTCGACTTTCCAGTGTGACTCTTCTCAATAAGATTCACAACTTCGGACTTTTTTTATCACATGATCCCTCCGTCTTAGTGTTTATTTGATTCGCTGGTGTTTTTTTATTTCTTGGAGGACTAAGTGGTTCACTTTCACTTCTTTCTTGGATTGGCACAAAATCATCAATTAATACTAAACCTTCTGCCGACTTGTTAACATTTTCAATCAATTGATCTGCATTGCTCACCTGGATCCTTTTGTTTTTGTCTGCTGGTGGGATTAATTTTGATGATGAATTGTTGGCTTCTGTTTGCGTTGATGTTGTTTGTTTTGGTTTACTGGTCAAGTTATGTATAATAATTTGAAGTTCATCTATTTTTATTCTTGACTCTCTGATTATTTCTTCTTGTGACTTAATAATATCATTTAATTCGTCCTCCCGCTGTACAGCTTCATCAGCAAATAAGTTGTTATTTTGTGTCAGTTTTTCAATCTGGCTGTTCATCATTTCTGTACTTTCGATAAGTTCATTTATAGTCTGTTCAAACACACTTTTTTCATCTGCCGAGCTAGTTTCAGAATGATCTTTACAATTTTCACAAAAAATTAAGAAATTCTTTACGAATTCATATTTGTTTTTCCTTTTCATTACACAACTCTTATGTGATACTCCAAAGCATTTTTTACATATATAATAATTGAGAGGAAATGATCTTGTTTTACAACAATCATAGTTGACCATATTGATCTCCAGTGGTATCTTGAATTACAACTATTAACGTATAATTACCATAGGCTCCCGTACTATAGCAAATAATTCAATATCACATCGATGTTTTATTCAGCATTCAGTTTTTGTTCATACAAAAAGTACAAGAAGAGATAAAGGAGGAATAAAAACCTGGCACACTTTTAACTTCGTACTTTTTTATTGGCAAATGTATCACCATAAACCAATCAATTATTTAATGAGTTCCTTCGGTTATGGAGGATTCTTGGTAAATATTGTCTTATCTGATGCCGCTCATGTGTAGGATTCTAATGGTATAAAATACACTTCAATATGTTCACTATGTCTCGTGAAAAATGGGTAAAAACTTTCGGATATCACACTCTCTTTCAAACCGCTAGCAAAAAAAATTCTGTGATATGTTTAACGAAATCATCTGAACTGCATAATTTGAAAACTAATGTTTTCACTATGGTCTGTAGCTCCTCATCTGTTTTGGCTTTCCTGGACATGTATTATTATTTAAGATGTTCTATAGTATCCTGCCTTGTTTGAAGAATATTCAACTTCACCACTTTGTAGACAAACGTTGCACACAATCAAACTGAGTTTCACTATTTTGTATAGATTATTTCTAGCAAGATATTTAAGTTTTACTGAGAGCACCACTTATCGCGTGTTCACTCCATTAGTATGTGCGGTATATGGTCCGATTCGATATAAAATTGGTATGTGGGTGTTCTCGGGGTCAAAATTCATAAATTCATTTCGATTCGATTCAAAATTGGTATGCGAGGATTTTTATTGGGGTCGGATATTATGAATTTTTTGTCAAAATTCATAAACTCAAGATAGCGTTCCCAAGATACAGGACGAGTTTTCCTGATTATGGTCATATTTCAATAAATATATGTGGGAGTTTTCAGGTTCAGAGATTATGAATTTTTTGTCAAAATCTATGAATTCAAGATAGCAACTTCAGAATGGTGGAAGAGATTTGTGATTATGGTCAGATTCTATTCAAAATTGATGTGTGGGAGTTTTTGGTGTCAGAGATCATGATTTCTTTCACCTCAAAACTTACAGGAAAGAGACCTTGTATTAACGATGCTCTATTAGAAATGAACAGATCAAGGCGAACTAACTGAAAAGCAAACATTTTAATATTTAATAAAAAACCTTTCTATAGACAAGCTTTTATGTAAGCCTTGTAATAAAACGTATAAAATAAGTTCAAGCCATCGCTGACAATAATTCAATTACTTTTCGTTGAATTATTTAGTTTCAAAAAGCTTTTCGCGTGAATTGTAATGAAATTAATACTTCAACGAATTGTTACTTACCAACCAATCATTGCCCAATGAAATTAATTGGTACCTAGTTTTATGAATATCTGTAAAAATTATATACTTTTGAGAAGTTCTTACTTACCAACTAATCACTGCCCAATTGAATTATTTGGTACCTATTTTCATGACAAGCTTTTTAGAACCAAATAATAAAAAAAAAATTATCAAACCGTATGTGGCGTGAAAAGATAGAGCGTCTGTCCAGTTCACTTTTGGAGTATGCCCAGCCTTGAATATGAATACTTTGGAAAAGTCTACAATCTACATAAAAAGTTAGAGTTGCCACCTCACAATGCTGCATTCAGTCAACCAAACTATCGAAAAACAATTTGTGAATTTTTACAAATATGTAAAGGTTCTGAATAACTCAATTTCTTGAAAATTAATAAAAACACTTGCAATTATCAAAAACTCATAAGAGATATTTCTGGCGAACAAATGGGAGAAATTGATGTAATTTACTATTGCATTCATATATGATATGTTTTCCTTCTCATAAATCTTAAATTTCTGTAAAAATATTTGGAAGTCAGGTAAAAGAAATTCAAAAAAGTTTACTTACTCGCAAAATAAAAGTGCACCAGAACTTCGCACGTGTTTGCACATGAAGACACTTGACCAAAATGTATTTTTGTACAAGGTTGCCAGACTGAGGACGCATCATCATGCTACAGGTGAAAGGAGTATATTCAATGTATATTAGCATTCACGATTTAAAGCGCCCCCCAAACAGAAATTGTCTGAACTAAATGTATACTGCAACTTTCAAAGACCGTATAATAGTGCGTCCTTCATTATGTTTTTCTGGTGTACATAACTCTCGCATTTGATGATGAATGTTTTCTGTTCTTATATGCTATGGGAGCTCTGGAAGCGGAGTACAATTTGCGAAGATATAATTCGATGGTTTGTTCAAAATAATGGAATTATTGTTGGAAAACAATACTGCGTCCGGTATACGGACGGTTATATATATATATATATATATATATATATATATATATATATATATAGGAGGTTCCTCTAAGAAAATCTAATATAGAAAGATGTTTCTTCCCCCTTTTGGCTATACAAGAAGTTAACATTGAACATAAAAAGTTGTTTCTTAAAATTTTATACTTAGTTTGAGAGGCCAATTACACAGAGTATTTAAAGAATAATTCGGGAAATTGTGACTTTCGAATGGTTTTTACTAAAAGTAAGTTATTTCATCTTTTTGCGCCAATCGTACACATGAATTCATGGGACGTCGATATCAGTTTCGGATCCGTTAATTATTGAGAAAGTACAACTAACTATAGAAAAATGAGCAGGTTTCGAGTTATAGTGATTTGAAGAAAATATTACATGTTTTTTCTCCTCCTTTAAGATTTGTATTGAATTGTATTGCAACAAAACTTCAAGAGGTTCCCCCTTTTTCAATAAAACAGTGTAATACCTGAAAATAGTTGATAATATTGAAGACATGCTCTTTTTTTGCCCCATCTCCAAAAATCCATATTTAGTAGTACAGTAAAGCGAAGCTTAAGTTGGCGGCCAATAGAATATTTTTTTTGTGAAAAACAATCCTTCAAACAGCACAAATACAATACTGGAAATCTCTAGTTGACAACAGGTTAAGTCTGAAAGATGCGACATACTGATAATGCAGTTTTCCTAATGCCTATACCACCGAAAATTTGTACTTATAGTTATTTCCATTTTTAGCATTTTAGTCAGGTTTTAATATTCCCCAGCCCTTCTGTGTCGATTTTCACAGAAAACTTCCCTAGATCATCCATATTTCCTCTGTAGAAAAAAAGGACGTTCTATAGATATCCAGAGAGTAATACGTATTGAGCTGCTTTGTGCTATTAGGGATGTACTTATTTTCAAATTTGACATTACTGAGAAGACTGTGAAAGTTTGAAACCAAAAAAATATATGTTTAATGTCTCATTTGTTTTTTCAATTGAAACCAAATAACATTCGACTTTCCTCACAGTAACATTCAAATTTCCGAAGAAATGAAAAATCTCTCTGAAAAGTATGATATTGATATACTCTCATGTGGATTCGACTCTAGAGAAGAACAGCTTCGTCCGCCAAGAAGAACTCGAGTAGGACTTTTTCAGAACATTACCCCTCTTCCTACCTGGAGCCCAATCAAAGAAATGAGGGAAGCCATGTTCAAAATGGCCGAACAAGCCCTTCTAATTGCTTATAAAGGAGGAGTTAACATTTTCTGCTTCCAAGAAGCCTGGAGTAAGCTATATTTTGAATAACTTTCAACTCAACATTTGATTGGTTTATTTAGAAAGCATATTGCTAAGTATACAATTTATTTCATATACCCCACTTGAAAAATAACAGTAACTTGGCAAATTTGAAACTATTTCAGAAAGTTAGGATTCACGTTTTAAAAATTAAAATCACATGACAACATTGTAACTAGTATGCTTTCATTTATTATTGAAGGTATCACTATTTGTATTGTGATGCATGCAATTTTATCTAAATTTTAGTTTCTTTAAAATAAACTTACCTAACACTAAAAAATAACACTCTTTTTCTATTCATTCCACTTCACATGGCACTTATCTCTCACTCTTCACCTTTGTTGAATAAAGGCATATACAATTCACCAAACAAGTAAACTACTTACTGACAAGAATCCGGTATAATTTTACAATAAATTCTCATACAAACTTCACAATTCAACTTGAAATCAGGAGGAATTAAGGACAAAATTTCATAAAATAAAATAATACAAATAACATCTCAATTTGAAAGAGTTTTGCAATGGTTTGAAATCAAGAAATAGGTATAAAAAGCGTGATTTTCTATTTCCTCCTATTAGAAGATTGAAAACAAAATATTTACTGTGGTCAATCACAGTACTGCTAATTGTATCATGTTATTTACACAGGCATGAAAATTTCTTCATTTTGTAATTCAAAATTATAGAACCTTTCTATATACTAGGTCAGTAAGGATTGTAAAGAGAAATGGTAAACACAAATATTAAGAATCGGCTCTAGACACTGTAGATATCGATTTTGAAAGTTTCCATAATATCCAATTATTATTTGTTGTATTCGCCAATTTTTAACATCCTTGCATTAATTTTCGTTTGAAACAAAATACCAGTGTTATGCAGGAAACTCAGTAATCGTTTTTTTTTCTATTTCAGATATGCCTTTTGCTTTTTGTACCAGGGAAAAATCACCTTGGTGCGAATATGCTGAAGATGCGAAACAAGGATCTACAACAACATTTCTGGAAGAGGTATTACCCATCTTTCCTAAATGTTGACTGCTTGTCAAACATCCAAAAGAATAAGAATACATTGTCATCAAGAGAATAAAGTATTTAGGAAGAAATAGTGGATTAGTGGTTAGTATATTTAACCATAATAAAATAGTTCTGGAAAATGATAGTAATGTTTCAAATATTAGATGACAAATTAATAGAAATATATAGATAACCATAGTATTCTTAAAAAATATGCAAAAATAAGTAGGTAATATCGAAACTTTTGAAGATTTATTACATATATTTTATTTGAATGATTTGTCACCTTCGAAAGATTCTGACACTTGTTAATGAAGAAATGCCGTTCTTACGCAATATTGGATATTATATATTTATTAAAAATACCACAACCCTTCATCCACTATTTCTTCAACTGAATCGAAATACTGCGTCAGAAAATCAAGAATTCCCAAAAACAACTCTGACAAGTCAATACGTAACTCAATTTAAATTTACCGTTAAACTACGATGTGCCCTTTACTGATCGCTCTGGGCTCTATCGACTGGCTTGCTAACTTTCTCTGTTCTAACTGATTAACTAACTCAATAGCAACACGCCGTAATTCATATAGAGGTTAGACATGTGATGAAAACCACTCGAAAGTTCGTGGCGGCCGTTTCTCGAAGTATTCGAGATGTTCGAGGCAGCACCTGCCAAATCTTTGTTACGGCAGCCAGCAGAAGTCACGAGATGATAAAAAGGCAGTGGCGTAGGGTATTTAAAATAGTAAATATAGATCAAATTGTAACAATATTTTCAAAAGCATAAAACTAGAGAAAATTTGGAATAGAGGTGGCAAATATTTGATGAAAATCAAGAAAAAACTTTTTACGATAAACAGGGTGTAATCTAACTTCTTGCACAACTGCTAACAGTAGATAGTACATAAAAAAATTCTAACTTTTTTTGAAATTTTCACTCACAAGCCAGAAAAAAAAATATAAAAAATATGTATTACCTACCAAAACTTCGCCGTTTCGTGGTTCCCAAAATGTTTGGCGAATTTGGCGACAAAAATTAAAAACATTATTTAAAAAAATAATAATTTTTAATCACTGTAATTCATTATGAAATGCATTAAACACCCGTTATTCATGGGTGTGTTAAATTACACCCTGTATGTTTTTCACAAAACTGGTTTTAAAAATTAATGACAGCTGTTTCGGTTGAGAAGTTTTATTTGACTTTACTGTGAATATGGATGTTCATCAATTTTCTATTGGATGAATTGAGAGTAGATAACACTTCACTTCAATAGTCATCTTAGGAGTGGGGAATGTGGCTAACGTGATACAGAGGGGGAAAATGGCTAACATGGTGAGGAGGGAGGAAGTGGCTATTGTGACAAGGAGGGAGGAAAGTTGTCCGTTGTATAGGAGGGTCCATTGTATAGGACGTCATAAAACATTGTTGAAAAATATTTCAATTTAGCTTTCACCACCGATTTCTCGTTTAGTACCGATGAGAGAAGAGGAGCTACTACTGTGAGATATTATAAGAGGTATTCATGTTGAAAGGGGAAACATTCTCAATTCAATAGAAAGATGTAGTTCAATGTCCAGCATGACTTTAGCCGAGGAAGTAGTTGTTTTCTGTTAGACATTCACGAAAAATAACTTCATTTTTATGGTGAAATTTTCAATACACAGAAAAAAAAATCTATTCAATATTCAATTGAGAATGTTTCTCTTTTCAACATGAATACTTCACAAGATGTTATCTTGAACAATGGAAGATAGTGACTAAAGTTTATCTTTCAGTCGCAGATTATTCCACATCTGATTTTATGAACATCCTGTTCATTTTACAAACAAATCAATTATTATAAGAGGGTTTTCAAAAATGTGACGATTTGAATTACCATGAATTATTTTCCATATGGTATTATAATTTTCACATAATGAAAAAAAAAACAGAAGTTTTTAGAGTTTTATAAAAAAAATTGTCCTTCTTTTTCCAGCTAGCCCATCGTTATAATATGGTGATAATTTCTCCGATTTTGGAGAGAGATCAGGAACATGGAGATACTATATGGAACACAGCTGTTGTCATTGATAATTATGGTGAATATTTGGGAAAACATAGGAAAAACCATATACCAAGGGTTGGAGACTTCAATGAATCAACTTATTATTTTGAGGGTAATACTGGTCATCCAGTCTTTGAGGTATGCTGCAAATGAAAATAGGAATTCACACTAATCTAATAAGTAGTGGCAAATTCGTACATTTGATTTAGTTTATCGGGAACAGTCGTGAAATCACTTGATGTAAAGACTGAACCAAATTTTCAGTATAATAAAGTGGGACTTGTGCAGGTCAATTTACTATATTTACACATATAGAATGGAAATTTACAATTCTACTATTTCTACCAATATTTGCAATGGATCTCTTTCATTTGTGGAAATAATAGTGTATCCTTTTTCCTCAGTTGGGTTTGTTTCTTATCAAACAGGTGGGATAATATTTGAGCTGCCAAATAAGACATTTTTTTGACAATATTAATAGTTACCCATTAATTAACAAATTAATGATATACATGCCACTATTCAAAATTTAGAATCAATAGAGATCACACTGAATTAGATCATCCTACAAGGAAATTTAAAAATATATATTAACCTACCATAATGTTCGTTGCGTATACTTTATGTATTGACAAAAGTTTTTCTAATTTCAAGTTTAACCTTTGCAAAGAAATAGAATACTACATGATCAAAAAAATTTACGATTCCAAAGCCACCTTTCTCATTACTGACCCCTGGAATGAAACCGTGCAAAATTTCATCCTACAATTACCGATACTCTTTGAGATATAACCTGATTTATAATTGGGGAAGTTTTTAATGACTGGGCTCAAAATTCAGACATGAAAAAAAAAATAAGCAAAAAGATAAAATAAAAATTATTATTGACCAAACTTCATATTTATAGCTTCAGATAACTAATTCAAAAGTTTGTAATGCAATATTGCCTTTTCTCTGTTCTAACTGAAAACATTGCGCAGAAGGCTTTTATATCCATATGACTAATAAAATAATAGAACAACTCACATAACGCATCTAATATTTTTTTATTGCATCAAATTAAAGCTTGCTTTTAAAAAGTTTATTTTTACTTAAATTCACTTCTTTTTAGTCATTCGCCTGCTTATTTCTGAACCAAGAAACGTTCACATAACAAATTTTAGACTAAAAGAAACAAAAATATAAGTAAGAAATGAAGACATGAATTCTTGGATTTTGATTATAAAATTTACCTTAGTTACCGATTTTGAATCAACACGGGCCATATGACAAACCTTGATCAAAATATTGAATTCCTGAATTTTTTTTAAAATTCAATACAATCGCATTATCTTAAATTTTTACCCAACTTCTATAATTCACGTACTCTAAAAACTCCCAGATACCATCATTTCAACAGAATCGGAAAATAAATCATAAAATTCTTGAACTGAAACTGTTTTAATGTATTGTCCCACAAACAATATTTACAAGTCAAATTTTAAGTTAAATAGGACAATCGAACGTGTGATATTTGTCACAAAATGTTATTTCTGATTTACAGACAAGTGATGTTGAATAATTTTCATCTTTTCAGACTGAATTTGGCAGAATTGCCATCAATATTTGTTATGGCCGTCATCATCCACTCAACTGGTTGGGATTTAAACTGAATGGAGCTGAAATTGTATTCAACCCTTCTGCAACAGTAGGTACCCTTAGAAAATATTGCTGAAGTCAATTGAATCTGCAAGAACTCAGTTTCATGAACTTTCAGGTTGGAAATTTAAGTGAACCAATCTGGGGAATAGAGGCAAGAAATGCGGCAATTGCAAACACATACTTCACTTGTGCTATCAACAGAGTAGGCTCCGAAATTTTTGAAAACGAATTCACCAGTGGAGACGGAATGCCAGCTCATAAAGAATTTGGGCATTTTTATGGTTCCAGTTACGTAGCATCACCTGATGGTTCCAGGTCTTCAGTGAGTAAACTGAATGATTGAGTTGATAGTCTGATAAATGAAAAATAGGCTTTTTTAAATTTTCATCCTATAGGAAATATTGATGTTATATTTTTTTATACTAGTAATTTAGAATTCATATATGACAGGGTCTTTATAACTTTTACATATCCTGTCTACTAGTACTTATGCTTTGTTAAGTGTTTCTCTCGTTCCAGGGTTTGTCGAGGACCAAAACGGGATTGCTCATAGCAGAATTGGATTTGAACCTTTGCAGACAAGTTGAAGACCGTTGGGGATTCAAGGTAAAAAAGAAATCAATTCTTGAACGAAATGAAGTTATTTTATTTTATTTATATGATCTAAATACATGTTGGTATAAAAAATCAATATTTGAAAGATGAAGCATTTAAGTAATAATTTTTTTTTTCAGATGACTCAAAGGTTGGATATGTATGCGGATTTGTTGAATAGAATATTGAAGAAAGATTTCAAGCCACAGATCATCAGGAAACAAAAACAATAGTTGAAATATTTTTAAAAATACAATTTTATTTTGTTTTATCTTTAATGAATGAATAAATCATACTCAGCATTTTATTTCAATGGACACTTTTTTCTTGATATATATAACATTAAATTTTATCATTGACAGTAAGGCAAGTTGATACTATTCTTTTGACAAATAAGCATTCAAAGGGATCAACATACTGTCATGTATTGAACAAAAAATATTTATAAAAGCACAATAATTAAATTTCATAAATAAAATAATTTTAACAATAGTTTTACTATTTTTTAGAATTTATATGATCAATCAAAACAAAATTTTGTTTCCTAATTAGATTCACCTACATGCATCCTTTATTTGATTCCCAATTCCTCCAGCTGAAAAAAAAACAATAATATATCTAAAATTGTAATAACCCAACAAATAATAATATTTAGTTATGGAAACAATTCTGCCATGATAAGCTTAAAAGTGGTAACTCTACAGTTTTAGAAAAATTTACCTGTAAATGATGAAGTGATGAATCTACTCACCAACATTGAGGATGAGTACCTACTGGATTCCTGCTGGATTTCTAAGATATATAATGTACATTGAGCTTTACTGTTTTGTTGTTCCATACATTTATAATCGTTTTTATGATATTAATAAAAATAAATGAACATTATGCTATTGAGTTATTTTCCATATTGGAAATACCACAAACTATAATTTTTTCAAAATCTATGCTTGAAAGTGGTATTGACATAGATTTTTCAAAAAAGTTTTATCAATTGAACTTGTCATGATCATATTATTTTCATCAATACATCTCCACTGTGAGATATTTCCCGTATAATAATATATTATCAGGTTGAAAATAACTTAAAACTTTAAACTGAATTATCTTCAAACTTTTTTTTTGAGCTACTACTTTTAAGCTTAGCTGGCAGAATTACTCTTACTTTTGTCACATTTATATTTGAATTGGAAGTATTAAATAATCACCACCAATTTATCTGAAGAAAATAGTTATATTTTTCAAAATCATAAATTTCAATATGTTGGTCTAGCTTATTTTATATATATATATATATATATATAATTGTTAGTTTGATTTTATGTTATATTTAAATGTGATAAAAAATTCGGTATGGTGAGGCATTGTATTGATTCTGTGATAGCCAGTACTGCTTCTAGTTTTGCTCAGTTCAAATAGTTGATATCAGAGTTGTTCTTCTTTCTAATAGTAATAATAATAATAATATTTATTGTCGTCATAGGATTGACATGGTCAGTTTCAATATAAAATTAAATTAAAATACAATGCAATAAAATATGTTAAGTACAGATGCTCAATATCAAGTCATGACAATTTCAACATAATATAAACATTCTTGTTTGTAGTTAAAATTAAATAAATAAGGTAAGTTAAAAGCCTCTATAACACGTCATTAGAGGGTACCCTCAACACATACATTATTGAGTGGAGTAGGTTAAGAAATTCATTATCATGAAAAGGGACACATAACACATACATTCAAACATAAAAACATTTTAAAAATCAGGTGAGGCTGAGATACTCTTGAACAGAATAGAAGCAGTGCTCCAGTAAGTATTCCTTAACTTTATATTTAAATGAATTTATAAATTAATTGATTTGAGGTCTCTAGGTAGGGAATTGAAGACTTTTATTCCTTTATATTCTGCCCCCCTTTCAAATGATGCTGAATTGTGCATTGGAATTCTCAAATTATTGGAGGAACGTAGTACCCTATCGCTGGAAATATATCCATCCACATTCCTCATAAATAAATTTGAGTTACTTTTTACAAAAATAAGTAGCCTATATATGTAGAGAGAGGGAAGTGGTAGTACACCAAGTTCTTTAAAAAGCGGTCTGCAGGGTTCCAAAAAGTGTATTTTAGCATACACCTTATAACACGCTTCTGTGCCAAAAAGACTCTATCAGCGAGATTGGATCCTCCCCAAAATATCAGGCCATATGTTGGGATTGACTGGGCATGAGCAAAGTAGTATATTTTCAATACCGTGATGTCCACAGAGTCAATTAATTTACGTATGGCATAACACATTTTGTTCAGCTTTTTTACAGTATGGGAGATATGGTTGCCAAAAGATAGGTTACTATCAATTTCAACACCAAGGAATTTAGTGTCGGAACGCACTGGAACTGATTTTTTCCCGAGTTTTATTAAAACATTACTGTCTGTTTCTAAGCGTTTGCTAAATTGCAATGACACTGTTTTTTTTGTATTCAAGCATAGATTGTTCTTGTCACACCAGGTCAACATTTCCTGTGTCACTTTCGTTGTCTTTTTGGAGAGGTTTTCGAGATTTTTTCCCATGACTAAACATGATGTGTCATCGGCATATTGGAAAACAGCTGGAGTTGATAAGCAGTCAGGTAGGTCATTATACATTATGAATAGTAGGGGTCCAAGGATAGATCCTTGAGGAACACCAGTGTTGATATTTCTAATAGGGGAGTTGAATACTTGAATTCTACCGTCGATTTCAAACCGTAATGTAACTTGTTGGGTTCTTCCCGTCAGGAAAGATTTGAAAAGCTGCAGAGGTATACCTCTGATGCCAAGGCATTCGAGTTTTTTTAAAAGAATATCATGATCCAGGAAATCAAAAGCCCTTGAGAGATCGAAGTATATACCAGCTAAGAGCTCTCCTTCATCAATATGATCCACTAAGAATTCGAGTGAATGGTAAATGGCCTTTTCTGATGACTCTCCTGGTAGAAATCCGTGTTGACACGAGTTGAGAACGTCGTGTTCCTTCAGAAAATCAAGTAGTCTTATATATATCAGTCTCTCAAGGACCTTTGAGAACACTGGCAACAGTGATATAGGTCTGTAGTTTGAGAAGTCATTTTTTGGACCATTTTTATAAATTGGGGTAATTTTAGCATGTTTTAGCTCGTCTGGAAAGGTACCAGTTGAAAAACATATATTGGCCAGTTTTGCAAGTGGTTCTGAAATATCCTGTGCAACAATTTTGATAACAGCACTTGGTATTCCATCCGTACCACTCAATAATTTGGTTGCCAGACTTTTTATGACACTTTCAACTTCTTTGCTGTCCGTTGGTCTCAGAAAAAAAGAAAAAGGGGCTGACCTTTTGAGATCAGAGACTAGACTCGTATTCATATTGTTAGTTTCAGACTGTAGAGTAAGCTGCCCCAGAAAAATTTCAGTAATGTCCTGTGGGTCACAAACAGTTTGTTTTTTACTGTCAACCATTTCGAGTGGCACAGATGAAGTATTTGAACCAATTTCCTGCTTAACCAATTTCCAGATTGTCTTTGTTTTGTTATCAGAATTCAGAATTAACTCATTGTTGAATTTTTTTTTAATTTGGTTGACAAATTTTTTGTAGTCTTTTTTCCTTTTTTTATAGAGTGTTTGAACGTCATGATTAGAATTAATAAGTGCGATGTGATATAGGTCCCTTAAGTCTTGCGCCATTCTTTTAACCTCCGGGGTAACCCACTGCTTTTTAGAGTCCGTTTTTTTTAAATGTTGTTTTTCAGGAAATGCTAAGTCAAAGTGATAATAGAAAATAAACAAAAAGGAATGATAGAAGTTATTGGCATTTTCACAGCTTGACAGCTCAGACCACGGTTCCTTAGAAATTTGTTGTTGGAATGAGGTTTTGTTGTTTTCATTTATAGATCGAAATTTCAATGATACATGCTTTATACTACTGAGTTCTGGCATTTCTATTGTGAGCAGTTGACCGCAGTGATCTGAGAATGCAGTGTAGATGACTTCACCTACCAAGTCATCATTCAGATTACTCATAATATTATCTAAGCATCTGTTTTTACGTGTAGGTTGGTGAATATGTGGGACAATATCAAATGACCCTAAAAGATCTAAGAGGCGTGTCAGGTTTGCATGATGTATGAGGAAATCAATATTAAAATCCCCACATATTACAAAAAAATTGAATTTTCCTTTGAGTTCATTGCACAACAGTTCCAAATGATCTAAAAAAACCTGGAAGTTACCAGAGGGGGACCAGTAAATTTGTTATATAGTGACATATTTTTTCATGTAAATTGAACATTGTTGAATATAGTACAAGATCCTTTCAACATTTTCAATTGTAATCTCATAATGGCATCAATTATTACTCGTAATTTTTTAGAGTACATAGAAACAACGCATCACAACAGAGTTTTCATATCAACTTATTCGACAAATGAAAACTGTACAAAAAATCACCAGAAAAATGTCACGTTTTGGTGAGGAATCTTTAGAAAACATTGAGATGCAACAATACGGAAATAAATCTGGAGACCATAATAATTAATCTTTGATCAATCTGCTCTCACCACACCATTAAGTTTAGTCGCAATCATATCGTAATATTCCTGCAGTTTATAACAAGCCTTCTCATGTAATATGATCTTTACTTCATTTCAAAAGGAAGATATGGGCTTAATGGTTCTTGTTCGACTAGGTAGATGATTAAACATTTTTTTAATCTCTCAAATAACTGAAAACTTTGTCAGGTAGAACTTGGGTAACGAAAGTGGAATATTTTTATTCTCTTGTAACATAAGCAGATTCAGAAGTGACTCGATTTTAATTGACTTTATGGATAAGACATACTGATTCTAAAATGAATCAGCTAGTCAGTATTTTATACCAAATGGCTAGGACTTAGCAATGTTCTCTTGGTTTTATATCACATATCTACTTCAATGATCTTTTTTAAAGAATAAAAACAAAATTGAGAATAAGAGAATAATACAGATTTATATTTGAATCACAACACACAATTAAAACGGCACTATGAAACACTGATCTGCACTCGTAGGTCGCTACTAAGTTACTGAAAAAATTGACATCTCAGTTCGCGCGCCAAACCCAACCCTCACTCTCAGTAAAGTCGATGATGGATAACAGAGAGTGGCGGTTGAAAGAGTGACGGTTGATCGAGGTTCCACTGTATATAAGTTAGGAATATCCATTTCTTCCAAAATAGTACTATTCAATCTTTTTTCAATAAAAATATGAAATTTCAACTTTTGAATGATAACAAGATATTTAAGAGGATCCACACCGACTAGAAATATGAAAATAAAAATCCTCTTATAAATAAGGTTGTCTGACATACAAATTCACTGATATTGAGTTGTGTACTCTACATAATTGTTAAAACTGCCCACATATTTCAAAAACATCCTGTTATTATACAACATAAGATATTGAACATATTGCCATTTTGACTTGAACATATTGTAATCTTGAAGGTCCAGACATGGACATTTTGACATGCCTAGGATGCATAAAAAACTGACTTGTCCCTTTGTACGAGTTGAGTTCAATACATTGGAATACTGAGATTTATTGGGAAATAAATATTATTTTTTAACCCAGAGATGTTTCAATCTATATATTTGGGTCGATAATAAATTAAATGAAACTTTTCATACCTCTCCTTCTTCATCAACAGAGTCATTTTCATCATCAGATCCATGTAATGACGCTGCTGGAGTTGTAACTTTACTAGAGCTAGGAGACGGAGGTTCAGATATTGGTCTGGGGTATCGCAAAGTGCCAATTCCATACTCCATTTCTTCCTTATAATCTGGGAATACTTTGTGTAGGGCTTTCATCCTAGCTTGGCGATAATACTAAAAGTGAATTAGTTGGGTAAACATGGGTAAAATAAAAATGTAATAGTTTAAATATTATTTTGAATCTAAAAGGAAAAAATGGATCTAAAATATGCAAAAAGAGTGAACTGGAAAATGATGGATCTCTTACAGTGGATACAAAAAATTCCAGTTTGAAAAAAAATTATACAAAAGGTCAAATATATTTTTTTAGATGTAATCTCAATACTCAAAATTGAATTCCAGTGTTTTTTGCTGTCATTTTTTATGATTACGTTTTACATAAATTTTATCCAACATAATATATAAGACTTCTTAAAATTAGTAGAGTTTAATTGAAGATTATCATGTTATTCTCATTACTCTTGAACCCACAATTTTAAAAAAGGAAGGTTAGCACTAAAAAAACAATTTTTGATTTTTGTGAACTGAGTGGTTTGGCAGTACCTTATTTGCTTGCTGATTTTGTAAAATGACTATATATTTATAGTACAAAGGTTAATATTTTTCAATATTTATTTCAAATATTTGCTCCCTTCTTCTAATTGAATCTATTGGAAAAATGCCTCATCCAAGCAAAGAGTCAACAACAATATAATATCATGTCACTTTTGACATTATTATTTTACTATGCAGGAATAGGGACCAGTAGCATACAGTGACCATGACTCTGTTCTTATGGCTCATTAGGATTATGGGGCTGGCAATTGTAATTGTAAATGAAATTTTCTTCAAAACTAAGAATATTTCGCAAAATGAAGTAGTCAGATCTACTCACCCAGTGGTATTGTGATAAAATTCAATTGGCCTGTGTAATTTTCATAACTTAGCTTGGCAGTTAACTTATTAATTTGATTTTAAATAATTCCAAAATCTCTATATGTGTTATGATTTTTTTAATTTATTGATAAAATAAAGTGTTTTAGGGAGTGCTGAGACGTGTAATTTTCTGGGAAAAAGATGAAAACATTTTCATATATTATACAAGTTATACATCTGACATGGTGTTCAGGAAAAATGAAAAAACTAAAATGGCACATTTTTTTAGTATAAAGTGATAATGTATCATTGGTTATTTTTCTCTCTCTGAGAAACTACCAACCCTCCTGATTTCATTAGTATTTCAATTATATTTTGTATTCAATTGAATATGTTTTTCATTATTCACTTATCTTTACCTAAAAAAATGTGGTTTCAAGAAGTTGATACTTGATTCAAATTATTTTAAAACTATGTTTTGTGCAATATACAATTATTACTAACCACTCCTAAGTTTCTCCAATCCAACATATCACTAAGCCGTTCGGTTCTGTTCCTCTGAATTATCCTTTGCCGCCTACTGAGTCTTGCAAAATCATACATATACTGTGCCAGTTGTTGAACTGAGTCCTCTAGGGATATATACCTACGGTCAACGATATAGATACCATATGACATCGGATCCGTGATGTGTTCTTGCATGAAACAACCAAAACCTGCAGTGAACACCAAAGTATTATTTTCGTGATAAACTTTGCGGAATTATAACTCATTCCCCAAAGATAAATGAGTATCAAAAGTTGAAGAAAACACACTCACAAAATAGAAATTCACAAATTTATAGAATGTTACAGTCGACAGTGTTGCCAAATAATAATTTTACAACTGAAAAACAATTTTACAACTGAAAAAAAAATCTTATTCGTTTTTTTCAAATGGTACCTACCGAGGGACATCTTGCCATTCGATAGAGAATTCAATTACCAATTCAACGATATACATTATGTACCACTTTCTTTTTGTTCAAAACTAAAAACGATCAATTATTTATTTGTACAATATTTTATACGATGCCTACAAATTCCAATGAGTTATCCGTTTAGGTTTGATGAAATGAAAGGTAGCCGTGGAATCATGGAAAACAGTAGGTGATTAATGTCATGTCAAAAGTGAAATACTAATTTTACTTGTTATCTCGTTTCGTTTGTAAAAAGTTTTTTTGAAATGGAAAATAATAATCGTTATTCTCGAAACGATCAAATAGATATGGTATTGATATACAGAGAATGTCAGAAGAACGCTGTCAATGCTAGTATGTTATACGCTGTTCGTTATCCGACAAGGCACCCAACAAGGACCTATTTCAGAAAATTGGAAATGATGCTAAGGAAAGAACCAGCTGATCAAAACCACAACCACTTCATCATCAGTAAAGTAGCGGAAACTAATGTTTTAGCATATTCATTTTTCTCCATCTGCCTCAGTCCGAGAATTGGAAATTGAATGTGGGATCAGCAGGGAAAGTGCCAGAAAAGTATTGAAAAAACATAAATATCGCACCTATAAATACAGTTTGCATCAGCATCTATATGAAAATGACCCAATACGGAGACTAACTTATTGTAATTGGGTTTTGCGTCATTATGATTTGAATAGTGGTTTTGTCTCTAAGATACTGTTAACACATGAGTCTAGGTTTACGAATAATGGTATGTTCAACAGGAATAATGCAAGGTATTGGGCTCAAGAAAATCCTTGGTTGCTCTGAAGGTAATTTTCAAGAAAGATTCAATGTCTGGGTAGGAATCATAGGGACAAGAAACATTGGACCAATTCTTTCCGACGGGCCTTTGATGGGCCAAAGATATCTACAATTCTTAGAGAACGATATTCAAAATAATATCAACGATTTACCTGAGAACATCAGGGAAAATATGTTTTTTCAGCAGGATGGAGCAGGACCACATAATGCTAATATTGTTCGACAATATCTCAGTGATACCTATGGGAAGAGATGGATTAGAAGAAATGGTCCAATCAGTTGGCCAGCCAGATCGCCCGAATTAACCCCTATTGCTTTTTATTTATGGGGTTAAATAATATCAACTATTTACCTGAGAACATCAGGGAAAATATGTTTTTTCAGCAGGATGGTGCAGGACCACAAAATGCTAATATTGTTCGGTAATATCTTAGTGATACCTATGGGCAGAGATGGATTGGAACAAATGGTCCAATCAGATGGCCAGCCAGATCGCCCGATTTAACCCCTATTGCTTTTTATTTATGGGGTCACATAAAATCCAAAGTATACTCGAGGAGACCAACTTCTTTGGAGGACTTGAGAGATAAAGTTGAGCGCGCATTTCAGGAAATTCCTGCTCAAGAACTGATAAATGTGATGAGGTGTACAATGAATAGAACTAGTCTATGTGTTAGGGAAAACGGGCAACACTTCGAACATATCATTAATCATTAAAAAATAAAATGACTTTTCGATGGTTGTGAAACTCTTCTATTGAAAACAGGATAATGGTATTGTGAGTAATAATTTATACGTTGAATGTTTCCCTGTTTCAATCGTTAGATTTATTCAAACAGTTTGATTGTATTAAAGTTATCTTTTCTGTAATGGGTTTATGATTATTACATATTGTCAAGTCGATTATTTTTGGTAATTCATTGTTACCATTCTGAAGTAAAGTTTGAGAGAATGTTACCTACCAATTTTTTCAGATTGATTTCATTTTGTTAGATGTCTCTCTACGTTTTGAACAAAAAGAAAGTGGCACATAATGAACTAAAAAAAAAACTAAAAATTAATTTTTTTCAATTGTAAAATGAAAATTTGCCAACATTGTCGTATGTAATTTGAGCCGTAGAATCCAAAAAACATCAAACATACAGGGTGTTCCATTTAAAAAATCGGAGTTGGTGGCTTTGCTGGCGAAACCGTAAGTCGGCCAATTTGTTTTTATATGTCGTGTCAATCCGAAATTGTATCTCATATCTATGTACAAAATTTCATTCAAATCGGTTGATAAGTGAAGGAGATATAGGCATGGCCCTAGTCCCATTGTCACCCAGTATATCTAAAGCAAGTGCTAAAAAATAAAATATTACCAATTTCATTTGCTACAATTACTTTGAACAAGGTTTCCCAAACTATGAGTCGCGACCCTCTAGTGGGTCGCGAGCGAATATTGGGTGGACCCCGAAAATTGTCGGAAGTGAAATCTTCAATAAATATCGTTTCACATTTCATAAATATTAATCAAAATGCAACTCATGCCTCATATCTTATTAGTTTAAGAATTGCCAGAGCAGGTAAGCCTCATACCATTGACGAAGATTCAGTCTTACCATCGATTAAAGATGCTGTTGGTGCGATGTTTGGAGAAAAAGAAGTAAAGGAAATCGAGAGCATACCACTGTCCCATAATACTGTTGCACGGATAATTAACGAGATGGCTGAATTTGCAGGGGATGAATTAATCCGGATGGTAGTTGGTAGTAAATATTATACGCTGCAACTGAGTGAGTCTACCGACGTGCAAACCCTAGCTTAACTATTTGTTTTTGTGCTTTATATATGGCAAGACGACGCGCATGAAGATATCTTATTCTGCGAACCAATTAGACGTGGAACGTTCGAGGAAATTTTCAATGCAATTGATTCTTATACAAAAGAAAAAGGTTTACAGTGGAAGAACTGTATCGGCATATGCACTGATCAAGCTCGGGCTACGTGCGGGAAAAATTCCACTGTGGTCACAAAAGTTCTTGAACAAAGTGCCTGTACTTTGTGGACACACTGTAGCCTTCATAGAGAAGCACTGGTTTCGAAAGCATTATTTATTCATTTATTCAACGGGAACTAGCCCAATACATCTAATATACAGTTGAAGGTAGAATCAAGTTTTACATATTAAGACGATCTAAGATGAATGAAAGTAAATTAAGATTGAGTGGAATGTACAATAGGATATTAATGATTAAATGATTAAGTGTAACAGTTGTTGTCGTGGACTCGAGGAGAAAGACTGTGGATGGTTGCGGGTCTTATTTATTCATTGTCCTAAGCTGGGATTTAAAGTCGTTTAAGGACGAATTAAAGAAGTCTAGGTGACCATGAATTTTCGCTGTTCGTTGGATACGTGGTAAACAGCTGTTGTATCTATAGTTGGTTCTATAGAGGGGAGTATGGAAAATGCTGTTATTTCTAGTGGTACGTGGAGGCACTTTTAGATGTATCTTAGATAGCAGCTCAGGGCAGCTTAGTTTGGAGTGAATGATATTGTGAAGGAAAATCAAGTCCCTCTGGTCCCTCCTTGTCAATAGTGGGGGTAGGTTCAGGCTTTGCCCGGTTATAATATGGTCACGGAATAATTGTAGTTTGAAGTTTACGTAATTAAAAAAGCGGTGCTGAACACGTTCAATTCGATCGATGTGGGTTTTGTAGAGGGGGTTCCATACCACAGAGCAATATTCAAGGTGCGGTCGGACTAGTGAGCAATATAAAATGGGTATTGATGATATGTCCGAGAAGTCTGAGGTAGTTCTCTTAATAAAGCCGAGAAGTTTCAGAGCTTTGTTGATAGTTGTAGAGATATGGAGATTGAAGGTAAGGGCTGTGTCAAGGGTAACTCCTAGGTCTTTTATGCTAGAGACAGCATCCAGGGTAATATCTTCTATGTGATATTGGAAGATGATCGGTGTATCCTGTCTATGGAATCTCATTATGTGGCACTTATTCGCATTCATCAACATACCGTTCAGTTCACACCAGCTCGAGATGCTGTTAAGGTCAGCTTGAAGGTTGATTGAGTCATTTAGAGAGGTGATTTTGGAGAATATTTTTAGGTCATCCGCAAATAGGAGAATTGTTCCGTTAGATACCAGGTTGACTATATCATTAATAAAAATGTTAAACAGAAGAGGTCCCAGATGTGATCCCTGGGGAACGCCAGATGTCACTAAAATTTCTGATGATGTGAAGTTTTTAACTCTGATTAGTTGCTTTCTTTGAATAAGGTAATCTCTTATCCACTCTAATAGGGGCCCAGAGATACCAAGACATTCAAGTTTCTTCAGTAGAAGACCGTGGTTTACCCTGTCGAAAGCCTTGGAAAAGTCTGTGTAGACAGAATCGAGTTGATGTCCGTCTTCCAAGGCTTCCGAGAGGAAATCTGTGTAAAGAGTTAAATTGAGTTCTGTGGATTCACCAGCTATGAAACCATATTGGTGAGGAATTATAATATTACTCAAATTAGCTGTGAGATAATCAGTCACTATGCTTTCAAGGACCTTTGGTATGGCGTTAAGTTTAGAGATGGGACGGTAGTTTTTTATATCGGACAATTTCCCGGCCTTGTGAATAGGTACGACATAACTGAGCTTCCATATACTAGGAATGTGGATAGTGACATATTGAAGATAAGATGGAGTGGTCGAGATAATACAAAACTACAGTGTTTTAGAATGGAGGGAGGGATTATCTGATGGTTTCAAAATAGTACTAAATACTGCTGTGAAAATTGTAAATTATATTAAAACAAGTCCCTAACAAGCACGTTTATTTCAAAAGCTGTGTGAAGAGATGGGTAGCTTTCATGAATCTCTTCTGCATACAGAGTAAGATGTCTAGAAACCCTGGTGTATGCACTCATATCTAAAAACGTGCGACAATATGGCCTGCTTGATTTCTTAGATCAAAGGTAGTTTCGAATCATTGCTGAGTAGATATCAACACCAAAGAGCAACTCTCCTAAGAAATTTATCCGGACAATGTTCAGTATGCTCCGAAATCGTCAAAGATGTGGATGATGTAGATTCGGCCATTGTCTACAATGATTCGGCAATGAATCGGCAGACCAGTGCCGGTTTTAGCACTATCAGCGCCCTGGGCGGGATTCCTACGGCGCCCCCTAACTTTCTACGGCGCCCCCTAACTGCAATTCAAACCAATACGAAAAAACGCGAAGGATATAATGAAATAACCATTTATTAAAAGAAATAACCATATATTAAAAAAAAAAATACTTTTCTAGCCTTTCTATCGGCGAACTCTTTTATTGGGTTATCAAAGTCGATGTTTTGAACAATTTCATTTTCGATTGACAAAGTTGCCGAGTTTGTCAATCTAGATTGAGATATTGACGATCAGATCAGCTTAAGCTTAGAAATACTCCTCTATCCACTAGTAACCGTTACGGGTATAGTCAATAATATTCGCAATGCTATCCATACATTTGAATATAGTTCTTGTAAGTTGCGATCTTTGATAAGATTTAAAATAAAAACAGGAGTAACCACATTTTGATCAGGCAGAAAAGATTTCAGACTTACGAGTTCATCACTCAGCATACAACCATCTATATCTGATTTAGAGTTTAGAGAATGCTGACACCCTCTATCTTGAAGCATTACCGGACCTATGTTTATATGAACTTTTCGTCTTGGAATTACTCGAAGAATCGCCCCTTCAAGTTTGGCCACGTACTTACATAACACCCTGTATACAGATGCGCCTGCGGCGCCCCTTCATATCCGGCGCCCTGGGCGGTCGCCCAACCGCGCCCTACCCTAACGCCGCTACTGCGGCAGACAGCAACAAACAGTTCAGTTTTCTTTTTTCTTCATTACTACATCTATTCGAATCGAAGCTTCAGCTTTTCGCTCCTCGGTGTCGCCGCCGTTACTGACGAATCAATATTTTCCCAAAATGTTATTTTTGGTTATATTTTTGGGGTATTTACCTTTGATGCGACGAAAATAGGCACAGAAAATGGCATAAAAAGACAGTGTCGGCCTAGAATTTGATTCTTGTTTGCTTTTGGCGTTTGGCTTGTTCAATTGTGGTGTTAGAAAATCGAGAATTCCGATTTCATTTCGAATTATACATTTATTCAAAATGAAGTGCATGGTTCCATCTAGTGAAACTGAAATGACATTTCAATGTATTAAAATATAGTATATAATACCATTGTCTCTTTAGACAATGATAGAACAATACAATTTAAATGATATGTGATTTCTGAGACACTTCAATTTTATTTTTTTAGGCTCACTCTTCGGAGGCATGACTCTTGGATGAGAGCAATTGAGTGACAAAAATTGTGTCTGCAGTGTGCACTTTAGGGAGGATGATCAGTTTTTGGTAAAGAATAAAATCAGATTGAGATAGATCTCCATAAAGCACAATTACTTCCACTTCCACAAATTCTGATTTTTCCCTTACTTCTCGATTGATGCGAAAACTTCCAGGCATGATATTTTCAAGCGATAGTGAAGATTTCAAATAGTTGTGAAAAAGTGAAGAAAATATATCAAAAAGATTTATTACCACAGGTTGGTATTTACAGTGAAATGAATATGACTCAGTTTAGTTGAAGTACAGGTATTCCTTTTGAAATGACCCAGCTATTTACGTTTTGTCTTGTCTGTTTGTAAGGCCATTATGTTGAACAATATAAAAAGTATATATATTTTATTTTATTTTTTCTTTATTTCAAATCATGCCTAACAATGATTAACAATCTTTGATAAATATAAAATGAAATGACGTCAGTACAACTTATGAATTATCACCATTACGTATAGTAAGATATATTATATTATCGGTAGATGTAGTTATAGTATTCCTGTAGACTATAATTTATGAAATTCTTGATGGAAAACCACTCTTAGATTGAAATGTATGATTATTTTCTTAAAATAAGATTTTCTAAAGTTTTCACTCCGAATGAGTTGTTGGTGTCTAACATGTCATTTAGCATTAAACTCAAACGTTTTCTGACAGAACAAATATTTTATAGTATAGAAGGGTTTCTTAACTTTTAAAATGTATTATTGTTTCTCAACTTTTAAAATGTGTTTTGTTTTTAATATTAATTAAAAAAAAATTAATTACTAATTTTAATCCTAACTAATTTTACTTGTATTTTTATGTGAATTGAAAAATCCACGATAAAAATGAAGTTATTTTTTGTGAATGTCTAACAGAAAACAACTACTTCCTAAAGCCACGCTGGACATTGAACTTAATCTGATAGATATTCTGAAAGGACCCTAACTCAATGAGTTCTTAATTATGACTGGAATAGAAAATCAAATAACTATCTGAATAAAAATGCAATTTTTCTATTTCAGATTTTTTCTTTTGAGTTAGGGTCCTTTCAGAATATCTTTCAGATGTCCAGCGTGGCTTTAGCCGGGGAAGTAGTTGTTTTCTATTAGACATTCACAAAAAGTAACTTCATTTTTATCGTGGATTTTTCAATTCACAGAAAAATCTTTTTATTCAATAGAGAATGTTTCCCTTTTCAACATGAATACCCCACAAGAGGTTATCTTGAACGATGGAAGATAGTGACTAAAGTTTATCTTTCAGTCGCAGATGATTCCACATCTGATTTTATGAACATCCTGTTTATATTTTCAAAGAAATCAATTCCTGTTCATATTTCACAATTGGAATGAACGTTGTTGAATATCTGAGTTTGCTAGTATCGAGTTTGTTTTATCTGTTACCGTTTTTCCCCACTTTTTTTTTAAATACATTGGAGTGTTCGACATTTTCAGTTGTAGTATGTGGGCTCTATCGTTACTATGCAAAACTTTTCCGTGTCAAAATGTAAAGATCAGTTTATTTTCATTACTATTTTTTCTTTTGTCAAAATTTCAACCTTGTCAAAATCGAATTTATGTTGATTTTCCTTTTTATGTTTAGACAATGCTGTGAAGTCTGATTTTAATCGTATTTGTTTGATGTTATGTAATGTATTCTGTTTTTAACTTTACATGTTTTACATTATTTTTAAGAATTTACCTGAAGATGACATAAACAATGTGGAAACGTCGTATCAAATAAAAAATACATAGACTGACTAAGGCTCTTATTCCAAGAAAACAGAGAAAAAAAATATATATATATATATATATATTCAGAAGTTTCTTATCATGATGGTTCGTTTAAAACATGATTATTCAAACTGTCTTGGGGTTGCAGTCAGATGTATCTTTCATTAGGTCTCAATGATTGAAAGAAAAGTCTTTTATATATATATATATATATATATATATATATATGAGTTTGCACTCAGGTGGAGAATTGATTAGAAATACTCTTTGGAATAAGTCGAGCTATCGGCAACGTTTATTGGTTTCCTCAGGACAACTACAAATGCATGGTTTGAGAATAAAAACTTGTATTATAAATGTTAACTTACTAAGGTGAGATTCAAATTCGATTTGAATACATTCATGAACTAGATGACAATGATATTTTTCATTTAATTATTTAATATATGTATATATATATATATATATATATATATATATATATATATATTTCCACTACATCATAATGGTTTTAAATGTTCCGATAAAACCAGAAACAGAAAGAGAAAAATATCCGGGTTCAGTATATTCAAAGATTTTCAAAGCATAGAATTGCTTTGTTTACCAACGCTGAAATTCAGCCTTTTTGGAAATCTTGACTCTATATGATTTTATCTATTCCTCAAGATTTCTTCGATTTTTGGACACATAGTTGGAGTTAGTAGTATTTTCTGTTAATTCTCTTAATTTCCATAGCTATTGGATAAGAGAAAAACTTCTGAACAGTTTGTATAAAAGACCAATTTTGGAAGAGTTTTCATAACTTTTTTATGTATTTGAGTAGTAGAATCATTCTTGCAAACTTATTTTATTTTTCTTTACAGATCAAGGAAATTGAGCCTTGCAAATACAGTTTATTCAGAAGAGGAAAGAAGATAAAATGGCTGAAGATTTGAAATTGCAATGGGAATTCAATTTAACAGAAAATGGTCGAAAACAACAAATGGAAAACTTTATATTATGTTATATAAAGATATAGATATTATGTTATATAAAGATATGCCAATGGATGATTGATTTGCAGGCCATCAAAAGGGTAGTTTATAATTGCGTATTTCAAAAAAAAATCTAAATCCACTTTCAAGAATGTTTAGCCAAATTCAGTTTTGGTATATGTTTTACTGAAACGCTATATAATGATATACCAAGAGATGATTGATTTGCAGGTTGTCAAAGGGGTAGTTTTTTAAAAAAAAAACCCAAAACATGTTTAGCAAGTTCATTTTTGGTATACGTGCTAACTGAGAGGCTATATAACGATATACCAAGAGATGAACATGGCTAAACATTTTTGAGGGTGGGTTTTGATTTTATTCGCTACATAAATATAAACTACCCCTTCGACGGCCTGCAAATCAATCATCTGTTCGTATATCATTTTATAGCCTTACAGTAACACGTATACCAAATATCGACTTGGCTAAAAAAATTGTGGGTTCAGATTTTTTTCGAAATACAAGTATAAACTACCCCTTTGACGACCTGCAAATCAATCATCTCTTGCTATATCATTATATAGCCTTCCAGTAACACATATACCAAAACTGAACTTGGCTAAACATTTTTTATGGTGGGTCTACATTTTTTTCGAAATGAGTATAAACTACCGCTTCGACGGCCTGCAAATCAATCATCTCCTGGTATATTATTATATAGCCTTCCAGTAAAATGTATACCAAAAATGAACTTAGCTAAACATTTTTGAAGGTGGCTTTTGATTTTTGTCGAAATATCGACAATAATAAACTAACTCTTTGCCGGCCTGCAAATCAATCATCTCTTGGTAAATCATTATATATAGCCTTTCAGTAGTACATATTCCAAATATCCACTTGGCTAAACATATTTGAGGGTGCATTTTGAATTTTTATCTAAAAGCATATCAAATATATCTTGGTATATCATTCTTAAGTTTTCCATTTGTTGTGTTCGACCATTTTCTGTTAAATTGAATTCCCATTGCAATTCAGCCATTCGATTTGGTTGAAAATTCGAAGAAATTTTGAATCACCCGACGTCACTGATCATTTGGCCGCCAGATAAAAACGGCTGCCAGAAAATGGCCGCTAACTTCACACCGGTTTTAGGAGACTAGGGCTTTTTGAATGAATGCAAAGTTGAATATAATCTAAATTTGTAATTCAGATTCTTTAATGACTCTGTTATTGAACTACAATGAAACAAGAAGCACAATTCCTCAATTACTTCTTATTAACTTGATATAGATATAAATATGATATAGAGTTCCTTTTTTTCAAAATAATCATTTTCATTTCAAATATATATTATTCATAGGGATAAGGATTAATCATGTTTTGGATACAATCCGCCAGAGGAAACTGTCGTTTTGTCCAATGAAACATTCAATCAAATCCAAAGAAGTAACTACATCAAAATTGCAAAATTATTTTTATTCAATCCCTTTAAAAAATGGTTTCAGCAATAAGTTGTAATTAATATTGAAATACTAAATACATTTTTACAGGTTTTTTTGAAAATCTCCAAAAAATATCATATAAAAATATCTCTAATATATAATAATAAAATATTATATTAAAATGCATTGGAAATGGAATAGAAGCCCCTCCTGTTGAATTGCAAGAGGTTCAGGCTCTCTACAGATTTTCTCAACATTTTTAATATGGTCTCGGGTAAAAGAAATTCAAAATAAATTTAAATAACCTTGATGCGTTACCCTTTTATTATTTCTATTGAATTCTGATACAAATCACATTGAAATATTTATTTCAGTTGTATTATATATGTAATAGATTAAGATTATTTATGTTTCTTGGGTTCAATAAAAATTTATTATTATTTTACATCTCATTATATTGATTTTTCCCAAAAATATATGTCCAAAGGTTAGGTTTTTTTTTCAGACGTAGCTCATTACAAGCTTTTATTTAGTTTCACCTGTCCCGATGTTTGTCATCAAATCTTGCAAATTAAATATGATCCACTTCCAGTTGCCGGATTGACGTGAAATTTGGCAGGTGTTCATAGTTCCCGTGACAATGCATTATGGAATTTTTGAGAAAAAAAGAATGGCGGCTCCAAGATGGCGGACGAGATTTGTGTTTATGGTTCCGATTCGACTCAAAATTAGTATGTGGGGGTTTTCGGGGTCGGAGATTATGTTTTTTTTTTCAAAATTCACAAATTCAAGATGGCAGCTCTAAGATGGCGAACGAGTTTTGTAATTATGGTCCGATTCTATTAAAAATTGGTATGTGGAGGTTTTGGGGCAAAGACTGAATTTATTCTCAAAATTCATAATTCAAGATGGCGGCTCCACATGGTTATGATAATGGAACGTTTTTATTCAAAATTGGTATGTCGGGGTTTTTGGGGTCAGAGATTATGAATTTAGTCGAAGATTATTGTTTTTTTGTCAGAATTCATAAATTGAAGATGGCGTAGGTTCAGATGGCCTCCTCATTGAAGAACTAGATAGCACAGAACTTACAGGAAAAAGGCCTCATAATAAAAATGCATAGATTAAGGTGTACTTACTAAAAAGCACAAAATAAAATAATTATTAAAAAACCTTTTTAAAGGCAAGCTTTTATTCAAATGCACTAAAAAGTAAAAAATAATAGCTTTGGATGTGCGACATAGGTTATTCCGTGAGTAATAGATTCAAAAGCTTGTCGCACAAAGTTTTCAGTTCGAATACAGAAGCAAAGCCTGCAAAGCTTCTGAGCAAAATTATCCATTCTGACTGAATAACAACACATCAATATTTTGAAATGGTCTTTGTGGAATTCTTCACATGACATGAAGTATTGCCTTGAGTGTTGAAGAATTTGGTTTGGTTGGCTCATGCTAGCCTTTCCTGAAACTGGTTCTGGAATCCAATGGTTGTCTTGGAGTGGCTTCGAACTGGAAATATTAATAATAAAACATTATTTAAATAGGTTCAATGAAATATAACCAGTGTATGTTGTTTGGGAATAAAGATAAAAAATGGTTTGAAAAACTCATCAATAAATATTCTTGGTGAAAAATATGTTGTCTATACCTATATTTAATATGATGTATCATTATCATTTTTAGTTTGGAAATTAAATTGAATGCCCCAAAATTAATTGATTACAAAGGCGGTGCCATGAAAAAAATATTTTTTTGAGATGAAAGAAGAAACCAAACATTCTCCAAACTCTTGTGTTCAGAGGAAACCAATTGTTTATTTATTTTTTTCATTATTATCATGTTGCTCGCTAGATATTCCAACTTACGAACGGTCACTCAAATTCAACTATCTCAAACTACTATGGAATATCATTTAAAATTTCTGAGAGAGTGCTATGAATGCTAATTTATTATTTTCCACTCTGGAAATCATGGTGACATGCAGTCGTGGATAGTCATAAAGTAAATTTTCCTCTCTCAATCAATGAATCTTGTTTATTTATTTTCTCTCTTGAAAGCGTATTGTGAGATTTTGTTAATTAATTGAGGAATTTATAAGCATTATTACATGAAATGTTGATCTATTCAGCAATTGCAAATGATTAATATTTTTTGGTTTAATTCGTTGAAACTGTGAGAATTTTTCTTTTGAACTTCAATGAGTGCACATATTTCCCAACAACGAATAACTCTATCCTTAGAATTAGTTATGGAAAATTATCGGAGAAAAGGTCCTACTTATTGATTTAATAAACTTTTAAAATGTGTTATATTAGCAATTTCACTCACCTGCATTGGTGCGGCAAAAAATCGACACCCTGTGACTGACCTCACAACATACAAACACGATTCATTTCAATGAATTCAAAACATTGGTAATCATAAAACTGAATGAATGTTCAAATAGTTTTGCAGAAATAACAATTCACAAATCATAACCTCAATCGGATTGAAAAGCATTTCAATTTTCCAATTGGTTGGAAGTTTCATAAGTGACATGCCCGTATTCCGCATCAGTGTGCAGGTTGCCTAAGGTTGGCGAATGCATTTTGTAATGGCGAAACAGATCCAATACGTTGAACTATGTCAATTTGTCATCATCTATTGTGAAAAAGTTGAACTAGGTCGTGAAAATCTCTACTGAAAAGTCTAAACAAAATCGAATCAGTGCATACACCAGGGTTTCCAGGCATCTTAATACAGAGGTACGTTGGCTATCCAGGGGGAAAGTACGGACACGATTAGTGGAATTACGCTTACTTGGAAGGAAAAAATGAATATATTGAATCTCTACTGGACGAAGAATTCATTCTCAACCTCACATACGTGGCGGATATTTTTTCAAAGTTAAACGAACTCAATTTGTATTTGGAAGGATCAAACGGATCCGACATTTTGAATACACAATAGAATTCGAGTGTTCATGGAAAAACTTATGTTGTGGAGTAGTCGTATTGAAGAAGGCAAGTATCATTGTTTTGAAACACTTGAAACTTTTATTATAGAAAACCAAGTGCAGCCAAATATGAACGTTTCGTCGGCAATTTCCACTCATATAACACAGTTGAAAAATAACTTTGATGCCTACTTCGAGGAGGAGATGAAAAAGCTTGACATGATGAATTGGATTTGTAACCCATTTCAAGACCACCTACCAACTGAAATTTTAACAAAAGCAAGTGAAGAACTAATTGATTTATCTGAAGATAAATCACTGAAAACTTCTTTCAATCACATGCAGTTAACGAAATTCTGGCTCTCAGTTGCTGACACCTATTATTGTCTGTTTGATGGAGCTATGAAAGTCTTCCTCCCCTTCAGTACCACTTACCTTTGCCAGGTAGGATTTTCAGCTATGGACAATATTAGAAGTAAATACAGAAATGAATTGGACGTATCAAACTCATTGCAATTAAAAGTTACTGAAATTGAAGTCGATACTAAAGATGTAATGATAAAGAATAGGAAACAAATACATCCTTCTCATTTGAATAGCACTCCTTGTATTTAATAAATTTTTTTTTTATTATAACTTTTTTTTTTCTTATTTGAACTATCCTTCATTCGTATAGTTATGCCTGTTTTTTCTTCATGACAGCCAAGAGGTGAGACCCGAGTTTTTGTTAGATGGGTCGCGGTCCAGTCAACTTTGGGAACCGCTGACTTAGAATATAGATATAAATCACCGAAGAGTTTATACTGTGACCAACAAGTCAGCCAAGCTTTATCACATATAATATCACAGAATATTCAATGTTTCTGACCTACATTTAACTGCCAAAATTTCTGGTTACATATGATGAAAAACATTCCTGTAAAAAACATTAGTGTTTTTTAAGTCAGGCTGTTATAAGAATTAAGTTTCTGAATGACATATTTTCAATAACCCACCTTTTTATAAATACACCAAGTGGTTTCAATGTATAAGAAAATTTGAAAAAAATTTGAAAATTAGAAAGTGAGACAAACATATATTAGAATATATGAGAATAAACATCTCCTCCAATGAATGAATATATATATATATATATATAATATATATATATATAAAAATACAAAATATCCTTAAAATAATAAATTATTAAGTAAAAATAATTTTAATATTTTTTAAAACAGGTTATTAATAATAATTACATAAATAAATGATTACAATACATGCAACCTCCCACACGATTGAATATATTTTACCAAACGTATTATTTAAAACAGGTTATTAATGAATCAATTACATAAATAAATGATTACGAATACATGCAACCTCCCACACGATTGAAAATATTTTACCAAACGTATTTCCATATATATTTTGGTAGATTGGTTCTAGAATAGTGAAATTTGATGTAACAAATACAAACACTAAATTTTGAACTTACTCATTAAAGAAACGACAAGTACCATTCATAACACAGAAAAAAATATAACAAAACAAACAGATCACCTTAATACCCTACTTCCACAACAAATAATAAATGATTATTTAACTTTAACATAAGATGTAAAAAATTATTCTCAAAAATAAAAACTAAAAATATAAAAAAACTTAATATACTTATCAAAAGGAATAATACTAACACACCACCAACGGATGAAAGTAACTGGCTCATAAACCTATCGAAGAAACCTTAGCATACTGCGAAAATTTCTCAGTCTCACTTAATAACGAAAAACGCCTGCCTACTACTGATTATATTGCCAACATTGAAACAAGTCTTAAAAACCTACCAACTAATATCAACGAAATAAGAACTGAAGTGGTGAACACAAACAAACCAACATAAATCAAAAATTAAAAACAAAACCAACAACACACAAAATAAAAAGAAAAAAAACAATGAAAACTATACAGATAACAACAACATAATAAAAAAGTTAGCCAAAAAAACATAATTTCCGACATACAGGAAAAACAATTAAAAATGTATAATTCCACGGCTCCAAAAATATACGGCCTACCCAAACTACACAAAAGCAAACCACCCCTCAGACCTATTGTATCAATCATCCAATCCCCTTATTACAGCTTATCAAAATTTCTAGCTAACATCATATCAAAATAACTGGTACAAACAATTACTACATAAAAGACTCTTTCGATTTCAAAAATTCATTAGTAATATTACCATTCCAAACAACCACATCCTAATTTCACTTGCTGTCATCTCTCTATATACCAACATCCCGAACGAACTAGAACAATACAAAAAAAAAAATAGAAAAAAATGTATGTATTAGAAGAACACTCCCCATTACCCAAAACAGATTTCATCCAAGCAAGAGAACAAATTTCAATCGTATGAATTGTGTCCCTTTGTAAAAATCACAGCACATTAAAATGTACCATAAAATGTAAAATATCTAACATACCTAGTGGAAGAATCTGGATTAAATCCTGAGCAAGAAAAAAATTATTTAAAGAGATTGGCAATATTCTGCGTGATATTGTGCCTTCTTTTGGACACAAATCTAATACTCAAAGACATAAACTGGTCTCAGTATTATTTTTATTTTATGAAACACAGGCATATTGTTAAAAAAAATACCGGTTCTGTGTTTTATTCGCCACTTAGGAAAGAAGAGGTAGAAGTGGAATTTTAGAAGAATTTAAAATTAATTAATGATATTATAGAATGTTTACCTTAATAAATTGTTGTAATATTTCCAACTTATAAAGTAAGTAAATAAAAAATATTGTCAATATTATTTCAATATTATGTTTGTCTAATTATATGATAGCTGTCATGTGCCAGGAAATTTCCACTTATTAATATTACGTCTACATGCTAATGTGGATGAAAAATTTTCAGAAAATTTGCTTGTTACCATAGTAACAATGTCGAAATAAAGCACCTGATTGGTTGAAAATGACTGGTATAAAATGTTCTATAGAATACCACTCGAGAGTTCGATAAAATAGAAAATAATTCTCCAGCTTTCTTTCTCAAAGGGCTCTCGTGATCTCGTTTTCGGAAATCTGTCAAATTATTTTCTCCTATTCTCACTCTCTTGTGATATTACAATTGATAATTAAGTCATTTCAGTTATACAGGATCCCAGGACTCTCTTTCCTTTTTCGGAAAATGTATAGATGAGGTCGCATTATCACCAGTACTTCATATAATTTTTTCCTAAAAATCCTTCGTTAGTAAATTACGGCCCTCGTAGATACAAAATGATAAATGTTTTTCTTTGATATTTTCTCAATTAATAATTGAAAATCAACCAAATTTTTATTGTTTTCCAAATAAATGAATTCCTTCGATGAGGTTTAATGCATGACTCACTAAGATTTTAAATATTTTCAACAAAATAATGTTCTGAATGAAAGTACCTACTGTGTGTAGAGTTAATCGGATCAATTGATTTTTGATAGAATTTTTATTCGACATCCAACCAGAGATGTCCAACCCATTATTTGAAAGATTTATTTTTAATGGCAATTGAAATAATGGGTAAAATCTTCATTACAAATGTCAATAAGGCAAACACTTTTACCCAATCGCAATCCTCTAGAGCAAACAGAAATGAAAATTCAATTACAAAAACTGCTCGATATGACCGCCTTCTCTCTAAATACATTTTCGAAGTCTGTGAAGACACCCCTTTAATAGCAAATCAACAATTCTGTAGATTTTTTTACATGTTTTTCATGGGAAATCCTACTGATACTAAAAGCTGTTGCAATTATTATTTCGGTCTTCCAGAGCATTCTTTGCAAGTTATGAATAAAGTAAAAGAAATTTTCAAATGTAACTATTTTTTCCAATTTAGTTGTCCATGACTGCCGCTGAAGAAGTGACTATCGGAATTTGTAAATACATGTAACTGCCAAACTACAATCCAGTTATTTGTTGTAGTGATTGCGTCCGGATCTATCTTGTTAGAAACGATTGCAGGGTATTGGACCACAGAACTCATAGAACTAGAAAGCCAATACCGTTTTGCTGAAACGAGCCCTACTGTACCGCATGGTACACACATGGGCATGCGCAGTAAAACCGCTGCCATGACAGGGGGAGTTTCAGTGAAATTTATAACCTCTAACAACTGAAACATACTGACTTTTACCATGAGAACTTTCTGAGGATGGGTGTACTTGAGATCGAATTGAATAGTGGAGTGCAACTGAAATTATGAGGAATTTCTGAACCGTAAGGTTTCAGGAAGAAAGGCTTATTTAAAAGAATAATTTTAGTGGCAATTATGAAGTTCACTTCCCCATTCTCTGAATTATTTATTTGACATGAACTAAATTATGTGCAGTATTTCACATGATAAAATAATTCAGTTTAATTCTTTGATTATCATTTCAAGAGAATGGGTAGGTATGATGGAGACAATCACAATTCACTTCTCCCTTGCAGTTTCGAAGTTAAAGTAACAATTCCCAAGTATTAAGTGCCTAAAAAATATATTGGCACAAAGTAAAAATATTGGGGAATTTAAATGTGAATGCTATGAATATAGCGTGTTATCCCATGAAATTTAATCTTGATAGAAGTTGGTGCCTATCGAGAAACCTGTAATGGGCTATCGAAAAGAATGTTAAGTTTTTCGTTAGTGAAGAAAATCGGTTTTTTAGAAAAGTCATCAAGAAACTTTGCTCGTGCGGGCGGTAGTACGAAACTAATATCCGTGGGATTATGCCTGAATGTCTCTAAGGTCGTATCCTTTCTTGTCATAGCTTTCGATATTGGAACTCGGAGTTGTCTGTAGACGAGTCGCGTATCTGGCAAGGTGTTGCACCTGGTAGATCTGTTTCCATGCTGCAATCTATCGAGACTCAGCCCTTATCTTGGAGATTCGTCTTGTCGGTTAGACAAGACTCCTACATTCATTACCCACGCGCGCGCACTCATAAAAAACCATTGGGAATATTTAATTGTCATCCAATGGACAACTCAGATTTAGAATATCAGAGGTATACTAATGAAGTTGATTTTTCATCAATTTTTAAGTTACTAGTACTTTTTGATACACGGAAAAAAGTATTATTTTTGATAGCTTCTTCCTATTCAGTTCTTTCCTTACATTTTCGGCTTGCAACCAAGCAACAAACACTATGGTAACGTATTTTACCGTAAATTTGTATAATAAATTTTATAACCTTCATTTTGTGCTACATCTCGTAGCTATACCAAAAACATGCTTATCTAAATTAGAAAACAATGTTTTTATTTTCGAAAAAAGTTCACAAAATAAATCTACAAAAACATCCATATTTTTTTATTCCGCCATTATTTGCTTGATTTTTCTCTCTGTAAACATACAACACTTCACAACATCTGCAAAAGTCTTGATTAATCCAGAAAAAGAGGCAGTTCTGTATTTTATATGTAATGATTTGAAGTAATCAAGATCTGCACTTGCTTTTATTTCTTCTTCCAGTAGGGAAAAGAACACCTTACACTTTATTACTTTTTTATGCTCTTCACTACGAAACCTGCAATGTATCAACATTTTCTGTCAAGTTGGATAATGTAGAAAGGAATTGAGTCTTCCCTAAAATTCTTCATTGTCAATAATCCTATCATTAATATCTAAATTATATATTTTTTACTTCAGGCAGGATTTTTTTCTGGTAATTTGTTAAAATGGAAGTATTGTCCTAAGTGAAACAATTTCCATAAACATTTTCTATATCGTGTTGCAACATCAGCCTCGGTGTAATAAAACTGAAATGCTGTTGAGTTTTTATTCCAACCATTTCTTTCCCTGAAAAGTTAATCATTATTATTGTAAAATACATTAGTACTTGGAATGTTAAGTTAACATGTATTTCAACATGATAATGTTTGTCAATGTACTCTTCACACTATTCCAATAATTGAATTTATTGTGATAGAGAAATCCAAAATTGGAGTCCACCATCAGTAGTCTGAGACTTTTCAAGTATCCTAAGGTATTTTCAAAAAAAGGATTCCAGAAATCTTTGTTGCCTTTCTTTATTGGAACCTTGTAGAATTTGCCCAATGGATTTCAGTAGATCAAATATCCTATCAAGAACACAAATTAACAACAGACGCAAGACCGGGTCTGAATAAAAATGTCGTCAGACTAAATAACAGGTGTTGATGTAAACAGCGTTGCCAAATGAGTTTGTAGGAAATCTTAATTCTTATTACGATTCGATCAGTTGTTACGTGCTCCACTTAACTTGTATATTATCTTCTGAATACATATGACAAAAGAACTTAAGGATCCTGAGTAATCGATGGTCGAGTAGTTTCGGATCTTTCAATGGGAATATACTGTAAATACATTACATCATAATGCCATTATATTAAATTCTCGTACAAGTACATGAACTGGCAATGTTGTTGATGATATGCGCATGATTACGTGTGTCCCATCTATACATGTGGTTATGAATCATATCAATTCCTTCTAATTCTATGAGTTCTGTGTATTGGACAAATAAAACTAATCTACGTCTTTGCTAAAGTTTCGCGAATATATTGTTCGCTTCTTCAGATCTATATATATTGAGAGAAAGTGGTGTTAGTTAACAACATTGAAACAATAAAACTTTAATATCGAGATATAAACTCACCTTGATTAGCGGTACATAGTACCTGGTCATAAATATTGGAGCTTTGCATTATGTCAATGCGTCGTTGAACTTTATACAATGTGAAAATTAAAATGTTTGAAACTCTAACAACTGGTATTCAAGGATAAATAAAACAATTTGGCGTACAATACAGATACAAGTTGAAATAAAAAGTCCCTGCAGAAATTACTGCAGGGACTTTCTCGATCTGCAAGAACCGCGCTATCTGGGTCATAATTTTGAAAAAATGTAGAAGTTTTGGATCGTGAAGACAACGAGCGTAGAAGGTAGTATCAGCCGAATGAGCTGGAAAAAAATTATCTCAGATTACAATGCACGAATATTATTACAACTTTCGTGCATTAATCCAAACACTCCTCTCATAAGATTTGTTAGTACTAAATTCGGATAAAGGTAACGTAACAGTATTAATGAGAAGGGAAGAATATAATACTCGTATGATTAATATTTTAGACTCTATGAAACACTCCAATATGATCCAACTAACAAGTTTCTGAATAAAAATAATGATATAGTCAAAAACTCTTGGAAAGGAAGTGTATATCAGAGGGAGTAGCCAAGTCATTGGAATTTTATAATTCATGCTGTCGCAGAATATATGGTTTGCCCAAAATACACAAGGAAGGAGTATCCTTGAGACCAGTAGTTCCATGTACAGGGGCACCTTTGTATTCATTAGCTAAACACATTAATAAAATATTACACGGCCTATTTCCAGATTTTAAATATCATATAACGAATTCATTTCCAGCAGTAGAAAAAATAAAAAAGTTGAGAGGTGTCAAGGGACACCCGGATGGAACGAAGTTCCTTTCGATTAATTAGTGAAGGAATTGTAATAAATTTTTTTTTTTTTTAAGTTATAATAATATTTTTTTATTATTAACAAATATAATGTAATATAAACTTAATCAGTAGGCTCAATTTTAGTACATACGCATTGATATTGTAATATTGAAATATAATTTGCTTTTAAATTTATTAAAGTTATGACGCGTACACTTGGTTAGCACAATAGTGAAGAGAGGTTATAATGCGTACTTGCTAAAAATACATAAGCATTTATCATTGTCTGTATAAAATCTCTACTTACCTAACTCCATCAGCAATATCCGGAACTTGTGCAGAAACACTGTCAGGATTCATTATTGTTATTATTTTTATTATTTATTATGTACAAAAACCTGTATACACTCAACAAAATAATCGTCGCGACACCACACTGTTCAATGCGAAATAGAAAGACGAAACGAAAATAACGCTTGTATCTATGAGAGAGAGAGAGAGAGACAGACAGAGAAACACGCGCACGGCTTACCGCTATAGCAAAAGTGTCGTTACAACTTTTGGTTTTAAATATATTCCGTCTAGCCCCCTTTCGCAACGCGATAAGGAACTTCGTTCCAAAAATATTTTGTTACCTAATAATTTCATTTTGATCTCTCTGGATGTAGTTTCACTGTTTCCAAACATTCCAAATCCTTGGAAATCCTCGAGGAATTTTGGACTAGTCTGGAAGTAATGACCGAGATTTCTTTAGATTTATTTTCAACCGTCATCAACTATATATTTGACTCGAGTTATTTCAAATTCAATGACATATACTATAAACTGGATGGTACAGCAATGGGCAATCCTGCCTCCCCCAGTATAGCAAATTTAGTGATGAACCATTCACTACTACAAATCATTGATAAGCCGCCATTTAAAGTACCATTTTTATTATGTTACGTTGATGACATTCTGACAGCTGTCCCCCGAGATAGTAAAGAAAAGGTATTGACTCTTTTCAATAATTTCCACCCAAACATTCAGTTTCCTATAGAAAACGAGGACAGCAACTGTATTGCTTTTCTCGATATATTATCAATATGAAATCCAGATGGTAGCTTGTCCAGCAATTGGTATCTGAAACCTAGTAATCCAAGAAAAGTTCTCAACTTTTCTTCAAATCAACCTTTCTCCCAGAAAAGTCTATCATCAAATGTTTAAAACATAGAACATGTAGAAATCTCATGAAAATAAAATATATGTTACTTCAAAATCAATATCCCAAATCTCTTGTCAATAGAATTCTACATAATCATGCCAACCCAATCTTCACTACGGATAATACAAATACAAGACACTTCATATTAACGTATATTAAAGGATTATCAGAGAAAATCAGCAGGGTTCTGCAGAATAACCAACTATCCATAGCCCTTAATAATGAAAATAATATGAGAAGAATCCTTTCGAAATTCAAAGATGAGCTGCCTGAGGAGTCACTGAAAAATTTAGTTAACAAAATCGAGTGCGTTAATTGTGATAAAATATATATTGGAAAAACAAAACAATTATTAAGAAACAACACAGAAATGACTGCGGAACTTATCTCGATCTGCAAGAACCGAGATATCAGAACACCACCATGATCTGGGTCATAATTTTGATTTAAAAAATGTAGAAGTTTTGGATCGTGAAGACAACGAGCGTAGGAGGTTAATTTTGGAAATGGTTTATATCAATCGCTATAAAAATGCAGTCAATAGACAAACGGTCTTTGAATATCTTAGTAGAACTTATAATATAATCGCTTCCACCATCACTTGAACTTCTACTGCCTTCAATTTGTGAGACCGATGTATGACAGACATAAACCTACTTTCGTTTTCTCTAGTCACTCATAGATGTTAAAAATCCCCTTTTTTTCAACTTTATCTGTATTGTACGCCAAATTGTTTTATTTATTCTTGAATACCAGTTATTAGAGGATCTGTTGGTTATCCCAATTTTATATTTTAATTTTCACATTGTGTAAAGTTCAACGACGCATTGACCAATGCAAAGCTCCAATATTTATGACCAGGTACTATGTACCGCTAATTAATCCTAAGGTGAATTTATATCTCGATATTAAAGTTTTATTATTTCAATGTTGTCGTTAACTAACACCATGCTCCTTTTCTGCTTTTTTGTAAGCATCTTTCACAGTAGCTAGATTTTAAATTTTTAAAGTATGCAGTTCTCTCAGCTTCTTACTGGACACTTTTATTTCATTTGTGACCCATTTTTTATTTGATATTATATCGCCATTCCAATATTTCTTCAATGGAAAAAATAGATTTAAATAATATGTGAATATATTATGGAAAGATTAAAATGCAATATCCATAGTACTTGCTTCAAAAACATCATTCCACGTTTCACGCTGCATCACTTCACAAAAACGAGCTATTGCATGCTCATTGAAGCTTCGCCTTTTTTGTGAGGTTTTCTGACAGGGCGTTACTATTTCACAAAATTCAAAGAGTTATATTTTGTGGTCAGAAATATCGTTGTCAACAACACACAAGACAGTATCATTCAGGTTCGTGAAAATGTGATTAATAATGTTACATGAATGTGAAGTAACTCTGGTCGGCAAATTAACTACTGGATGTAAATTGTAAGTAGAACAAATATCTTTGAACTTGTTGAAATGGTTGATATCTCTTGAATTTACTTTAGAGTCAATATTGATATCCCCGGTTAAAATAATCAACATTTGGTTTATGTAACTTCTAAAAGATTATAAATATTTTCATTAAAAATATTATGAACACCACACGGTGACTTGTAAGAAGTTAAAATGATTAAAGTTCGGTTATTTGCTTTCCATGTAATTCCACAAACCTCGAAATGTTTTTCAATGCAATACTTATCTAACTTTAAACTTTTACACTTTATTCCTTGTTTTGAAAATATAGCTACACCACCTTGTTCGTGACGACTTCTACAATATGAACTACTCAAACTGAATCCATCGATGTGCTCACTGTATAGAATCAACAATAGTTTCAGTTAAACATAGAAATAAAGGATTGGAAACGTTGATTTCAATTTATAATTGAATTATTGAAGTTAAACTTTGTACATTTAATAAAACTATTTGAGGGAGAAGGCTGATTGTTACCTCAAAGGATATAAGTATATACTGGGAAATTTAGAAGTAATCCCATAAACTTCAATTTCTGGAAACTTGGTACATGACATCAAGGATGAAAAGTGTATAGTCATTAAAAAGGAGTTGATTGAAATGAAAATATACAGGGTATTCCATTTGAACAAATCAAAATACCGATTTTTTAAATGGCCAAGTTTGTGTTGTTGTACCGAACATCCTGTACAATTATTTCCAAATTCACAGTATTCGCAATGAAGATCACCATATCAACTAACGAGTCCGAATTATATTCTCTAAATATCCGAAATGTGAAATAGGTAGTTTAAAAAAAGTCTACAAAATAGTTTTATTCTAATAACTTGGCAACTCCGAAACGGAATTCAAAATTGAAAAAATCGTTGATCAGCCAATGAAACAGCGGATCGGAATATACGCAAATATACTGGGTGTTTCATTTTAAAACGATCAACTCTGGTTAGCCACGTTTCAATGATGCACCCTGTATGATTGAGAATAATTTTGGCAAAAAAAATTAAAAACTCGAAATAGTGATTCACAACGGAGCAAATGACCACGGGAATCCTGTTGACTCACCCTATATACGTGTAATTGACAAATACCTGAATGTGTGGAGTCCTGCTTCAGGGTTGTATTATATCATGAAGACAGTATGGCGAACATATTGATTACACTATTCATATTTGGGATTTTAATATTTATACCATACCCATTCTAAAAGGGAAAAGCAATATTGAATGTTCAAATGAATACTGTCGACATGTCAACATTTTTTTTCTATCAGTATCACTTCTGAATTCAGTTTTCAATAAATGATTTTAATTTCAAAGAAAAAATGCCAAAATTATATTCTTTCTCAGTCGCTGAAGTTTTCATAGCCCATTAATAAATTGTATCGCCAGTAGGAGCTATATATTAGAAAACATACATGTCAGAAAATGAATCAAGTTGCAATCATAACTCAATAGTAAAATTTGTATTTATATTCAAATCCAATTACTTACAAAGGCTTTGGTGTGTTATGAATACGCCTACGCAACCATAAATATTCATCACCATTACCAAACCGGTAGTTATTCGGAACGGTAAGCTTTATTATTAGAAAATTGAATCACAATCAGGGTTTTCGAGACCGGTACTCAAAACCTGCAGTTTCTATATATTAATTCGTCTACTCAGTGTTTTCAAAGAGTGAAGGTTGTTAATTGGCGAAAAGTCAAAACACTAATAATGTCATCCCGGTGTTTCTCTCTATATCTGATTATCTATTATATGCTGTATGGGGTCGGCTTTAGAATAGCCCATGGTAAATCCTGCCGTCGTAGAGGCGACTAAAAGGATAACCGTAGGTGGAAGATGGTCTCATCGCCCGGGAAATACCACCATATCGACTTTGTGGCTGTGAAATGGATCATTCCATGTCAGGCGGCGATACTTTCCGGTCTCCCTCTTCCTTTCCCAATTCCTCCTTTATTTTCAGGTGCATCCTAATAGAAATAATGATGAAGTCTCCTAGAGTAAAACATCCGGAAGCAAAATACCTCCATTCGTTTCCGGGCGAGAGGTACTGAGGACTCAACATTAAAATTAATTTTGCAACATCCGCGGACTCAACAAGAACATCAATGACGTCCACCATCACCTACAGACGAAAAACCGGATATTCTGGCTCTAACAGAAACACAAGTAAACTCGTCCACCAACAAGGTCCATATGCTTTGTCCTGGTTACGAACTCCATTCTCGATTCAGGTTCAAAGGTGGAGTCTGCCTTTACGCTAAGGCTAACCTTTCTGCCAGCGTGAAGAGTTTGGAACCGAAAGACTTTGATGGATGTGGTTCAAGCTATCTGATACCAAACGACTAAGTTCCTCTGCTGCCTTTACCTATCACCTAATGAACCTTCATATAACGACCTCTTTGAGTTTTTATCACTCAAACTGGGCTACATTCAGGAGAACCATCCAACAGCTGAAACCATAATCATGGGAGACTTTAATGTACATAACGCTGCCGGCTCAAATTCTCTAAACAGATGATGCGGGTCGTCGGCGAGGCCTTCGCCATCACTCATGGTCTAGAACAACTGGTCGAGCTACAACCCGCATCCCTGATGTCAACAACCAGCTGCCAATACACTAGATCTTTTCCTCACCACCAATCCTGACCCGTATAGAATAGGGCACTTGGAAACTCTGATCACACCCTCATCTCCACAACATCTCTTTCCATTTTACCATCGACTGCACAATACCACCCCGTCTCTTGGCATTACAATTCGCCGACTGGGAAGGTCTTCGTATGTTTTCTCACGTTTCCATGGAAGGGTTTTTTCTCTTCAGTGATCCAACACAATGTGCTGGACAATTTCTGAAATCATCATGTTGGGATGCAAACCTACATACCGAATACCGAAAGAAGAACTCACCGATAAGACCGGTTTAACAGAAACTGCTCTAGAGCTGGCTTCCAAACAGGCACATACCATCGATGGCTAAAAAATCCGGGCCCTGAGACCAGGCAGCTATGTCGAGGCTAGGGCATTGCAAGAGACAATAGAATGCCAAAAGATGCCCACAATGCCAAAATAAGATCGAAACTTGCTGAATGTCCTAACGGATCCCGTTCATTTTGGTCTTTCGCCAAAGCTGTGGGAAGGAACTTACTTCCAGCTCATTTCCTCCTCTAACAAAGAAGATGGAACACTAGCAACGACTGCCCAGGAAAAAGCCAATATCTTTGCACCTATTTGCTGGAAATTCCACTCTGGATTCATCGGAAAACAACCCGAACATTACACCTATTGACAGTCACATGCCCGAGATCACCTTTCGCCAACGTACTATAGAAAGATTTTGCGGGTCTCAACACCAAAAAGCCTGTGGATCTGAGGAATCCCGCCGATTGTTCTCAAGAAATGTCCCCGAACTAACACCTGTTCACCACTCTTACAATTTGGGGTATTTCCGTCCAATTGGAAAATTGCAAAGAGTACAGCCAGTCCTAAAAAGGCAAAAGGCCCTACCTAGCAACTACTACGACCTATCCACTGCATCATTATTTCAAAGGTCATGGAAAAAGCCATCAACATCAGCCTATGAAATATCTGGAAGACTCAGGAATTGTCAACGATAGGCAATATGGCTTCCGCCATCAGAGATCAACTGGTGACCTGCTCGCTTACGTCTCACATATATGGCAGCTATCTATTGAAAAGTATGGAGAAACTTTGTGCTGTGGCTTTAGATATCTCCAAGGCGTTCGATCGAGTTTGGCACCGGGACTCCTCGCCAAGCTTCCGTCTTATGGCTTGCCCCTCATGTGTTCTCTGCTTGCTAGTTTTCTCTCAAACAGGTCTCCCATGTAGTGGTCGATGGAGTTTCATCTGACACTCTACTCATAAATGCTGGTGTTCCAGGATCTATTCTCGCACCAACACTATTTCTACTTACATCAACGATCTGTTGAAAGCAACTCATGTCAGTACACAGCTTTGCCGATGATATACCCTCCATACCGCTTTTCTTCCAGGGCCCCTATATCAGCCCGTGAAACCAGAAATGAACGAGGAAGAAATGTTAATAATATAAATATGGACTTAGCAACATTCTCGGTGGGGATCTAATAACTTGGTAGAATTCAATGCAAACAAAACAAAGCATGTCTTTTCTCTAGAAAGCCGATCTCACTGTGCCTAACATAACTTTGTCAGGGTAACCATACCACTGAAGTCATCCATATCGATGCTTGGTATTACTATCAGCAATAACCTTTCCTGGGAAAATCACGTGAGGTCCATTAAAGTGCATCCCAAAAACTTGGTTTTTTGTTCGTGCCGACTATTTCACCCCACTCACCTGTTATGATCTATAAGGACAGATCCGACCTGTCCTGGAATACTGTTCCCATATTTGGAGCGCGCACCTAAACATATCCTGAGGCTATTGGATTCTGTCCAAAAAAGAGCAATTCTCTCGTCGGTGATGCCTGCTTACAAACTCGCTCACTTGTCTGGAACACCGTAGAAAAGTTGGCGATTTGTCTCTATTTATAGATATTTTCATGGGCGATGCTCTTCTGAAATATCAACAATCGTTCCTCTTTGGCAGTCTCTTCGAGACTAACCCGTCAAGTTCAGTCATCACACCCCTTCCGTGGTCACTTTGGAGACCTGCAGAACATCACTTTCCAAAGACTCGTTCATCCAACGAACAGCGAGGCTTTGGAACTCATTCCTAGGGAGGTGTTCCCGCCACAACCTCCAGAAATTTAAGAAGAACACCAACTCCTACCTTCTTTCCCTTGGTTCCCACGATGTTCTCTGAACATTACAGGATATCCCTTTTCGTGGGAACCAGAACATAAAAAAAAAAAAACAGTAGCGATTTTTTCTTCCACGTGATGGGGGGGTTGAAACTAAGTATGACTCTGAGTTGGCGCGGCACGGGGGAGTGGAGTTTGCGTTAGCGGCCATCTTGGAAAACGCGTTCTGTCATATATCTCCTAAGCGGGTTGTCGGATGCGAAAAATACAAGAGATCTTTTTTCAGATAATTGAATTTTTCATTCAGTATTTTCGGTTATTTTTTCTGTAAAATCAATATTTATGCGAGTTTTTGAGTCAAAGTTGGGAACGCATGTTTTCTCGAATAACCCAAAAATAATTATTGAAGTTGTAGAGCGAAAAATTATTTACAATAGTTTTCGCACAGTAGATATTCAAACAAATATTCTTCACATATAATGAGCCAGTTGCACGGAACAGGTAAATTGACTGGATTGTGTAGGGTCTTAGATGAAATTTAGAACCGGGCCCATCAAATAAAAAAAAGAATAAAATAAATAATGTAATTACCAATGTATTTTAACCTATTACAATGTTCAATATATAAAGAAATTAAAATAAATATTATCGATTACGCAAGAAATATTCAAATAAAAAAGAATATTAATTATTGAAAAAAAATATTACATGTTTTTCCAAATAAGCCTTCCTTCGGGATTTAAACCCCAGTCGTTCTAGAAGATTCTTCTTCTCAAATTCCCTCTGTAAATCCTCACAGTTCTCCCGAATTCACCGTCAATTATCCTTTATCCCTTTATTACCTTTGCCTATCTTCAACCCTCTCCCTGGCCCCATTGATCGTGCCTCGATTTTTATCCCCCAATGACCCCTCATATGTTAACGAATATGAAAATGAAAAAAATATAAAATATATATGCCGAACAAATTTAACGGTCCTACATTTGTTATAAACAACAAAATGCAAACATTGTAAACAAATTATACTGTACCGTTCGGCGATGGTCTTTCATGACGAATTTCATCATAATTCAATTAATAATGTAACCCTCGAACAAAATGATTAGCTAGGTTATTCGTAATTACTAAAAAAGTTTGCATCAATTTTATTTTATTGAATTGATAAGCAGCTAGTTATTTCATGTTTAATAGCTTCAGAAAATTACTTTGCAGATATTTACAAATAAATGTCTGATGGAGGTGACATTTTAACATCATAGCCTACTGTTCGGCGTTGATTATCATTCATTACACGGAATTAAGTAGATAAATCGTAACACCGAACATATTAGTCGGATACATCAGATCTATATAAATTAAAATGAATTGCTCTGTTCGTTGGTAAGCGCATAACTTGAGAACGGCTGGCCCGCTTTGTCTAATTTTTTCAAATGCTATTAATGGTCCGAGTTGGGTTTTTAGAAAAATTGTAAAAGTTACCTGGAAAGTTAGAAAATTCGGGAAAATGCTTTATTCTATGGGATTTTTGTATGAATTCAAGACCATAATTCAGGGTTCGAACGATAGATATGCGTAATTCTTTATTTGATTTATTCGTTATGGTCCTGGAAAAGTTTCCAGAAAAAAAATCGGACAAATTGAAAAAATCATAAATTTTGTATACACTCTCTATCATAACGAACGATAGGAACGACATGTTTGATTGATTCTTTTTTTTGAAGTTGGCTCGCCATTAGATGGCGCTGCAGTACATTAACTTCTATATCGTTCAACAGATCGCCATGAAAATTGCTATACACAGATAATTGAACACGGATAATATTTTCGCGCTATCCATTTCGCAAAACTCCATAACGGTATAATGGGATAACGGGATACAGGTTACCGGGATAACAGGATAACGGGGATTAACAGGATAACGGGAAACGGTTAACGGATAACGAAAAAGGGATAACGGGAAGCACCAGAGTCACTGGTACAACCTAGATGGAACAACACAAAAGAAAAACAAGAAAAAACAAATTCTACGCAGCGAAGGTACGCGGGTACCCCAAAGAAGTCAAGATTGAAAGATAACTATACTCTACCGTTGGTCAATATATACAAACGACGAATATTATAAAATGTTATGAAAAATTACCTGCCGAATAATTAGGATTGATAAGGCACTGACAACAATTATACGACTGGGAATTGATCAATACAACATACTATTTAAAAAACGTTTATTCAATGGAAAAAAACTCATAGAACAGTATCAAAATAATACCTAAATGGAAAAAACTTGCAAAATTACCATTTTCATTACAAACTAAATTTATTTGAGTTTCGTCATCGTTTCGATCTGACATTCTACAATAACACTTTTTGTTTAACCGACACGACCTAACCTCAAAACATCCAAACTATCGTTTACTAGCGATAGTTGAAAGTATCGATGTTTAGCTTAGACTAAGACTTAGAAACACAAGCTCAACTGCCATTTAATAGGATGTCGCAGTGGCGTATGTATCAGTGGCGCTATGAATACGATGATTTTTTTTATGATTCCCTATGTAGCTATTATTTTAACATATAAATTAATAAATTGCGCATTATCAATAAACATATATACGATGAAATAGGTGCCGAGCAGTAAGTTGTAATTATACTATTTAAACATAAGATCCGCAATTTGCACATCCAACATAGCTATTTTATTTGTTCGGCAATAGTCAATTCACAATATCTGCCATTCTGTTAAGTTAGTATCGAAGTTTGAAAAAGTAGGTTATGATGTCACACATAATGACACCGGAAATACTGAAGTGAACAGGTGCGGCTAGGCTCCTAGTCAACCAAAATATTCGGCAACCGTATTGTTTTGAATTGTAGTGAATAATTAGGGATATTAACGAAATTCCGAATAGTAAGTTATAATAATTTTTGGAATATTTTTTTTACAAAAGCCTGGGGCGCTAGTGCCCTTCATAGCCACCCCACATGTTCGGCATTGGCTTCCGCCTAATTTTTGGTTTTTTTAATAGTCATTTGGAATGTAGCCGGACGGAAGCTTATGATTAAAAAATCTGGGTTATCGAAACACTTTGGTCGCGCCGGCGCCACGGATTTTGGTCGGCGATGCGATTTCTGTGAGGTGGGACACATATTTATGGAATTTAAAATAGTTATGAGCGGTAAGTTATGATACATGAAAAAAGTGTTATGGGCTCCCGGTCTATTAGTTCCACTGGTCTGTAACGTGCATTCGTGTTAAGTGACAACGCAGTATTTTTGAGTGACCTAATGACCTATAACGTGTCTTCGTGCGAAGTTATATATCCTTGAGATGTTTAGTGACCTTTGCGGGTAGTTGCTCATCTTTATTAGTCCTGCTGTCCGTCAACGTGCATGTGTATGAAGTTACAGGGTGATGTAGTAACCGTGAGGTTCTGAATGTCATGTAACGTGCCGGTGTGTGAAATAATCCTGAGCATCCAAATGACCTGCAACGTGTATATGAAGGTGCTTACCAACATGATTTTAAGGTACCCTTAGGGTACGAACATGTCGAAGAAACATTGATGAGCGCGATGGAGGTCGCTGTCGCGATCGCTACATTGATGTCGAAACAAACATCTTTATCTTTATGAGACCACACATACCAAGGATGCTTCACCCGTTCACCCTCGCCGCCTAACGTCGCGGTTAATAGCGATGACGATGTTGATCGCGAGGTAACTTAAGTTCATTGGTGCTCTTTAAACCATGTGACATTCCTAAAGATACGGAAGGTATTTCGCTAAAGATAGGAAAGTATTTATTCATTTTGTTTCTTGTTGCGATAGGTTGTAAAGACGTTTGGGCTGTTTGGTTTATCCTCACTTAAACACGTAAATGACAATGAAGGATGAATTAATAGATATTGTCTTTTTTGCTTCATAGGATGAACACCAAACAGGCGATTCGAAGAATTACAAATAATCCACCACTTCTCACTTGAAGACATAGAATCACTGTATTCACTACTGTTGCTTCTATACATAGGTAGTTGACTATTTCATGACAAATTTTCCCGAAACACTTCAGTCTTCTCAGAAACCGCGAAAAACACTGCGATCTGAGCTGTCAGATAGACAAAGTAAGGGGGAAGCTGATCTAACTATTATTAGAGATTAGAGATTAGAGGTGTTCCTAAAATTATTGAATAAAAAAACTGAATACTCAAGAAATATCATTTTACTATCAAAATGTTGGCGGAATAAGAACAAAACTCGAGAATCTACAAATGAGTACTCTGTGTTGTGATTATAACGTCATATTGCTTACAGAAACATGGTTAAATAGTGATATTTCTGATCAGGAATTGGGTATGAAGAACTATAACATCTATAGAACTGACAGATCAAGAAATTCAAATAAGACCCGAGGTGGAGGCGTTATGATCGCTATTACAAGGAACTTTCAGTCTAAGCTTGTTAGATCATTTAATGATAACTTTTATGAAGAATTGTATGTTGAACTCAGAAGGGAAAATAATGACTACATTATTGGTTGTATTTATATTCCTCCTAAATTTACGGATTTACATCTGGACGATCCACACTATCAAACTTATTGTATTATCAGCACTACATAACTCAAGCACTTGAGAGGTTTGTGCAGGTAGAAGCTTTTGATAGGGTCAATCATAACTTACTGATTACAAAATTATCTGTTATTGATATCTCTGGTAATATGCTAGAATGGATAAGCAATTCTCTAACTGGTCGTTCTCAATCAGTTAGAGTAAATAGTACAGTTTCAGAACATTTTTTGATGAAATCAGATGTACCACAGGGATCCCACTGCGGGCCTTTGTTGTTCTGCCTCTTTATAAATGACATTAATTCAAGTATTAAGAATTCAAAATTCCTACTATTCGCCGACGATATGAAAATTTTTTAAGTCACAGAGAGTGCTCATGATGCCAATCTTCTTCAGAGTGATATAAATTGTATTTCCGATTGGTGTGAAGCAAACTGCCTTCATCTCAATACGAAGAAATGCTACTCAATGGTATTTAGTAGATCTCGTTCACCAGTTAATTTTGATTACTTTTTAAATAATCTTTGTTTCAACAACCATGTGAACTCGGTATCTATAAAAGCTTTGAAAATGCGTCAACTAACCTTTCTGCTTTCATCACAAACATTTTATATTGCTCCTTAGTACGATCTATCGTAGAGTATAACACCATAATCTGGAGTCCCTACTACCTTAAATATACACAACAAGTAGAAAATGTCTAAAATAAATTTCTAAGGACCATGGCTTTCAAACTAGGCCTAGTTGTAGGCGAATATAATTACAGGGAAGTGATGAATATATTATCTTTATCAAGTCTGGATGATAGACGAATAATTATATCATTAGTTTATCTTCACAAAATAATTTCTGATATTAATGATTATCCAGAAATTCTCTCCCTCATATCTTTCAACGTTCCACGTAGGTCCACTGGACAAATAAAATTATTCGTTACACCATATCATTCAACTAACTATGGTTACAACTCTCCTATATCGAAAATGTTAAGACTGGGAAATAGCTTTTGTGATAAAATTGATTGATTTCTTCTGTGATACTCCAAATATTTTCAAGAATCAAGTCTCTCGCGCATAGCTCATTTGAATGTAGTTCATTAGTCATATTGTTAATTATGTTTATTGTTATCGTTGTCCGATATATTGCATATATCTAGATCAAAAATTATATTTAAATTAAATTATAATATTATAATAGTATAAGTAGTATAATTGTAGTAGTATAGAATAAGATTTACTTGTTATAAAATTATTGTGATCAAAATTGGGGTTCACCCGTATATAGATAAATAAATGAATAAATAGAAAGCATATTCACTATGCTTTGACCGGCATCGATGTAAATCTCGACCGCTACCGCGACCTCCACCGCGTTCATCATCTTCGTATCCTAAATCTGAGATGTGCACCTAGTTCCCGGTTCGCACTCATTGTGTCTGGACTTAATAGGTCATTATTAAAATTTTACTAGAGTTCACCTGGTATTCCTAATTGGAGTTATCGACGCATCTATAATTTAAGATTTGGGTAAATATTGAGTTAGTCCACTCATACTCCCTTAATATAGGTAAAATACTTTTCTTGCGTGTTTTTGCCTCCTGAACACGAATCCGGCGGCGGTCTCATACCGTTTTCGAGTTAGAATACTTTTTACTTTTTTATAACCTAATTTTCAAGCACCGTTCTCTCGCTCAGGAATCACTCAAAATGCCTCCTTCTTTTTACCAGCATAAATAGTAAACCATGAAACTTATTTTCGGCACAACTTCGCACAAAATATTGCCGGTTTTATCGAAAAAAACCTACTTTCTAAACAAACTTCATACATCTGACAGATGAAATGTAGTAATTTTCACTTTTCTGCATGTTGGTAATAACAAATATATCACCGCCAACTTTTCAAATTCAAATATGGTTACCAAAAACAATAGCAAATATGAATTAAGGTATTCGAAAAGTTGGCGGTGATTTATTTGTTATTACCAACATGCAGAAAAGTGAAAATTACTAAATTTCTGATAAAACCGGCAATATTTTGTGCGAAGTTTTGCCGAAAATAAGTGATTTAGGGTTTATTGTTTATGCTGGTAAACAGGAGGAGGCATGCTTGAAAATAAGGTTATAAAAAAGTAAAAAGTGTTACTCGGAAACGGTATGAAACGGCATTTCTTCCGGATTCGTGTTCAGGAGGCAAAAACACGTAAGAAAAGTATTTTACCTATATTCAGGGAGCATGAGTGGACTAACTTAATATTTACCAAGATTTGGGACGTCTTTTCAGACAAACCATTTCAACTGTGAATAGAAATGATTCAGAAGCACATGGCATTCTGCCAAAAAAATCGACCCTTACAGTAATAAATAAAACGGCCTTGTATAATCGATTTGCATATGAAACATTCTCATTCGTTCCCCATATTCATATACAGCCTTTGTGTCATTAAAATGACATATTCCCGAGTGGTTGTAATTGCTAACGGTAATTTCTTCACAGAGTTCATTGTTCATGCGTTGAATCTCTGAGCAAAATCTAGGAACCTGATAATTGCGGAGAGTGCAACGAACGGTGCCGAAAGTGTAAGTAGCGGAAAATGATTTATGCATGAGTTTCAGCGAAGAAACAGTCAAAGCAGAAAAGGATCAAGAGATTCTTCGAATCTATATATGTATAAAGCCAGGACGTACCCATATATACATATACATAATAACATGTAGGGTAAAGTGAAGATGATGAAATTTGTCCATTGTTTGTTATTTCATTTATAGTTACCATTTGTTAAACTCTTTGTATTCGTACTGATGATGGAAGCATAAATGTATTCGTACTGATGATGGAAGCATAAACTTTCGAAATGCATACACTTTGGAAATATAAAGTGTATCTCCAAGATGTGTGAAACCAAAATTTCTTCATTTCATCATTTGTATATTGATTGAGGCTGCAAAAGGAAATTATTTTGGAGTCTACAGGGTAGCTCAAAAAAGTGTGACACATAAAAGTTTTTTTTTTTAAATGGAACGCCCTGTATTTCATTACACTGTTGAATAGGTCAGGAAAAATAATATGATTTCATATGGGTACTATGTACCTAACTATAACCGTTCTCGAGTTATTGATTTTTTTGAAAATGCTAGGTACAATTGGAAACTAAATAACATCGAAATGTATAGAAATCATCCCTTTGAATTCGACCAAGCATAAAAGAGGTTTTGGGCCATTGATTTCGATAAAACCCATTTCTCAATATTATACAGAATGTTCAAAAATCATTGTCACTTTTTTATAATTTCGGACAAAGGTAACTTTGGTATTTCAAATAGAACACCCTGTATTTTTTTTGGTCTGAACAATATAAAATTCAATTATCTTTCATTTCATATTGGGGTTCCCTATACCTAACCTAAATAGTTTTTCAGATATTGGCTTTTCCAAATAGTAGTTCTTATTTCATTGCATTATTTAAATCAAGATAGCTTTGAAACGACATTTATTTGATTTGCTCACAGAATTCTCATTGACAGTTGTTATACTTCACTCCATCGAAAATATTTACTGTTCACTAAAATGAAGTTATCATTTACATTCATATTCTGACAGTAGTTCATTAAACAGACTATACAATTTTTTTTTTATTATTCAACTGAAACAACAACAAAATATGAAACACAAATGTTAGTAATTCAAAGTAGGTGCTCGAAATGACGACCATCCTGTTGAATACAAAGAGCCACTCTCTATGAAAGACTTTAATAACTTTAGGCGTCACTCTCGAAAAGCACCCTTATTCTCTCCTTCATATTTTCCAGTGTGCTTGGAGGAGTGTCGTAAACCTCATTCTTCAAGTATCCCCATAGGAAAAAATCGAGGCAAGTCAAATCTGGTGATCTCGCTGGCCAATTTTGTGGTCCTCGCCTACCAATCCATTTATTCGGATAGCACACATTCAAAAACTGTCTGACACTGAATTTGAAATGTGCCGTAGCTCCAACCAATTGTAACCACATCCCTTGTCTGATATTTAGCGGCACATTCTCCAGAGGCTCAGGCAGATCATCTCGTAAAAATTGTAAAAAAATTTGACCATTCAAGTTTCCATAAAAAAAGTATGGTCCTATAACTTGTGTACCTATAATTCCTACCCATACGTTAACAGACCATCTATTCTGGTGATCCAGAGTGCGGAAAAATGAGGATTCACATCACTATAATAATGGAAGTTGTGACTGTTCACTAAGCTATTGTTATGAAAAGTGATTCATCAGAAAATAAAATGGAATCCAAAAAATGTTCATCCTCACTAAACTTGTCCGGAACTCATAGACAAAACTCGATTCGTCGATAAAAGTCTATTTCATATAATTCCTGGTGCATCTGAATACGGTACGGGTGAAATTTGTATTTTTTTATTACCCTAGAAATGATCCGTCTGCTTTTTCCCTGTATCTTTCTCGATCTTACGTTGACTCGTATGAGGGTTTTCTATGATTGATCTCATAATAAGAAATTCATTTTCCTCATTTCCAATGATAGGTTTTGGTCTATTTGCCTTTTCATAAGCTACACTTCCAGTCCTACGACATTGATGTAGCAATCGTTTGAAAACCAACTTGTTTGGATGATTTCGGTCTGGATATTTCTGGGCATACACCCTCGACGCCAAAACTCTGAACTCTAAACATTCACCTATCGCTAAGATCATATCTATCCGCTCTAGAATGGGATAATTTTCATTTTCTACGCTAATAATTCATTGAATGTTTTGAATAACGTAAGATACAATAACTGTCAATGAGAATTCTTTCAACAAGTTGAATAAATCTCGTTTCAAAGCTATATTGATTCAAAGAATGCATTGAAATAAGAACTACTATTTGAAAAAGCCAATATCTGAAAAACTATTTAGGTTAGGTAAAGGGAACCCCAATATGAATTGAAGGATAATTGAATTTTATATTGTTCCGACCAAAAAAATACAGGGTGTTCTATTTGAAATAACAAAGTTATCTTTGTCCGAAATTATAAGAAAGTGACAATGATTTCTGAACATTTTGTATAATATTGACAAACGGGTTTTATCGAAATCAATAGCCCAAAACCTCTTTTATGCTTGGTCAGAATTCGAAGGATGATTTCATACTTCGATATTTTTAGTTTCCAATTGTACCTAGCATTTTCATAAAAAAAATCAATAACTCGAGAACGGTTATAGTTAGGTCATAGTACCTTATATGAAATCATATTATTTTTTCCTGACCTATTCAAAAGTGTAACGAAATACAGGGTGTTCCATTTAAAAAAACACAACTTTGATGTCACACTTTTTTGAGCCACCCTGTAGACTCCAAAATAATTTCCTTTTGCAGCCTTAATCAATATGCATATAATGAAATGGGGAAATTCCCGAAAAAATTATTGGTTTGGTTTACAGGGACCGTGTCGTATGGGGCGCCCCACCCTGTATACCGGATGTCAACAAATCTATTAGACAAGTCATCACTTCTAGAATATTAGGTGTATCTAAATGAGATTTGGTATAGGTGAATGGTATATGAAGAGGAGAGTTTCTACATATTTTTCACTTTCCGGTCACTTCCGGTTTCACCGGAAATGGCTCAGGTTTTGAATTTGTAAAAGGAACACCGTGTATATTGTAATATTTTTTTATTTCTGAGACCATTCTGGATCAGAATGTGACATTTCAATAAGTTTTTACGCCTACTTCATTTTTTAGAGTCACTTTTAATATTGCATCTAGGTGGCCATGATCGGACGTAAACTAATCTGAGGACCTCAGGTGATATCAGAAAATTACAATCGCAATACAAAGTTTTAGTGACTAGTATGATAGATAGAAATAAGAGAATTTGGCAAAATTACATTTTCGTGTCTATTATTTTTGAAATGGCGACCATTTTTTCACAAGCACTTTCCAAAAAAAGGATTTTTTTACGCATCTAACGATACTAATTTATTTGCGATTGGATTGAAAATAAGAACATAAATTAAATATTAATAGGGAAAATACTGGATAATAATTTATTTACTTTTGTCAAGTGTGCCATGGATTGCCACGATGGATAATATTTTGCAGTTATTTTTATCAAGTATTCTTTGGAAAACAAAACACTCACTTAGGTAATGACAGTATCATAAGCTTTATGAGCAGACAGTAAAAGTTTCTTAATTTTTGTTAAATTTCAGTTTAATGTTTCTTCAAAATAATGTATACTCAAAGTGAAGAAGTGGATATGTTATTAATATTTGGAGGATGTCCAAGAAATTCAAGGAATGTGGCTGAGTTGTATGCTCAGAGATATCCCAATCGGCAACATCCAGCCCATCAGTATTTTCCGTATGTTGAGAATCGTTTTAGGCAAGAAGGAAATCGAGAGGCGGAACAGAGGTTTATCATAAAATGAAGAGACTGAGATTAACGTTATTGCTATGGTTGAAGTTGATAAAACGGTTTCTTTAAGAGAAATTAGTCAAGAAATGCAGATAAGTCACGAATCAGCAAGAAAAATACTGAAAAAGCACGATATCGAGTATTTAAATATCAGTTACATCAACATGTGTATGCTGACGATGGTCGTGTTTTGTGATTAGCTGCTTCAAAATCATAGAGTTAACCCAAATTTTATCAACTTCATTCTATTTTTTGACGAATCACGATTTACAAATAATGGTATGTTCAATAAGCAAAATACTCGGTACTGGGCCCAACAAAATCAACATGCAATGAGAAAGGGTGATTTTCGAAAAATGATTGGCGTCAATGTATCGTTGGAAACACAATAATTGGCCAAAGTTGTTTCAAAGTCAGTTAACAGGGGTTAGGTACTTAGGTTTTCCTCAAAATGAAATCAAGGATCATCTTAATAATCTACCTTCAGCTGATTTACGGCGAATTTACAACAACAAGATGGAGCACCCCAACATGATACCAGAGAAGTTCTTAATTACTTAATAGAGGAGCATTTTAATAATAAAGTTATTGCAACCAATGGTCCAGTACGGTGGCCTTTCCGCTCACTGGATCTCACTGGGCTCGATTTCTTTATTTGGGGATATGTTAAAGAAAAGGTTTACTATGCAACAGCCCCAGCTACCCTTGAAATCTTCGAAGAAAGAATTGTACTGGCATTTAGAAGTATAACGCCCCAAATGTTACGCAACGTGTTGAGAGAAACAATTGAACGAGCTGAAATGTGCCTTGAACAAGGAGGAATGCACTTTGAAAATTTACTACAGTGAAAGTAAATAAATAATTATCCATGGCAATTACAAAAGTAAATAAATTATTATCCAGTATTTTCCTTAGTAATATTTAATTTATGCTCTTATTCTCAATCCAATCGCAAATAAATTAGTACCGTTAGATTCGTCAAAAAATTATTTATCGGAATGTGCTTGTCAAAAAATGGTCGCCATTTGAAAAACAATAGTTAGACACGAAATTGTAATTGTGCCAACTTGTCTTGTTCCTATCTATCATACTAGTCACTAAAACTTGCGATTGTAATTTTCTGACATCCCCTGAGGTCCTCAGATTAGTTTACGTCCGATCATGGCCACCTAGATGCAATATTAAAAGTGACTCTGAAAAAATGAAAAAGGCGTAAAAACTTTTCAAAATATCACATTCTGATCCAGAATTGTCTCAGAAATCCTAAATTCTTACAATATACAGGGTGTTCCATTTAAAATTCAAAACAGGAGCCATTTCCGGTGAAACCGGAAGTGACTGGAAAGTGAAAAATATGCGGAAACTCTCCCCTTTACATACCATCGACCTATACCAAATCTCATTTTGATAGACTTAATATTCTAGAAGTTATGACTTGTCCAATAGATTCGTTCTACTTCTACAATTTTTTTACTTACGTATCCGTTTATGGGATTCATTAATCATTTGCCCTTCTAGTGTACAGTAGTCTTGTTACTGTTCCTATATCACATAAGAACATCATTATATCTACATATCTGATCTAGATATTATGATTAGATTATAGATTCCATATAAAATAGATGTAAGACAGGTATTAAATTTCAAATATCAAACACTTATTATATTCAAAGAATAATTAAACACACACATTTCTTCAGCAAATGATATTAACGACATATTGACTCCAGGAAAAGTATTATGAAATTAAAAATAGTATACTTTGAGAATTGTTGAATGAAATAGGCAAACAAAATTTGGTTGAGATTGAGTATTTATTCGGTAAATGGAAACGTCTTATAACTTATATGAAATGCAAGCGAATTTTTTGTAATGCTAATTATAAGTACCATCAAACAGAATATTCTCCATTTATCCAAAAGAAGAATGATTTTACAGCATATAAAAGAACTCAATTCTTCGAAATATATAAACAAACTGAAAGACACATATAATCCAATTATTTTAACCACAAACTGAGAACAAATGGCGCATATTTACCTCTTCCATTATGTTTTCACAGTTTAAATGAATCCACTCATACGTTCAATAATCAATGATAAAAAGTTTTAAAGCATTGATAACCTCAAAACACATGCGGCCACAAGTGCGTTCTATTCATAAATGATAAGACTACTAGCAGGTATTGGAGCAGAAAGAGAAGAAACGGAAAACATCTGAATCTTTTAGCAGGTAGAATTTACCTGCACTTCTACAAAATGTTGGTTTCTATTGAAATTTTCCGTATATTCCATGAGAAATTTTTTTTTTCAGTTGAAAATACATTTATGCCTATATATTTGTATATTATATTTTTGCGACTGAATGATTCAACAATTAACATTATTAATCAACGGACATTTTTAAACTACTCTATTCAGAAATTATTCTTTTCGACAAATTTTTTAAAATAGTTTAATTTCTTATTTTGAATAAATGAATAGAACAAATATTTAAAAAACATCAAAATCAGAGCTGTTTTGGTTTTGTTAGAGGAAGTGATGTTTTCTAGGACAACTTTACGGTGAATTCACAACGGGAACTGTTATTTTTTTTCAAATCATTTTGCCAACCGTCACCGAATTAATATGAAGGAGACCATATATTCTGATCTGATGTGGATATTTAATGGTGCACGATGAGGGGGGTTGATAACATTTGAAAATTCAAACCACAATTTTTGCAAACCGGGCAACGTTTTGAAATATTCCCGTTTTAAGATGACTCAGAAATAGATACAATATTCTCAACGAAACCTAATGACCCGGGTAATTATATGTACAGCTACATAACAGTCGTTCTTACATAAAACGGATTGAAATCCTGCTATTAAAAAAGAATAAAATAATAAGTAGATGTAGATTCCGTGTCATCTGAATTATAGGTGATTACATTTTGTTTTCCCACAATATACGAGTCGAGAATGGCAATTATACTAAATTTGGTCCTGTAGTTCTGTGACTGACAGGTCAAAAGAGACCACGAAGCTGCGAGAGTAAATAATACAATAGGGCTGTCGCTCCTTTTGATGTTAGAAATTGGATGTCTCATTTTGATGTCGTTTCTTGGCATTGCCAACTATAAAAGTAATGCGACATTGACAAGTTAATTTCAGGGAAAGCCCAGCAAAGGATGATTTGAGGTTAGACCTAGTTTCATTATACATCATTCAATTACCAAGCTCTGGGAAATGAAAGCAAAACCAACGTGTTTCATACAAACGATTCGCAAAATTAGTTGAAGAATTCTATGTTATCGTAAAAATGCCATTTTTTCAAGTTGAAGGAAAATTACAGCTCTTGAAAGTTTTGTGATATATTCTTCGTTATCTCAAATCATATATCCATGCTAGTAATAATGAAATTAAAATGTGTTTAGTTCTCATCTGCTAGTTTGCTTTACTACCAGAAATATTGAATTCTCAAACAGTGCGAAGTACCATTACATACTCTACACATGCACTGCTTTGAAATAGCCGCTTGTAGTTGCTGATCGAATGATAATCACTTATTACAATTATATTATCAAAAATTTAACCTCGTCATATAGTAAAAGTGACTACCTGTAAAAATTATTTTCTTCATTATATTCTTTAGAGTATTTTTAATATCGAACAGTAACATTTTACTTGTCCAAAGATCACGAGCAAGTGAACTAGTAAGCATTATTTATTTTACAGTTTTACTGCCAACGTTTCAGCAAAATTGTCGCCTTCTTCAGAGCCCAAGTGTAATTGAAGTGATGTTAAAATTATCAAATTGTGATTTTTTATAAAAAATCATAAAAGTCTTCGAAAAGATGAGTACGGTTGAAATTTATAATTTTATCAATAGTAATGTTGGACCAATACACTACAGAATTATTTTTTAAGATCATATCCAAACGACTGGTTTATCGGGAGTAACATTTCAGTTCTCAAAAGAGTTCATAAAATTTCTAACTGACAACGACAGGAAACAAAACCCTTTTCGACAATTCAAAATTGTTTTGATTTTTCCCTTAATTGAATGAAAAAATTCTCCTCCCAACAGTCTCAAATAACCTGAACTGAAAAACAGAAGGATCTCAATTCATATTTTGTTGATTTATTCAAATGATTCCAGTGAAAAATTACATAACGGGTACATAATCTTCAAATATTCAATTATAAATCCAATTTAGAAATTTGAAAGTTAATAAATTTTCAATTATTGGGGAGATCTTAAATCCTTGGCTCTACATAAATTGGTTGTCAGTAATTATCAATGAATGACAAATATGAAATTAAATAGATGATACCTAATGAGTGTTGAGAGTGCAGCAGGCAAAACAAATAATGAAACAAAATTCTGGCATATTCATCTATCTCATAAGTTATTATCCAAGCTGTATAGATAAGATCAATTAACACAATTTGAGCACTTTCCATTAATCATACCAACCAAATAAAAAATATCACTGCAACCAAATCGCACTGGAGGACTAAAACAACCTATGGGTCACTGCACTTTCAGCGTTAGTCGGTCAAAATTCAATGATTTCAAATGTTAGACGTAAGGAACGTGTTGCTAGAATGCACCATATTTGGCAATACTCAAACATTCTGTTAATGTTTTTTCTTATCAACTTTTTGTTATGTGTATGGTATATATGATGACAGGAATTTAAAAAAAATTCATTGGAACACCCAGAAAATAACAAAGGTGACGTCACTTCCGCAGAAACCTAAAATGACACAAGAGTAAAAACCAAGTATTCTTGACCTACTCTACTGACTGCAACTTCTCAGTTGTCTAGTATTCCATTTTATATATATATATATATATATATATATATATATATATATATATATATATATATATATATATATATGTTTATATATTTATATGAAAGAGAGTAATACCGAGGGGACTGTTAAAAACAAAATGGAAGGAATTTAATGGACATAGCCCTCAGAGAAAAGTGCTAACCGTAGACACGTGTTTCGGGCTCTCGGCCCTCATCAGTACGGTGGAGAAGTGCAAGGATGAACAGCACTTGGTAGAAAACGACAAATCAACGGAGTCAACAAACAGAAGCCAGCCGCTCATTTGTGATTTCGGTCAGCAGACCCTGAATTCCAGGGCAACAACCAACGTCACCACCACCATATATATATATATATATATATATATATATATATATATATATATATATATATATATATATATATATATATATATATATATATATATATATATATATATATATATATATATATATATACAGGGTGGCCCACCAATTCGTTCGTATTTTACGAGAAAATGAAGAGAGGGAAAACATTTAGACAGTCATATGTGGGTCCATGGGAGCATATTCCAAATTATTTGAATATAGGGTGATCCCCAAAAATTACATACCAAAGTTATCTTTTTCTTATGGAACACCCTATATTTTTTATATTTTTAGATACTATAGACAAAATAAAGGTGAGTTACTATCATATTTCCCATACTTAAAACTGACCGTTTCTGAAAAATTTTGAGAAATTTAAAAATACAGACCATAATTTGAAAATTGTTTTCACCCCTGTAACGTGTAACAAGCTGCTCGTGATTAAATGTACTGCTTAGCTCAAAGGTTAAAGTTAACTATACATGAAATTTTCAATGCAATATTATACAGAGTGGCGAAAAATTGCCTCAAAATTTGACAACATTTAATTAAATAACTCTTAAAGTTGAATGAACACCCTGCATATTGTGACGTAATTTGACGCAGAATTAGATTCCCTTCAAAACTATATTAGGTTCCCTATACCTATCTTTCTGCTTTTACACAAAAGGCGTTTTTATATTTTACTTATGAGTAATTTTTTTATCTTAAAAATGAAACCCACTGTATTGTAATGAAAAGCTTAAAAAGCGTTTTTGAAACCTTTTTATTAAGGAATACGTAGATTCGGTAGAAGCAGAAGTTAAAATTTTTGAAAATACGGTGTATCTAAAGTAAAATGCAGGCAAATGTAAAAACTCAAATTTATTGCCATTTCTGAAATATTGAAGCATTCTTCAAAATAAGAAGATGTTATCCAGAGTTCAGCACTCATATCAAGAAAGAGTTCGCCTATGCATCGAGAATAATGGACACCATTTTGAGCATTTATTAAAATAATAAACTATTTAAGATTCTTAATTTTTCGATAAAATGACTTCAAAAATGCTTTTTAAGCTTTTCATTACAATACAGTGTGTTTCATTTTTAAGATAAAAAAATTACTCATAGGGTATAGGGAACCCTAATATAGTTTTGGAGGGAATTTATTTCTGCGTCAAATTACGCCACTAAATACGGGGTGTTCCATTCAACTTTAAGAAGTTATTTAACTAAATGTGTGTCCAAATTTTGAGGCAATTTTTTTCGCCACTCTGTATAATATTGCATTGAAAATTTCATGTAGTAGTTAACTTCAACCTTTGAGCTAAGCAGTACATTTAATCACGAGCAGCTCGTTACACGTTACAGGGTGACAACAATTTTCAAGTTATGGTCTGTATTTTTAAATTTCTCAAAATTTCTCAGAAACGGTCAGTTTTAAGTATGGGAAATATAATAGTAACTCACCTTTATTTTGTCTATAGTATCTAAAAATATAAAAAAAATATAGGGTGTTCCATAAGAAAAAATATAACTTTGGTATGTAATTTTTTTGGGGATCACCCTATATATTTCAAAATAATTTTGGAATATGCTCCTCATGGACCCACATATGACTGTGCTAAATGTTTTTCCCTAACTCTCTTCATTTCTCGTAGAAATACCGAGGCGAATGTGGTGGGCCAACCTGTATATATATATATATATATATATATATATATATATATATATATATTATGGAACTGCTGATATATACCACTTTCAGTTGTCCAAGTGACTTTCGAACCACCCATTGAATTCATCTAATATCTGGAGAATATATATTGGGAGCCGCCGCAAAGAAGGCGCCAGCTATTATCTCTAATCTAAAATAGCAAGATTGATTCAGTGTGCTGATTGTACTCCAAACAAAATACATCACCACTAATCTTCCCCTTCAAAACATACATTTGTGTGTAAGATGACAGAATATCCTCAACATCGAAGAACTAATTTCAAAATGGATTGCAGGAAACATTTCTTGGCAAAAAACCTCAAGATAATGTATTTGTGTTATATATAATATATGCCATGAATCCTTGAGATTTTCAATCGATCCCTCATCAATCATGGATATTCGAAATAATAAGTATTTCTTTGTTTGAAAATAAGAGCATTGAGTCACCATGGAATGATTCCAAAACCCAGAGATACGCAAAAGTATGTTGAGTAGGTGAGGAAGTTGTGAAAATTCACGATCTTTTTTTTTCAATCAATCAATATCTAGATCTGACCATATAGATGAAGAAACAAATTGCTGGGTATTCTCTAGATTGATTCAATAAATGCGGTATTCATAGGGTGGTTGTGTTTGCATGGTGGCGACATCTGCGATTTGTACTACGAGGTTACAGGATGGTGACGTTGGATAGCGAATATCTGATGATTGACCATATCGAAAGATTTGCGTTAAGCGATTCACATTTTCTTGTCATTCTTCTATGAAACCATCTCTTCATTTTTAAAGCAATTTCGAACATTGAAATCACTTACTGTCAGTTCCCCGACATCAACTCATTTTCATCGCCGGAAGCATTTAGCCAACACGTTACAAATGTACTACTTAGGAAATGACACTCATCAGTGAATGATTTGTTGACACATTTGTATCCACAAACGGTACCCCGACAAGAAACTCAATGCTTTGTTTTTGTTTTCCACTTTCTTCTCTCTGTTAGATCAATTATAATGAATAGATGAATGGCGGTACACAGATGAAATATTAACGCAATTTTAGCATTCAAGATTTGCAAGGTGTGTGTGATGCATATCACATTCGAAGATAAGATATTCCCATTAAAATAGTTGTCTTCCTTATAGAAGCACTAATGGATTGTGGGCAGAAAGCATGAATGGTTATTGAAATTATTGAAAGTTATCACACGTAGATCGCCCGTATTTAATTACATTGCCGATGAGGATATGATACGCAAATTGATCCTAATACGCGATTGCGGCGTAATTGAATTATTGTTCGTTCACTCAAATCTGCTCTACACGCTTTGGGAATTGAAAAATCCCCATCTTATCTTTTTTTATAAAAAACCGCACTTAACATTTCTTGTAATTTCGGCAAAATTAGGAAGCATTATGTTTGAAAAGAACATATTACATGAATATTCATTACACGTCTTCAACAAGCGTTCTAGATTTCTGAGCTAAGAGCGGGCTGCTGAAAACCTGGCCAATCGAGAGTAACAAAATGAAATGTTTTTAAAATATTAATACCTACAGCAAACCTAAGAAAAATCATTGACTGCCTGGGCAAAAGTTGTGCATAAGTTTTGTATGGCCTTTTTCGAAAAAAAAGCAACCATACCAATGTAATAACATGTTGGAAATACTTTTGACACATACTATCTCTTCAGTTGGCCGAGCGTCTAAGGCGACAGATTTAAACTGGTTCACGCGTAGTTGAGCGTGGGTTCAAGTCCCAGCTCTGGCAGCTTTTTTTTTATTTTTTCTGAATTTAAAACGATTTGTTTGGGGCGAATATTCGTCCCAAAACAAATCATTTTTCATGCCTTTGAGCTGGCTGCAGAAAACCTGACCGATCCAGTAACAGAATGGAATGTTTTTACAAGCTTTCATTTATGTATGTATGTTTAGTTCAAATCTTGCAAGTGAATTTTGACCCACTTCTAGTTGTCCGATTAACGTGAAATTTGGCAGGTGTCCATAATTCCGGTAACAATGCATTATGGAATTTTTTTCCAAAGAAAAAACAAAATGGCGGCTCCAATATAGCGGACGAGTTTTGTGACTATAGTTCGATTCTATTCAAAATTAATATGTGGGGGGTTTTTGGGGTCGGACATCATGATTTTTGGGGTCAAAGATTATCATTTTTTTGTCGAAATTCACGAATTCAAGATGACGGCTCCAAGATGGCGACGACTTTCGTGATTGTAGTCCGATGCCATTCAAAATTGGTATGTGGGTTTATTTGGGGTCGGGATAAAAATGATTGAAAAAAAATTAAGACAATCTTTTATACAAAAAAGGAAAAAATAATTTCTTCAATTGTTTGACCTAGCTTATTCTGTGAGTAACATTCAAAATATTCCCGCGCAAGAATACCTATTTTATATTCGCGGCAAGCTTTTGAATCTGTTACTCACTGAATAACCTAGGTCAAACAAGTAAAGAAATAATTTTTTCCTTTTTAGTGTATTTTTATAAAAGCTTGTCTTGATTTTTTTCTCAATCATTTTTATTTAATTCTTCTTAGTCATTCATCAAATCCGTCTTTCTCTTAAATTCTGACAAAAATTTATAATCTATGACCTCAAAAAATCATTTTGAATGGAATTGGACCATGATAACAAAACACGTCGTCTTCTTGGAGCCGCCATCTGGAACTCATGAATTTCGAATAAGAAATCATGATGTCCGACTACAAAAACACCCACACACCAATTTTGAATGGAATCTGACTATAATCCCAGAAGTCGTCGCCATCTTGGACCCATCATCTTGAATTCGCGAATTTTGACAGAGAAATAATGAAAGAATGCATGCTCATTACTCTGTGTAATACAAAAAGACACATCCACTATACCACCGAAAATCCGTTTTGAAGTAACCACGTTTTCAGTATCGACGACAAAATTGGAGGTGGTCCAAGAGTTTGATGCTGTTATGTACGGCATAAAACAGTACACAAGTGTTAATGAAGAATTATTCAACCAAAAAAGATAATGATCAATTTAAAACAACAAAGCTATGATTCCATTAAGATTTCACCATGCTGGAAATCATTAAGACAAAGAATTGTACGCACTTTATACGTAAATTCCAAATGGCTTATTGCAACCGATCCTTGTTGTGTAAAACTATGGCTTGAAGCTTTCGGGTGTCATATGGATGGCAATTTGAAGCCCAATAGACCTTGTGGACCTGAGGTCCCTCTAAGTAGACGAAATTTTGCAGGTTACAGGTGGAGAATAATAATGACAATCCTTCAGAATAAGATTTCGATCTTGCAAGTTCTTGTGAATCAGATACTTAATAACTTTTTGTATTCAAACAATTATTTGTGATTGTACCATTAAATATACTCCTTTCAATAACAATTTTTTTTTTATTTATTTACTCAGTTATTATATAATTATAGTAAGTTTGGTGATCCACATATATGTTCTTCAACCGGTTTGATTGGTATTATGATCAATGTTATTGAAGAAAAACTATTGCTTTCTCGCCAGGGCTCTGTAACAATGAGTTTTGCTTTACAATTCTTTTTGAGAAAAGTTTAATATGGTAGAATAATAGAAAAAATATTAAAGAAATATAATAAGAAAAATGCCCACAAAATATTGAAACATTTCCATGGGATTAAAATATAAAAATGTTTTTAATTATAAAATAAAAGAAGACTCACCAAAAATTAGTTTTTCCGAGTGGACACAGTAAAACAATAATAAATAAAAAACAGACATTTTAGATACGTGAATAAGAACATTTACGGCACAACATTCCACATTTAGCTCGAGACAAATGAAACTGAGTTAAAATCCAAGAATGGTTGTGGATCTATGAGATTATTTCTATGTTGTTGGAAAAAACACAAAACAAAACAGTGGCGGTCAAAAAATCTATAATGATAATGAATCATTTCGGTGGCTGACTTATCAGGTTGAAATATGCCGTGTTTAATCCTTCTATATCTCTTCTGGTATTTACACTATCTTGGTGAAGAATTTGCATCATTTCGCTGATAGACAAAGATGATTTTTGATCAAGAATGGTAGGATTAATAAAATCAAAAGATTGGCCATTTTCTCTAGTGTGTTCAACTAAGGCTGTAGGATTATTTACATTCAGTTTTCTTGTGTCCCTGTCATGTTCAGATATACGTTTTTTCAAATAACGTCCTGTTTGACCCACAACATTTGATTGTATATCAGGGGGAGTTTTTCCTTTTTGACGGGAAATGATTCTTTTTCCAATAGTGTTCTCGTTTGAGAATGCAATTTTAGATTGTCCTTCATTCAAAATGTTTGCAAGTCTTTCAGAGAGATTTCTTACATATGCTATTTTGTTGTATTTTATCATTTGATAGTTAGTTTTGTTCGAGGGCTTGTTATCTTGAAAAATTGTATTAGTCAAAGATGGAGGGTAATTATTCCCCAATAGAATTGTTTTTAATTTGTTCAAGATTTTTTTGGTGATAATCTGGGTTTGAGATTTTGAGTGCTTCAGTTTTAAGATTCCTTATGATATTGATTTCATGTTAGAAATTGTGTTGTGAGTTATATATTATTATATTGATATTATTATTATTACATAAACAAAGCCGATTTCATATTCCTTATTGAAATTGCTATTGTTGTTAACATATACCATCCAAAGAAACCATATCGAGAAATATTGCTCTTCCAGAAAAATATACCTCAATCAATCAATATCAGATAGCCTTTCTTCAGTTTTCAGAAATTCTACCTACTCATTTTATAGTTATTTCTGTTGGATTATTTCCAAATGTTTTTGCAGTACCGGGTTGCGTAAATTTGTTTTGTTTTATTCATTTATCATCAGGTAAAATACTAAAATATCCATAAGAGAAATAAAATAAAAGCGTGATAAAATTCCACGACTAATCTGTACCAGTAATGGGTATTACTTTACGAATCTTTTGTAACACCATAAAATTCGCGTATGCGTCAATTAAACAATTGTCTGCCATAACCAACCGTTCTCAGTTATTTCATGTTTCCGAAATTTCCGCAACGTCGAGATTCGGAACGAAACGTGATCTTGAACCTGAAACTAGGCGAAACGAATATTGACCTACACTATTTCTTCTGTTTCTTTAATTGGTCGCCAGATCCTTGCCATCTCAAATGGTGCCAAACCGACGAGTCTTACGTAATTTCGCATTAATCGGTACTACTTACCATCGATTCGATTCACACATAGTACAAGAAAATTAGGGAAAAAGAACAGAAAACCAACAGAACAAATTAAGTACGATTTTTTTTTAATTCCGTTTCATGTACATTAATCCAATCGAGCTCTTGTTACTCAAGCTCAGAGCAATATATAAGAACGCGCTGGTTACATACAGATCCCAAAAATAACAGAGGACACAATAGAAAAAAAATTGAAAAAAGTGTATTTGTCGCTCACACCTCTGTGCAGAATGCATCAAAGCGGCGTCTTATTTTCGGCTTTGAACGGTCTTGGAATTGTCCAAAGTAGTTGTACAGTTGTGGGGTGAGCACATTTTTCAACAAGTACATGTGCTACTGCTTCGAACAGGTACGTAATATATTTCCTTCCATTATCCTAGTGCGTTCTGTAGCGCAGATTTTTTCAGAATATACTGAAAAATATTTAATATCGAGCTCTTGTTACTCAAGCTCAGAGCAATATATAAGAACGCGCTGGTTACATACAGATCCCGAAAATAACAGAGGACACAATAGAAAAAAAAAATAAAAAAAGTGTATTTGTCGCTCACACCTCTGTGCAGAATGCATCAAAGCGGCGTCTTATTTTCGGCTTTGAACGGTCTTGGAATTGTCCAAATTAGTTGTACAGTTGTGGGGTGAGCACATTTTTCAACAAGTACATGTGCTACTGCTTCGAACAGGTACGTAATATATTTCCTTCCATTATCCTAGTGCGCTTTCTGTTGCGCAGATTTTTTCAGAATATACTGAAAAATATTTTCCGAACCTGTATATACATCAACCATTACCTAGCGAGGACTAAATCCACGAGATATTTGGAGATGTTCTCAAAAAGTGAACAGATCAAACGTATTGTTTTTTTCTGTCATCTTCCTCGCGATATTCGAAAAATGCAATATTGGTAGATGGATGAAGTCCTACAAGGTTACTTTGCAGATGTTTGCTGCAAAATCAACCCAATTCAGACTGACCACCGGTCTACAGGTGGACAACCCCGGATCTGGGGTATTTTTCCCCATTAGACTTAGGATAGGTCGAACAGAAAGATTTCTAGGTTGATGAAGACTGGCTAGAGGCTGTGGTGTCACGCAATCAAACATTGCCCAAGTAACCTCTTCACCGTGGAGTTGAAGCACCTTTGTAAGTAGCGCTGCAGCGGCGGAATCGGGCAAATTACTCCATATAGCGCAATTTATCCGTTCAACAGTTTAAATTCGTTTGTTACAAACGTAAAAAATGCGGTTGCCTTTTGATTCGGCAGGTATAACCTTAAATTGAGCCCATGTTTCGGAAATTGCCCTAGTAATGGATAAAATGTAGATTGAGACGCATTTAAACGGCTGAACACAAGCACCGCGAACATGTGATTCGCCTGTCATCGTAAGATTTACATGTAATTTATTGTCAAGTTGAGAAGTGTTTAATATTCGTGATTAGGCGAGTGCTTGCAACTGGGTTTTTACCCATTACAAGCCACATTGTTTTCAAGAATCAGTATGTTAAAAAAGGAGCAGCATGGGTGCGACTGGGTCATGTGAGCCGCGGGAAGTAAAAAGAATTGATTATTCCAGTATATATTCAAAAGTGATAACACGAATAAAAAAAAACAATAAATATGGAAGAAAGTTCAAAATATATTGAAAATATTTTTTTTTTTCTACATACATACATTTTCACATATTTTTGATATTGTTCGTTGACTAACAATTTAATTTTGAATTAATAAAAATATATTCCACCCATGTTTTTCAGATTATTGTAATTATTAGTTTAAAAAAATTTAATTGTTTATTTAAATGTAAAAATTAAACTTGAAAAATTTGTCAATTGAGCATTTTTTCCTTTTGTAGATTGATTTTAACAGAGGAGTTACAAAAACTTCCTGCACTTGCAGAGCGAATGCTTGTGACGACTGCATATAAACGCGTGTTTGTGCACCCTACAACACTGCAGTAGTCACCCGAAAACTTCATTTTGTTACGTCCTTCGCGTCATTTACATTTGATTCGAGATTATTTGCGGCCGACTCGTTCATTGTCATTCATTTATTATGCGATCACTTTCGACACTGGGCCTCTTTGATACGAAACTTTTACCCGCCGAATCACAATACAAATGCCGTTTATACGTTTGCGTCCAAAAAGTTTAAACTCTCGCACTTTGTAGACACTTTTTTATCACAGCGGTAAATGGGGATAAGTGATACTGTCTGGACCAGTTTGTCCGATTCCGCCACTGCGTTAAACTACTTCCCCATGCTCCAAGTCCATAATGCCTGAATGATTTTTGGGGAGGTATATGGAAAACAGAACTCCTTCACCACACTTACTCACTTCACACCTTTATGCGCATTTCGATAACTAAGTTATCATCTTCAGTAGGTGAACTACTACACTACAGTGTACCACCACTTCACGACACTACAGTGTACTTTATCTAGGTATGAAGTGAGTAAGTGTGGTGAAGGGGTTGTGCAATTTTTGATTTTAGGTTGATCTTCAAAATTGTTAATGAACTTTTACATTTATATGCATTGATTTTTACTTATGATACATCATAACTTATTTGGGAACGTATTATAGAAAAAACATTATTTCGTTTTACCCATTTTATACTTTGCAATGTTTATTGCATGCAATTCTCAAAGGGAAATTGGGGTAGCTGGCAAAATGGAACCAACGCGTTTGCGTGCAATGGAAATTATAGCAGTACTTGAAAAAATTCCGTTAGTGTAAAGTAGGTCCTCCCATTTATATATTTGAGGCCCATCTTTACATATATAATAACAAATCCTGACTGACTGATTGACTGATCAACACCCAGACCAAATCGCTAGAAATTTTGACAGCGTATTTCTACGATAACATAGGTAACTACTGAGCTTTCTTTGATCCTTCATCTATAAAGGAAGGAATCTGGAAAGGGGGGTGAGAAGGAGGTGAAAGTAAAGGTACCGTTAGTTTTGAGGTTATAGTCATGGAATATTTTCATTTCAAATAAAGAAACATGTATTTCTTCTATACCCATCACTTGGCTTCATTAGAGTAGAGTGTTAGACACCTTCCTGATCGGCCATTTTTATTAGCTTCACCTGTATGTATGTATGTAACGGAATCTCTTGAATTAATGTTCACCCACTTTCAGACGTTCGACAGTACAATAATTTCATAAGGCTGACCTGGTATTGCCACCAAGATCGTCGGAATATTGCACACTTTTCAAGAACCGACAACAATACAATAATTTCATAGCTTCGACCTGGCATTCTCACCAAGATGGTCGGAAAAAAATAATTACATTCACCAAAATTTAGTAAAAATTTCAATCTCGTGTGAATGAATCAATCGAGGAGTTTTTCTCCCGTAGTATTTTTTAGTGTTTTGTAGCAATATGAAATAAAAAGTTACTTAGTTTTCATAATGATATCAAGCACCCCATGCTTTTTTCACATAAGAGGACATTTTTTGGTCAGTGTCTTTATTCTTATTATTTTCAACTTTTCAATCCATATTGCTATATAAGCGTGTTTTTTCAGTTTTTTTGAACTATAATTTTGTATAATCCTTGTGTGGATATCATGGAAATTCGGTTGATTGTAGTTTTATTACAATGGGGCGATTAAAAACCTCCGTTCTACTTCCCAAAAACCAAATTTTGTAAACCTGTCTCACAATAAATGGGAGCAATTTATTTGGCGTTACATAGCATTTTTCTGGATACAACTGTTTTTGAATACTATATGGCCTTGCCTGCAGTCTTGACAAGGCTGTAATTGAGATATCTATAGGTTATATCTTGAGACTTTGTAAATATTTTTCATGTATTCTGCTCTCACATCGGGTATGATACCAGTGTATGTCGTATACTGGTAGCATATGTTGAAAATTGGGGTTTCTTTCCGAATTGGTATGTGGGTTTGTCTACCCTACCTTTGGAAAAATTTTTTTTAGGTTCTTTGGTCAGGATCACATTGATATATTGTTGATCACTCTGTGTAATCGATTGATCCTGTTGAAATGGTACCTGGACTTGTTGGGATAATCCATTCCGCAAAATGAGCAAATTTTCTTGGAGTATATTGGACATTACCCAGTGTTTTAAAAAAGTTTCAAACCGAATAGGAATTGGTACGTTGTTCATGCTTCAGATCAATTCCAAGGTTTATATTTATCGCTCGTTTTCTAATATACCCGATGTTCTGTTTTCTTTCTTAGAATTTCGTTTTGATAATGCTACCCATTTTCCATAATTGTCCATTTTCTTAATTTAAATAGAATAGTACTCATAACAATAAGAAAATACGAATAACCACTATTTCTATTCAAAAATGGAATACTGGGTAATACTATAGAATATACGTCATATTATCATAACTACAGACAGATATAGGATACTCTGAAACTTGAAGGCTGCCATCAAACATTTTGATGAGTAATACCTCGATATTCTGAATATTCGAGATGAATCTATCGATTTGTTGTTCACGAAATTGTATTGCCGATCAACACTACTAGTCAACAAAATTTTACACAATTTTAAACTAATTATTATTGAGGTAAAATTTGAATAGTATGACTGTTATTTTGGCATAACTTATTGTTGATCTATTCTATTACTAGATGTACTTATATTTCTAAATATATTAAGTATGATAGAGTTTAAAATTCCACGTCCAGTAATTTTCTTAGCCTATTGTTCCCCAATATCGGATTGTGTGTAGTGGTGCAGTGGTGCAGAGTGAATTGTTATTTTCACTTCTTTAGTATCCATTTACACTTTTCTGTAACAATTTTATTCATTTTGTATTTTGTTCCTGCTATTATTAATATTTTTATTCCACCTGTTATTTCCAATTTGAAATCAGTTTCCAGTATAATTATGAATGTTGAGTTATATAGTATAGAACGGATACGCAACAGAGATATATAATCCATTGAATCATTAAGATCGATAGAGGCATGCTTTGCACAACATGCTTTTTGCTATATATCAGTGACATCCATATGTAAATAATACAATATACAGGGTGTCCCTGGACTTCCTCTTTTTCTCTCGGTGTCAAAATATCACCAGTACTTCATATAACTTTTGTTCCTAAAAGCCTTCGTTACCAAGTTACGGGCCCTCAAAGTTACAAAATGGAAAATGTTTTTCTTTGACAACTTTCAAAGTGAATATTCAAAATTATCTAAATTTTGGTGATTGACTAAACGAATGAATTCGTTCGATGAGCTTTCATGCAAGAGTCAGTTGTTTTGCTACAAAGTCAGGAACGGACTACCCCCGATGGTCCACACCCCAAAACTTTGAAATGACTGGGATTTGTCGATATGTTATAACAAAACAAGGTTACCTGGACAATTTGCTGAAATAAAAGTACTCGTGTGGAAAATCAATCGGAGCAACGATTTTTGATAAAAATGCATTTTTGTTCGACGACATCCAACCTGAGATGTCTACCATTATTCGAAAAGATTAATTTGTAATGAAAATAGAAATGCTAGGTACAATGTTCATAACGAATTTTTATCATGCAAACACGTTTACCTTACAAAACTCATTCTGTAAATAATCAATCGCAAGCCTCAAGAGCAAACAGAAATGCAAAATCCGCTACAAAAACTGCTCGATATGACCCCCGTCTCTCTCAATACATTTTCTTAGTCGGCGCAAACACCCTCTCTGCACTTGAAATAGCATACCAGGGTCGTTTCGTATGGCTTCACAATGTAATGTAATTCTACTCAACAAGGTATCTCTGGTGTGAATTGGTGTAGCGTAAACGAGGCTTTCTAGATGCCCCCACAGAAAGAAATCCAATGGATTTAAATCCGGAGACCGCGGTGGCCATGAATATGGCCCACCTCTACCAATCCATCTATTAGGGAAAATCTGGTTCAGATGGTCCCGCACAATCAATCTAAAATGAGGAGAAGCACCATCATGCATAAACCACATATCTCTTCGGGTTTGCAATGGAACGTGTTCCAAAAGTCCATTCAAATCGTTCTGAATGAACTCCAAATAACGTTCTCCATTCAATCGGTCATGTAGAACGAATGGTCCTATAAGCCCAAACATTCACGTTGAATTTCCATTGGTGTTTGGTTTGCAATATCCCATGGGGATTTTCTTCGGCCCATATGTGGAGATTATGAATGAATGAATTACTCCATCTCTACTGAAACCTGCTTCATCAGTGAATAAAACTCGAGTAATAAAAGTCATATCCTCTCGTTGCTTATCCAGGAACCAATTGGCATATTCCAGTCGTGCTGGAAAATCTTCAGGTGTCATGGCATGTACCTTCTGGATGTGATATGGGTGGAGCAGTTGTTTCCTAATTATTCTATGAATAGTGGACTTGGATGTATGGAACTGTTCTGATAGGTTTCTGATGCTCATTGAAGGATCATCAGCGACAGCTTCCAAAATATTTTCCCCAATACAACGGTACGCACAGCCCTAGGAGCGCCCTCACCACCCTCGTTTTGGCAAAACTGAACCTACAATAATATCGAAATAAAACAACAGGCTCCAATTAATTATCCATTAGACCTACCTGTCTCCCTCAAGCTGCGATCGACACGCTCGAACGTTTCTCTTGCCGGTAACGTTCGATTGGGAAAATGCTCGGCATACAGACGACGGGCTTCTGCAGCAATACCAAATGCTCGTCCATACAATGCATGCATATCTGCATATTCGTTGAATGTAAACTGTTCGGCCATATCAAAACACTTCAAACTGTCCTATTAGAATATTGACAATACAATGACAACGCACCACTCAACAAAACAAAATCGCATTCCAGTTCTCATTTTTTATCCACACTGATTTTATTTCTTTCTACAAGGTGTTTTTGTCAACATCTGTGGAAGAAATGGAACATAAATTTATTCACCGGATATTTTTCAACTATCCATGTGCAGTAGTTTTTGTAGTTTATTCGTTTGCTTTTTATTAGTTATGTCTTCCGATGTGCGTTTTTTCAGCTAAATTTATCTTCGGGTTAAATATTTTCTGCCATGAAATTATACTGTCAGTGAAACTCCTCAACATTTAAGCTGTGAATACGAATTTGCAACATCCAAATGTTGAGTTTCATGAGATGATTAGGTACTGTACTTTTTGTTTACGCCTTTATTTTAGCATATTTTGTATTATCCCTGTTATAAATGTTGTTGAATTAACGTTAGCATTAGTATTTCTACTGTGAAAATTTTCCATTTCAAATAATGGTGGACGACCGGGTTTGATGTCGTCGAGTAAAACTGCATTTTTATCAAGAATCGTTGCTCCGATCGACTTTCCACAAGAGTACTTTTATTCAGAAAATTGTCAACTTAACCTCATTTTGTTGAAAACTATTGAAAAATTATCTGTCATTTCAAAGTTTTGGGGTGTGGACCATCGGGGGTAGTCCGTTCCTGACTTTGTAGCAAAACAACTGACTCCTGCATGAAAGCTCATCGAAGGAATCCATTCGTTTAGTCAATCACCGAAATTTAGATGATTTTGAATATTCACTTTGAAAGTTACCAAAGAAAAACATTTTTCATTTTGTAACTTTAAGGGCCCGTAACTTGGTAACGAAGGCTTTTAGGAACAAAAGTTATATGAAGTACTGGTGATATTTTGACCCCATCTATACATTCCCGAGAGGAAAAGAGGAAGTCCAGGGACATCCTGTATATATATATATATATATATATATATATATATATATATATATATATATATATATACAGGGTTATTTTTCAGGTCAAAATAAGACTTTTCCTTCCATAAACATGTGTCCGCAAACGCTTCGTTACCGATCTACAGAGCGTTAAATTTTCAAGATTTTTTCATATTTGTCTTCATAGCTCTTTCAGTTTTTGCGATATTAAAATCAAATTTGAAACATAGGTTAAGTTTCAGGGTTTACATCATTCAGTATGCCGAGTCATTGTGAGAACCTACATGGAGATATTTTTTCAGGGGTCAAGCCCTTTTTCGCCCCATAAACTTTTTTGTAGTGCGCCGCTGGTGGATTCCAGCATATGCAATGGATTCTTTGTTTTGTTAATGATTTTTTTTGTTTTTTGTAATTTTTACGCATCTGCAATCGTTAGCGAGAAAAAAAGTTAAATAATTTTTTGTAATTCGCTACCTTTAATTAAAATTAACAACAAAAGGGGGAACCTATTATCACAATGAAAACAAAAATCTCTACTTATTTGGTTTGTGATCTGAATTACAAGTTTCCTTAAATTTCACCTAAAAAATAAGAAACCTAACGAACCTTGACTTTTTATAAAAGGTACTCGAAATGCAGGTGTGGAAAGCATCCATAATCCGTTCAGTAAGATCTTCGATGGAAGTCATTGGTTCTGCACCATAAATTAGGCCCTTTACTTGTCCCCATAAAAAAAAAATCAGCGGGTTGCAATCTGGTGACCGTGGGGGCCAAGCAATTGGACCTGCTCTGCCAATCCACCGATTGGGAAACACTGTATATGAATAATGGCGGACACAAACTACATTTGTTGACGAACTTGTAAAGGCACTTCCTCCACTAATGCAGGCAATTCGTTCCCTAGGAAGTTCAAATAAGTGGCACCATTTGAAATTAGCGGTAAATTAAAAGGACCAATTGAAGTATCTCCTACAATTCCTACCCATATGTTTACTCTGAACTGTTCCTGGTATCGAGATCATCCGATCATGTGTGGATTTTCTAGTGCCCAAATATGAACGTTGTGGTAATTCACGTTTTCGTGTGAAACCCTCCAGACAGTTGAATGGGAAACATCCAAATCCCGTGCTATTTGTCGAGTACTCATACTAGGATTTTCATCGATAACATTAAAAATATCTTCATCTCTTACTGGGTTGCGTGCTTGTCGCGGTCTACCAGCATCGTGCATTGGAGCCTGAAATCTGCCGTATTCCCGAAGGTGCTAATGGGAATATATAAAAGTTCTCTAGTTGGGAAGCCGGCGATTAGGAAATCTTAGCGCGTACAACCTCTGAGCTTCAAGTCCGTTACCATTAGCTAGACCATAAACAAAATGGATGTCAGCCAGATGTTCAAATGAATATGGTTCGTTTTCCATTTTAATGTTAAACAAATACACGATGAAACATCCACCAACTTTCAAATAATGACACATAATCAAAACAAACCAAAACGTCAAAATGAAAATAGCAGTCAAAACCCACTGATTCTCTTTTTCATTGTTTCGTTGAAAAATTTAATTAACTCTAGCGAATTACAAAAAATGATTTTCCTTTTTTTCTCGATAACGGTCGCAGATGCGTAAAAATTACGAGAGACAAAAAAATTCATAAACAAAACAAAGAGTTCATTGCATATGTTAGAATCCACCAGCGGCGCACTACAAAAAGGTTTATGGGGTGAAAAAGGGCCTGACTCCTGAAAAAATATCTCCCTGTATATTCTTATAATCACTCGGCATACTGGATGATGTGAGTCCTGAACGTAACCTATGTTTCAAATTTGATCTCAATATTGCAAAAACTAAAAGAGCTATGAAGAAAAATATAAAAAAATCTTGAAACTTCCACGCTCTGTAGATCGGTAACGAAGCGTTTGCGGATACATGTTTATGGAAAAAAGGCTTATTTTGACCTGAAAAATACGCCCCTGAAATCTTGATACTGAATTTTGAAAAACCCTGTGTATATATAGAGGGTGTAATCTACCGTCTTGCAGACCCGTGAATGACGAGTGTATAATGTCATTTTATAACGAAGTACAGTGGTTGAAAATCTGAATTTTTCGTTTTTTTAAACATGTTTTTTTCTTTGTAAAATTCGTCAAAATTTTGGGTAGAGCCACCCGCCCAATTTCAGATGATCTGCTAAGAGGAAACCTCCAACAATTGCCGAAGGAAATAAACATTAACTCGACATTTGAATAAGGTAGAACTGTGTGGTAAATGTATACATTGCAGGCTGCCTGAAATAGATATTCAATTTCAAAGTGGAGAAAACATCTAACCTTGTTATAACCAAACTGGTGATGAAGTCACAAATAGTTGACTTCATACTCTTCTTTGAGGCACTTATCATAATTATCACTAGTAAGAAACAAACGACACAAACACTATTGAAAAGGGAAACATTCATTAGTAATTGCATTATGTTTTGAAAAATCTCGGCCATTGTAAATTGTAATGATTCATGCTTGCTTGTTTTTTATGTCCTATCCATTACGGATAATTCGCCAGCCTCGGGAATCCACTTCATCCCAGATATTCTGGGCAAACTGGAATAATCTCACTCTAAATGGTACCATGAATGCCCGGAACTTCCACAATAATAAAATAACTTTTCGATGCACGTGGAACGGCTGTACAATAACTCACATTAACTCGACTTCCTGCCATGTGGTCGACGTCTGTCTCACACGACAGTAGGAAGTCGAATCCCCTAATGATTCATGATTCAGACATCGGGTGAACTGAACACTGTTGCCAAGCAAGATTCTCACATGTACGGTTTTCGAACAGAAGTTTGTTAGATTCTACTAGTGTTTTCTGATTGGCTGGTGAATAAATGATCGTAATTAGCAACCAATCAGAAAACAGTACGCGATGTGCAGGAGAACCAATTTGAAGATTATTGTCTTTGTCTTTTGCTGGCTCTTAGAACTGAACACCGAGCTGTTCCGTGCTTATTTTGACTAGTTTTGACTTCATCACCAGTTTGGATATAACAAGGTTAGATGTTTTCTCCACTTTGGAATTGAATATCTGTATCGGGCAGCCTGCAATGTATACATTTGCCAACAGTTCAACATTCTACCTTAGTCAAATGTCGAGCTAAATTTTTATTGCATTCGACAATTGCCGAGCAGGTCATCTGAAATTAGGCGGGTGGAGCTACCCAAATTTTGTTGTAAACAATTTTTTTCAATATATAGTTGGATTTAACGGGGATTAGGACCAGGGAGTAATTTTTTATCGCTGACGTTTCGGAATTAATTAATTCCTTTTTCAAAGCTGAAATGATAATATTCACGTCTACAGAGCTACATAGATGAAGAAACGAGAAAAACAAAACAAATATTTTGTGTATCCTTATTCAGGAATAAGTTTTTCTTTTGAACCTTTCTAGAATATTGGTGTAATTTTTGTCAGGTTTTGTGTATCACATTTTTGGTTCACGCAATTATCATAGAGATTGTGTCGTGTGGCACCTTGTTCGAAAGGGATTTTCATTCACTGTTCAGCAATATTAAGTTTTTTAAATTTGGTGCAATCATAACTGAGAAAATTTATTTTCAAAATGTAAACTTTTGATACTTTCCGTAGAATGAAGGAAATAATATCACATAATGTTCAGGAAGTATTTTTCAATTTATTTTACAATTCAATTAAATGTTCAAAATGACCATTTTTTTGAAGGCACAGTTAATGGTGAGGTTTATCTAAATTTTTGACGGACTTTTCACGGCCTACATTAAAAAGTGTATAAATAACCGGGAGACTTCGTTGCTCACGTTTGATTTTTAATAAAAAAAACAACAACAAAGTCTCCCGGTTATTTATACACAATGAAGAGGAGGAAAAAAATTGTATAAGTATGGAAAATAAATCATCTGCTGCCTTTACACTTTTCTTTTTTCAAAATATTGGTCCAGTTAATTATTGTTAGTTCCTGAAGAAGACCTTGGACACGGTCGAAACGTCGAAAAAATAAATGTTTATCTCCTAAAAGAAGACTGTCATTCGCAAAAAGAACCGAAACCCCAAGAAACTCAAACTCCATTGTATATTCCTGGTTCAAGAAACTCAAAACTACTATATATATATATATATATATATATATATGGCATTTTGTGGGCATGTTCTATCAATAAAAAGACTACCTATGAGTATTTTTTTAATTTTGTAGTAATCTTTCAAAGGGGTGAAATATATTTTCCGTTTGATCTTGTTGCCTTTTTCTTTGTTACACATAATTTTGTTTCGGTTATATTTTTAATTTGATATTCTATTAAAACAAAAGATGGTACTGGTACATCCCTACATTAAAAGTTAAAACAGGAGGAATAATTTTAAAATACTACGATTGAAGTCACAAACAAAACGTGATAGCCACCTACTAGATTTTTTTCGATTCCATTTACAGAAGATCCGTTCATGCACAATGTTGTATTTTTTTTATTAGGAAACTATTGCTTTAACGGACACAAACAAGAGTTAAAAAAGTTTTGCAATGAATCGTTCTTTTCAACACATATTTTTGAATTGGGAAACTTTGTTTCGTTAACAAGTTCTGTTAAAAAATGGAATGGGGGTTGCATGTGCGGACGATACGGTTCTCCTATTCCATGGAACAAATTGGCAGGAAGTTGCGAAAAATGCGGAAAAAGGTTTATATCAAGTCAAATGTTGGTTGGACTGTAATCTCCTGAGCTCAAATGAGAGCAAATTTATAACTTTCACAAACAGCCCAAAAGTACAACTAAATCAGAAATCAATTAAATTGCATGAGAGATGTGATCTGGCCTACTGTGATTGTAAGAAGACAATTCAAAACACTTCAGAAATCAAATATCTGGGAGTTATCATCAATGAAACGCTCAGATGGGATAATCGTTCACTATATTTGAATAGCAAACTTAAAAAACTGGTATTCGTATTTTATAAACTCAGGGATATTCTTCCAGAAAAAAATTTGAAAATGGCCTATAAATCATTAGTTGAATCTGTAATATCCTATGGAATAATAGTATGGGGAGCTGCGTATAACAATCAGATAAATTGTTCGAAAGTCACACCGAAATGGATTTTGAAAGTAATACTAAGAAAAAAGCGCAGATTTTCCACCGAACAGCTCTTTATAGAAACTAAAATGCTTGATTTAACACATCTGTATATTTTTAATATTGCGAAATTCATGTACAGAAATAGAATTCAACATCAAGAAATTTCCCACAATCACAATACAAGACAAAAAGGTCTCAAAAATTTAAATATTCTTCGTCCTAATTCTACCCTCTATAAGAAGTCGATAGCATTTAATGGCCCCAAAATTCACAATTACATCCCAGAGTCCATCAAAAACATTTATAGTTACAAACTGTTCTGCAAAAAGCTGGTGTCCTTCATCTTCATGAACTCTAGAACTTTCGAAGTACTCCTACAATTAATATCAATCAATATATAATTATAATTTCTTATACTATTACTTTAGTCTCTTAGCTTCTGATAATTTTAGATTATTTTCTTTACTATATCTATTATATTATTTAGTATTATTATTAATATTATCTACGAAATGTTCAACACTACTAGTTAATTAGTACCATTCAGGCACAAAACGATCTCATCCTGAGATCAGGTGCACTCAATTTGTAAAAATTAGTTCATAATACCAATGTAATGAAATATGTAATTTAATATAAATAAAAAAAAATGTTACACCCCTTTGAAAGATCACAACAAAATTAAAAAAATATTCATAGGTAGCCTTTTTATTGGTAGAACAAGCCCACGAAATGCCATTTCTTCAACTCTTCAGCAATTTAAAGAAAAAAAGATTTTTTCAAGGAAAGGCCAAGAGCGTTTGTTCACATGAAAGACCCTCTTTAATTTTCGACAAGGAATCATTCCCTGAAAACTTTCGCACTTATTTGGTAACATATATATATATATATATATATATATATATATATATATATATATATATATATATATATATACATACGATGTATGGCTATGGAGTATTTATACTATCAGTCATATTTAATTCGCAAATGTATCAAGTCATCAACTTTAATGAAGATATATGTAAGGAAGCGAACCCCAGACGACATAAATATAAACTTTTCTATTTGGCTACACCTGAATATTTTCATGACTCAGCAAATCATAAATGCACTATCACTGTATATAATATTTTATACTTAATTTTATGAGAAAAGTAGGTGAATTATGGCTGTGGTCGAATGTTTGATGATTTGTGGCAGAGAAATGGAAATTGGCCTTCCCCATGGCTCGAATTTGGTTCCCACTCTATCTATTTTGTAATAAATTGATATAGTTACTGGTGCTATGAGTGCTTATGTATTACACATTTCTACTAAGTTTATCCGCCTCCAATATCGGAACCGGTGTCTTTGTCTAATGGCAATAATTTATTTGTCAATACCAAATGTTGAAGATGCGATGCGATCGATTCGTTGGAAACTTCTCTGGACGAAAATCCTTCTGGAAATCCCATCTTTCAAATTGAATGATTATCTGGAATATAACTTCTTCAATTTATGTCCGTTCCAGAATATTAATCGCGATTCAACTGAAAATCCACCAATAAGATTTTTACTTAATTTTACTAATAGCAGTCATCATCGAATACACTCCAAAGGAAGTATAAAGTGGAGCACATACGGCAAATGAACCTATTTATGGCAACAAAAATATTTTCAGAGGGCTAGGAAAGTAGGTAAAACATGGAACAACACTTAATGTGTATATACAGTGAGTATCTCAATAATATATCTACAAATAAAATTATTACACGCTTTATATTTTTAATATCTATTTCAGGGAAAAAATTATCATAAAATTTCCCATTGCAATATATTGAGAATATCTAAGGAATCTGAATATGCTAATGCAATGAAGAATTGTTTTTTTTTCACATTGATCACTGGACTGATTTTGAATTCTTTAGGAAGCTAATAATAGGATAAGTCAATGTTACAATTTACTGTTTAGACATAATAGAACAGTGTTGACAAGGTTTCAATGACGAACAAAACAAAATACAGTACAGTTTTACAATGATGACTGATATAAATATTATTACAAAACTAAAAAGTAGGATTGGAATTCCTCAACCATATAGAAACATTCAATGACAAACAAGACAAAAACAGTATTACAATGATGATTGACATAAAATGTGAAATACTTCAATATTATTAAAAGATTAAAAGTAGGATTCAAATTCCTCGATCGTATGAAAACATTGACTGACTAGGAGTTTCTTAAATCTAGACTTATAAACAGCCGGGGATCCCGCGTTTTTTATTGCATTCGGTAGGCAGTTAAAAAACGGAAGCCTGCATTGATGGGAGATTTTTTATAATAGGAGTGTTTGGGCTTTCTTAGTTTCAGATTATTTTCATTTTTGGTAGGTATTGTGAATGTATATTTGTTATTGAAAATGTATGTTAAGAGTTTCATCAAAGATATTGATGTTACCGTGAGGATACGTTTTTTTAAGACTTGCCTGCATGATTGTCTACTACTAATGTTGAGGTTAAGCCTTATTATGCGTTTTTGTGCAACAAAAACTATTTTTATATCAGATGCTTGACCCCACACTATAATGTTGTATGCGATTGTTGAATGCACAAATGCATAGTAAATCTGTAGTAATGAATCTGTGTGTGATATTTTTTATGTGTGTTTGCTCTTCCCAAGTTAAATTGCAGTCTATGAGCGTTCCTAAAAATTTAGATGAAGTGGAGGTGCTTCAATACATGGGCCATGTATAATTTTGAAATATCATGGAAATCACGAAATTTTTCAATGGACACTCAGTTTATTGCATGTTTCAAAATATTTTCGAGAAAGTTCGCATATATACATATCCATCTTTTGATAATAGTCCACAATATTAGTTTTTTGTGATCCAATATACAGGTTGTAATCTAACTTGCACTCCCATGATGACGGGTGCACAATCCTCCAATATTATAATGAATTGCAGTGATTTTTTTCATTTCATCAAATTTACGAAAAATATAATGAAATCTTTGAGAGTCATTGGTTGTTGCCGTCAATAATCCGCTGAACCAAATATAAGGTACCGCAATATGCTCTGAGTTACTTACATAATAAATAAGGGATAAGGGCTGTAGGTACCACTGAAGAACAAAGTTGTCATAGAAAAACCGACAAACCCAGAGGTGTTGTCTAGATTGATCAACAATTGGAAAATATGAGAAATTTTAAGAGTTGTTTGAGAGATTCAAAATGAAAGCGAAGCAATGGCCAACAAGATGTACATATTTGTGACATTCGTTTAAGTGCGGCCAGCGATGTACCTTTAATACTGAGTTGAAATGAAATATTTTTTAAAGTTAGTTAAGTGGTGAATGATGACAGAGTACTAACTAATAAGGTTCTTATGCCACGAGTGAAGCAGGTATACAACAAATCAAACAGAAATTTTCGGCATACCTGCCCAATGGGTTATTATAGACAAAATTGATTGACATAACTTCAAAACACCATCTGTAAATGAAAATTATAAAAAAATACTTTTCGTTATTGGAACAAAATCGCAGTTTTAGTTGAATCAAAAAACATACTAGGTATGGGTCACCGAACGTCCGAACAATTTTATGACATAAATAATTTCTTCCTCACTTATTATCGTACCACTACATGAATATGAGAAAAACTCCTAAAGATTAAAGCCGGGTCAGTCCAAACCGATAATACTGGAGTTTGAGTTTTGAATTTTAATAACCCTTATGAAGATTTTGCGTGAAAAGGGAAATCATAAAATTTTATATGGGGTATATTCGTACGTGTTCGTCAAAGCAAGTGTTTGCAATACATTTGTATTGAGATGCGAACAAATTTTGATAAAAATAAACGATGTTCGGCCAGTTATGGCTATTGCAATGATAGTCCTGTACTATTTGCAGAAGCAGTTATAGTAAAAAAAATATTAAAATGAAATTATGAACAACATAAGTATAGTAAGTATAATATATAACATTTCGTTGGTCAAAAAAGTAGCAGAGCGCTGAAAATAATTTAAGGTAAAGTTAAAAACCAAGTTAGTGTTCACTGCTAAATAATTAATAATAATTCTTTTAGGTAACAGATATTAGGGAAGACCTGGATAATATCGATTTACCAACATTTTTCATTTATTTTATATTTCCATTGGATAGCATTAACTATTTTCTACTGTTACAGGTTTTAGAAGTATCAAAACACTGGTTTGCTGATGGTGAGATGATTTGCTAGATATTATGAACCCGTTCAAAGAAGCGTTTCCAAATACAGAACTGCTTGTTTGTAATTTCCATCTGGTGAAAAACTTGAAAAAGCATTTGTTCCAGTTACAATGGGGAAGTACCTTCATAATAGCCAATCTGAAGAAAAAAAAATGAGAAACCACTGCCTTTTTTTTTGGGAATGATTCAACTTTGAATTATAGTTTTCACATATTCCTATACTGTAAAAGTTATTCGATTCACGATTGCCTGAATTATTAGATATTTGAAAAAATCGATTTTTGTAGGGGATTTTGGATGTTATGTTTCATTGACAAATTGTGACAATTTTCATTTATATATCATCATTGTCAATTGTCATTAAATTGGTATTTTGATTTTTATTTAGTGTTATGGTTTGCTTTTGCCTTGAAAACGATACAAATTTGTTTTATTTGGTTAAAAAATAGATTTTTTCATAAGGATTTGATTCAAGATACAGTAGAAAGAGAAAACTGAAATTTCGTGCATTTCCGAAAAGAAAAACAAATATAAAATGTCTCCAATGAATTGAACTATGTGTCATTAACCACAAAACACCTCCAAACATCTACGTGTCAAAATTTTGTTGATATTGATTAGACATTTGACAGACAACGAAACAGAAAATGACATATGACAATGGTTTCTATTGGTTATCCTTTAGTGAAAACATAACATCCGGAAATCCCTACGAAAAACATGTTTTCAAATATCTAATAAATGAGGCCTTCATGACTCGAAAAACGTTTAGAGTATACTGAATATGGTGAAAACTATATATTCAAAGTTGAATCATTCCCAAAAAAAAGTCAATGGTTTTTTTTTTCCGGTTGGCTATCATAAAGGGACTCTTCCCCATTGCTTCCACGTTACAACAATGAAGTCGACTTCAGTCTCCGAGTCCGGATGATAACTCATTAGCCCATGTTCCTGAAGAAGATTTGCATAATGTCGATGACCAATTGTCAAATGAATGATCAGATAACAGATTTATTGAGAATAATACATAGATATCAAAATTAATTTGAAAATACAAAAGCGAAGGGTTGAATATAAAATAATTTCAAGATGAAAATCTTTATTGAAGCCCGAGGCTCAAAGTGATGGCGCTTTTGGTGTTTCAATTGGAAAAAAACCCGGAAAAACCCACAACACCATCAGCATTTAGATCATCACTTTCTCATAGAAAAGGGTACATGCTCCCTGGAAGATGAGAGAATCAATCTTAGAAAATACACGGCAGTCATCGAAGAGGTGCTAACAATTAGAATAAGGGTGTTTGCAATATGTCGTATTAGTGTCCACTGGAAATGCTGGCTATGATTAGATATGGCGTAGATATTATAAAGAGTATTCATTCCATCCTGAGCAGAATATTGGTCCAAATTAAAATTTTATATGGAAAAATTATTCACATTGTCCAATTTACTGCCATCAGTTGAAGAAACGCGTTTCAAATGTATAACTAAATTTTTTTGAAATGTTTGTATACGAATCATCGTTTTGAATTAACTTCAACAGTTCAATACATTGTGTTGAATTCACGACTTCGTTTTGCAAGTCTGGAATAGGGAGTGAGAGAACCCAGAAAGGTTCAAAATTACAGAAAGTACAATAATTACAGAAAGTACAACCCAATATAGACTTCATCTGACCGGCAAATGTATGCACAATTTTGGAATTAGTAGACAAATATCTTGTCCAAGAAATGGAAGCCTTCTGATTATCATTCATGATAACAAAATCGTTAGTTATGGATGATTTCTGCACTCGACTTGTTTAAGTCTTCATGTAAACCTACGAGAAGGTATCTTAGAAACTCTTCCGAATCTGCTGGGACTTTATGATCAAAGGAAGGAGCAAAATTTCTGAACATTCGGATGAATTGTGAACTCTCCACCATTTTCCGAGAAGAATCAGATCTCCTTTCATTCTCGATGTAGTAGTATTTGAATCCTCCATACAATAACCATTCTTGAAAAATTCCAACAAAACCTTGGTGTTCGAGAGATACTGAAATATGCTATTCATAAAACAGGTATTTCCTACATTCTTCAATCCTCTTAGGTCAAAGGCAGAAATGGACTCTCTGGTTGTTATGGCATGCTCACTTATGTTGAACGAAGAATCCATGGGTTCATTGTTCCTGTAGTTCAAAGAAGGTGATAGAGAAACTTATATTGATTTTTTGGAAGAACTGAGTGATTATCTTTGATGACTGATATGTATTTCGTAGGAAAATTGGGACAATGAAATAATTCATCCAGTGGGTGCGATTAGAGAAGAAGCAATGCCTCTTTGAACTGCTATACTTATTCTTTGTATTGAAAATGATGTTGAATATTTATCATTTGTGGCGCGGCCCAATCTCCTCCCAATTTAATGAATAAAAAGATTCAGGGCCAAAGACAGCAAAAGTTTCGATAGCCATTGGATGGAAAAGATAATTAAGTCCAAGATTTTGATATTTCTTTCTTTTCAATGTCTCGCTGGATATTGATGCAGCACCTTTGGACTTAGAAGTATTTGCTAAATGAGACGCTGCAACTGAGTCAGCTCAAGTGGAGTCCCTCACCACAAGTTTGCCACATTTCCAAGGTATCAGCGTCATACCATAAGGACGGATACCATCATCTCGGCTAGTGCCAAGAGGTTCTAACATAGTTGGAATACCTGCCGATACCATAGAACGTTCGACGATATAATTGACTTGATAATGTCTGGATAAACGACCTGCACTTTCATTACAGCTCAAACCATGAGTTCCTTTTTGGTTCACTTCACTACCACATATACATTTATGAAGAATACAAATATCTAACCCAGTCTCAGTCCAATAGATATCCTGAAAGACTCGACATCTAAAAGGGTTCCGAGAGAAGCCACAGGTAGAGCATGCAGCCAAGCTCCGGATTCTTCAATACCAACAGCTTTCAGACGAGCCTTTTCTAATTCAGACTTGGACGAACCAAGTAATTTTTTGAGGTAATATTCAAAAGTGGAAGGTCCCAGGATTTCTGAATGTTTCTCGTAGCGGGTGGTAAATCCGAGTTGGTTTGTAATAACCAAAGAGAATCAGCTCCATAAAAAACTCATCAGTCGTATCAGAAAAAGTGGACAGGAGAATAGAACCGATAAGACTGGATACACTACTCATGGAAGCTAAGAAGGTAGGTAAAGCTAGGGAAGAAGCCAAACGGAGCCTGTGACCAATAATCTTTATTAAAAGAATTATTAGTAACATTGTCCAAAGTATGGCGCATTAAATGAATGAATTGTGTCAACTACCACATTCACTCAAATGGTTCTAGAATTTTTGTTTAGGTCGCGAACATGGAAGATTATGCCTGTCTATAATGAGATGGTCCAGAATTGAGACACTACAAACAATCACGCCGAAGCTGTCCACAAAAACTACAAAATAATTGTTCATTGTTCATTAAGTAGATGAATTGGTATTTTTCTTGAAGGATGATAATTTTCCTATAGTGTGCATCTTAGAACATTTTTTATCCAATCAAACATTATTGTGTGTGAATTTATATTCTTACACTCTAGCAAGTTATTTTTGTACAAACGTGAAAAAACATGGTGGAGTAGCCATTTTTGTAAAAGAGGAAGTATCCTTCAAAACTATCGATGTAATTCAGTTTTGTGATGAAATAAATGCCGAGTTCTGTGCTGTCCAAGTGAGTCATCTGAAAACTGTTATCGTTAAAGTTTATCGTTCTTGCTTAGGCGATGTCACAATTTTCATGACGAAATTTGAAGAACTTCTAAATTTTTTAACTGTAAAATTAAAAAAAACTCGCTATACTAGATATTACTATTTTGGAGTTCACAAGACCCACTGGCTGCATTGATAATATATTAACTAATATAAACCCTAATACCTACAATACTCTAATTCTCGATCCAAATTTGTCAGATCACTTTGGCCAAGTCATCTCAATCGAGGGAGACATCAATTCATATCCGAAAACCATTAGAAGAAGAATCATAACTGCACGGGGCAGTCTCTGACTGAAACTGATTGGAATTCCATATTTGACAACCCAGCGGCTGATTCACACTATATCTCTGCATATTTCGTAAATACTCTCCAGAATTCAATTCAAAAACATTTACCACTAGACAACATTTCGGCTGAATTTTTTCAATGACAATCTTCGAAAAATGAGAAAATCTCTCGCTGCCATAAGACAAGTAAATGACGTCTCAAAAAACAAAAACGACAATGAAGCTTACAGAATGTATAAAAAAAAATACCGCTCTACAATTACAAAAACAAAAAAAGACGCACTCAATGATCTCATCGCAAATTCGTCTAACAAACCTAGAGACTCCTGGAGAATAATCAATTACCAACGAAATTCTAATCCTCCAAAAACAGAGTAAACTATGACTTGTGATAGATTTGTTGATTACTTTTCAACTGCAGCCAAACATATTATCAGAGACTTACCCGCTACCGACTGTGATACTGAAGACTACTTGAGACACGTGCCGTGCCCAAATGTAACCTTTTTTCTGGAACCAGTGACCGTTATCGATGTAATGGATGCAAAAAACTCGAAAAGTTTCGATATATACGATATCAACTTAAACCTTTTGAAAGAACTTATCGATATTGTCTCTCAACCATTAACAAGTTTAATAAATATATCCTTCAGTACTGGTACTATCCCAGATTGTCTGAAAATGTCCAAAGTTATTCCTATTTTAAAAAAGGCAACCCCGAGGACCCAATCAATTATCGACCGATATCTTTAGCCCCTGTTATTGGGAAAGTTATTGAAATCATATTGAAAAAACGTCTCACTAGCTCCTTTGAAAATTATTCTCTAATACATAAATTTCAGTTTGGGTTCAGGAAAAATCTGGGAACACTCGATGCTATTTATACGCTAGTAAAAAACATCATCGACGGTTTTGAGGAAGGAATTTATCCATCAATCACACTTGTAGATCTCAGTAAAGCATTTGACTTTGTTTCTCATGATCTTTTAATAAAAAAACTTGAACATTATGGCGTAAGAGGTTTACCTCTCCAACTGATCAAATCATATCTCACAGGAAGAACTCAGTGTGTCTCTGATAACAAGAAGCTATCCGACTTACGTGAAATTAAATATGGTGTGCCCCAAGGGTCTGTCTTGGGACCCCTTCTGTTCATTATTTACATCAACTATCTTTTTTACTATCTCTTTCCGAACACCATTGTCATGTATGCCGATGACGCGACATTGATTAACAGACACTCAGACTTGCGTTCTCTTAAATACATTGAGGATGAGGTGGAAAATATAGCAGATCACTGATAATCTACTCTACTCTGCTAATCTTCTCTGCCTAAACAGGAATAAAACACAAAAATTGAACTTTTTCGCAAATCACACACTCTCAAATGGTGGCACTGTTAATCTCCTTGGAATAACCTTGGATGATAATCTCAACTGGTCCGCCCTTATAGATGAACTGTGCAAAAAAATATCCAAATACACGTATGTTTTGCGTCAATTCAAAAAGTTTGCAAACGTAGAAACTTTATTGAGTGCCTTTCATGGTCTCATACAATCCCATTTGAATCACGGTATCATTCTATGGGGTAATACTCCAAACTCAAAGAAAGTTTTTATTATTCAAAAGAGGGCTATAAGAGTCATAGCTAATGCAGGACATATGGATCACTGCCGGCCGCTGTTCACCGAATATGGAATCATGTTCGTGCCTTCCCTATACATATACCACTCACTACTACATATACATAAAAACAAAAATGTATACCCAACTAATGCGGAATATCATAACTATAATACCAGAAATAAAAATCTGCTAGGAGAACCAAGACATCGTCTAAATAAGACAGCCAGAAACTCAGTAGATATTAGGATATATAACAAATTATCTAAAGAAATTAAAAACCTAAATCATAATCAATATAAAGCAGAAGTCAAGAAAATATGCTCCCACCAGTGTGGGGTATCTTTCCTAATCCATTCCGCTAATAATTTACATGCTTCATTATTGCCTGTTTGGCAACTTTTATTTGTATTTATAATGTTTTTATGCTTATGTGATATTTTGTCTTATTAAGTGCATTTTGTGTTTTACTATTTTATGCATACAAATTGTCCACACCTCATGACCTGCTACAAATGTAACTTTTATATAACGTAGCCAATAAACATCTATCTATCTATCTAATTCATTGATGTTCTGAAAGAATTAATGAATTATTCTCCACCGCATGTCGGAAGCTTTTTTGTAAACGATAAAAGCTATGGTCAGTTCAAGATTGTATTTTATAAACGTTTCTGTCAGATTCATCATAGCTAGCAAATGAGCGCGAGTACTGTAGTCTCTTCTAAAATATATGTATTGGTAGTGGTGTTTTAGTGGTTTGCAGAAGCTAAATATGTGACGAACGAACAACCACATCCATTTAACACCAATGCACCCATGGATTTTGAACTAGATTTATTTTCAATTCCAGTTCATTAACTTTGATGTTTAAAGTTGTTTCTTTGCTTCCATTTTATTTTCATTTTAATCAAAATGTGTAATTTTCACGAAATTGATCGGCAAAATCACTGTATGTGATAGAGGGACGGTAAGATAACGATTAGCCCAATCACATCAATCAAATTTTCGTAACTGGACTAATACACTTCCTCATACTTGAAACGTAATATGCTAGTATGCCCGATTGCACAACACAATTCCATTGGTTCCGTACTTCAGCTGCTATCGAAACCATCTCATTAAATCACTCAATGGTCTGCGAATGCCTCAAAGTCGATCAACCTCGGATATCAAACAGCACTAATCGAACAGCGAAAAAAGTGTTTCTGAAACGTGAGAGATTTTGTACGCCCCCAATATAAGGAAATTGTGCCAACGATTATTCCACTAGACGGTCGTGTGAAAATAGGGACGTTTCATTTTGAAAAAATTCATCGGAACAATACGTAATTCTTTAAGAATATGCTTTCTCGTGTTTGATCACATCCTATTAAAGCTTATTGTTATGATTAAATGTGTCGATGTTAATATTCAGAGAGTTTTTTACGTGAGACAAAATGTTCTTTTGTTTGAAGATAATGAACGAATTAATCATATTTATAAAATGTTTCTATCTGAATATCGGCATTGCCAACGTTTGGAAAGAAAACCTTCTCCTATTGATGTCGTGGCATACTTTCATAGAATTATTTGTTTTATAACCCACTGCTGCCTTTTTCCAATAACAATGAGAAAATATATTTCGAATATTCACCCAACCACGTTAAAAGAAAAGAAATATAAGTTTGAAATGTTGGGGTATGACTAATAAAGATAATTAAATGAAAATGAAAAACACAAAATTGTTTTTGTAGAATTTTACTTGAAATTATGAATTTCCAGATGAGAGAAATGACAATGACTAACTGGTTATGTTCTCTTCACGATAAAAAAGATAATTTGGTACATTTATCGGAAAAACAATAGATTTTCTGTAGAATTCCTTTTAGGTTGTAAGAAGTTATAAACAAAAAACACCTCAATAATATATTTTTCTACTCCCGTATTAGAATACGCGAATAAATATTGACGGATTTTCATTCGAAAGATATTTTGGCCTATAGAAACACGTATTTGGGGATAATCAAGTGGTATGTTTCCCACATACTTGTTTGACATTTAATTTTAATTGAAATTAAATCTCAACGCGTCAAAAGTACCTATAAGTATGTCGAGCAGTGGAAGAATTATCTTGTACACCACCAGAAATTCTTGTTTTTATTACAAGTTATTACATTACAAGCTTTTATTTAGTTTCACCTGTCCCGATGTTTGTCATCAAATCTTGCAAATTAAATTTGATCCACTTCCAGTTGCCCGATTAATTATTAATTATTTTATCATCTTATTATTTATTGGTCGTAGAAAAGTTAGTGTATGCAATGATCATGAAATGGCTATTAATACCCTCGCACACGGTTCACGATACTCGCCTTCGGCTCGTGTCGAAACTCACCTCGTACTCATGTATTGATAGCTATTATTACATGTTCGTTATATAAAATACTATTTTCTACTCCCGTATTATAATACGCGAAAGAAATCGGAAATAACTTTACAAGTACTTTCCATTCCTCCTCGCCAAAAGAGATGGAAAATTGCATTGGCCACCATTATTCCTGTTGATATCCGAATTCCTGAAGTAATATTCCGCCAAAGAACCATTCGACGTATATTTTCAATCTGTATCCTGATAGAGCTAAAGGCCTCGACGGAACCTCACCAATCCTCAGAAGATGTGCACCCAAACCAAATCCAGTCTGGTGTCGACTCTTCACAATGTTCACAACTTATCATCCAACTGGAAAACAGCTACAGCCCATTTCTCAGAAGAAAAAGAGTACTCTCCCCAAAAACTATAAGCCTATGACCTTATTGTCCGTCATCTGTGATGGAAAGAGCCATCACTATACATTACGCAATATGATTATCACCACCAGAAGTTTTCAGTTTAAAAAAAACATTCAAAAACATTGCGAATACGTCGTTGCAGGCCTAGTTGAATCCACAGTTTTTGATATAGTTTGACCTCGAAGTCTCACATCTGAACTGCCCACTCAACTATGTATTTGGCTATCTGGTTTCCTCACAGATAGATCGATAAATGTTATCCTAATCTACGAATTGGTTCCTCAAGGCGCCATTCTGACACCTATACTTTTTCTTCTGAATATTAACGACCTATTGAGATCCACAAACAATCACGTCCATTTTTTTGCAGACTATAGCCTACCCCACACGAACTCCATCTCTAAATCGTTCATGACATACTAGGAAACTAAACATGCATGTAGACCTGTGAAAGGTGATCTGAAAATTCCGAAATGGGAATCGGATAATTATGTTTAATGCAACCCAGATCCAAGATAAGTCGATTCAACTACGACGAATGGAATAAATGTAATAAATATTAGTACCACTTTTTCATGGAATCAACTTCACGGAAAACTTGGCTTCCACTTCCGTGCTCAAATGTATTCCACGCCTCAGCAAAGTCTCACTATTCGTATAGCTCAGATTCGCCTTGTTCTAGAATACTGTTTCCAGGAGGGGATCGCCACCCTAACCTATAAACTGTTCGTTTATATTAAGTTAAAAGGCGTCTATTTGGTTGACGATGCTACCTTGACCATTCTGTAGCAACACTTAAACGTCGCAGCAAAGTGAGTGACATTTCTCTATCATAAAGATATTTTCCATAAAAGATGTCTTCCGAAATCAAATATCAAATTTCACCTCAAGCAGATTGTGTCAGTAACATTCGCCGGAATCATTAGTCCACACTTATGTTGTTTAGCTCAAAACTTGCCAAACATTGCTTCATCAGGGAAAAAAATTGTCTAATTTCTGTGGAGGAATCAACTGCCCTAGGTTAGGTTCTTTTCGAGAGGGGCGATAACCACCCCTTCCACTGCGACCTTCTCAGATCTATTGTGCTCCTTTCTAATTGAATTAGAGTTCATCTTTCCCAGCTCTAGCTGCCCGTGATCCATACGATAGAATCTTGTTCGTTCCAGAGCCTTGCATCTGCACAAGTTGTGCTCTGCTCCTTCTTTCTCGTCTTGGCAAAAGCGACACTCTGTGCTCTCCACAAATCCGATTTTTTAATATTCCTTCGCAGTCTACAGTGACCTGTCAAGTAGTCCTGTTATAACCACCATATTTTTCCTATTCAGTTCTAAGAGGGCTGCTGTTCTTCTTTTCAGGGGGTTTGGTATAAATGCCTTCGAATGGACTTTTCCCAGTGTTCCATACCAGTACTCGGGTTTTTTCCACTCGGTCTAGTCTGAGAATACTTCTTTGGTTATGCTCTTTGATATTCCGAAGAAGGGCTCTTGGTCTATGAACTCCTTCATAGAGCCTCCATTTGCTTTATAATTTCCTTCAAAGCATTTGTGTCCAGGGACCAATAGCAGAGTTATTCTGTTATCCCTGCCTACACTTAAAAGTGCCTTCACGCAGTTTTATACTGATCTGGATTTATCCGACTTCATGACAGAGCTTTCAGTAGTGCTTGGCAGTCTGACATGATTTTGATCGATTGATTTTTACTGTTCCTGTTCAGTATTTCTTGCAATCAACTGCTCTATCCTAACTTCCAAAAATGTATGAAGAATATTGAGAAAATTTCTTAACCACTCAGATCTCTGCAACATATTTTGACAATCCATGATAATTATAGGGTGTATCATGTATTCATTTTTTTTCCTCGTCCCGTCATTGAAGTGATATAGTTTTAAAAACATACCGTCATCGTATTCCATGTGAATTTGTTCGATTAACCGATATGATCAACAGTGGATGAAAAATAAACATTAATTCTTAAAACGTAATCACCGAATGAGTGCCATTCCCATTCTAATCACTGTTCATTTTAGAACGGCCCAACTATTGTAACACACCAATTAAAATTTTGGTATATCATTGTTCTACATATTTTTCCCAATGAATTGAAAGCACAAGCGCCTATGCTCATTGTGGGTTAGGTTAGACCACCTTTTCAGAGTCATTGTGGCTTGATCCTAATTGGAGTTCAGCTTCAAGTCCCCCGCTTTTGACGACGATGACGCTCGATGATACCTTTTCCGGGTCTTTGGGGTCTAGATGCCAGTAATCCGTAGGGTAAAATCTTGTTCGTTACAGTCCCTCACATCTGCACAAAATCTGCTCTGCTGCTCCTTCTGGTTTTTTTAAGATGCATTCGCAATCAACAGTGACTTGTCAGTAGTCCTGTTAAATCCTCAGATTTTTTCTATTCTGTTCTGCTGTTCTTTTTTCATAAATGCCTCCGAATAAATGCAGTACTCGCGTTTTTCCCGCTCGGTCCAGTCTGAAAAGGCTTATGGTTATGCTCTTTGATATTCCGAAGAAGGATTCTGGTCAAATGAACTCCTTCATAGTGCCTTGGTTTGCAAGAAGGTCGACTTTATCATTTCCTTCAAAGCCTTTATCTCCAGGAACAAATAGCAGAGTTATTATGTTGTCCCTGCCTAAGCCTTCCGTGCTGCTTTGCTGTCCGACATGATTTTGATCCATTGATTTATTTTTGTTTATGTTCAGAATTTCTAGCAGGCAGAGTTCGATTGCATGGACTTCTGCCTGGAATATTCTGGCGTACTGTCCCAGATTTACACTAAGGTTGAATTGTGGCTGTACTCCGTGTACTCCGGCCCAACTCCGTTTTCCATTCTGGAGTCGTGTGTGTATCATTGCAGATTGGCCCTTCTGACATCCTGTTTTCCCGTTTCCTATTCGTCTCCGGGAGAAGGATATGGTCTATCAAAGTTGTATAAGGGGCTGATGGCATTGCTAGAATCGATTGGGTTTTTATCTCGTTCTCAATCTTGCGACATCTTTTACTCATTAACCTCGACAGGTTTGTGTATACACTCACCCTTGCCTCCTTCTCTAAGCAATTGTGCAACGGAGGAATGTTGAGGAGAACGCTCATTGTGGGAAGTAATCATCCGCCTTCGCGGAACTAGCAGCAGGGTTAAGGGGTGGGGAGTAAAATGTACCTGCTCGAAAATAAAAATCCACGAACGGGAAGGGAACGGGTTTTTTCGAATGAACAGTTTAAGAATAATGTAAACTTTTTTTTCCTGACTTTCCGAAGCGGTCGATGACTTTTTCAATATCTACCAGAACATGTTTTTTCAAGGACCTCTTAGGGCTTAACTAACACGCATGACTTCCACAGTGTTCTCACGAATATTACAACATTTCGAGGCACAAAACTTTAAAAAATCGCTCATAGCGTGAATTGTATATGTTTTTGAGTCTTTATACTCTGTTCATTGTACAAAATATTGTTTCGTAGGTATTCACAGAATAAACAGAGCATATGTGATTTTTCTTAACAAATAATATAATCGCAATATCCACTGTACTGTTAGCCTGGATGGGCAAGAGTTATTCGAAGTTCTAGGTGAGAGATAAAAATGCAGTATCTTCAACTCTACCAAATTATTATCAGAATATTTTCACCGAATCTCCAAAGATGATTTATCTATTTCTGAAAATATCTGATACTAACATTTTTTCGTATAGTAACTGCGGTAAGCTATGGAATTTATTTGGTAAAGAAAAAGAAAACATACATACTTCAGAGGTTGCCGCGTCTAGTCTTCCAGAGAAAGACATGAATACCCCTATGGACTAAGGATTTTTTTTATCCTCATTGGGAGCGATTAGTGTTAATATCACGTATTGAAGGAATTAGTTTCAACTTTTTTTTTCAATCGAATGAAGAAATCACGAGTACATTTCACCGGAATTACAGAGTTCAAATATTATTTTTCCAAAGGGCGTGATATAGTCTTCATTCTAGTTTCACCAGAGTACTTAGTAAAACATACATGTTTTCTCAGTTATTGCATCAATATATTATTCCTCCTAGATTTCATGTAGATTTTCACGCAGTCGCTAAAACATATATACCTTCTTTCTCAGTCTTTCATATTAGTTGAATTCGGAGTTTTCTTCTCAGTTGAAATGGAATCTGCAGATGCCGAAATGATACGATATGCGTATCAGCATTGACATGAATACGTGCGTAGAATTCCATTTGGCACACAGATCACTACGGGTATTCGAATGGAGGTTGAAGCAAGCGTACTCGACGCAAAAAAACGAGTCAAACCTTGCATGGCGACCTGCAAAGTGAACATTTACTTTTGCATTTGTTTCAAAAGATTATCTGTCGTTCGTATCTAGTGTTCTACATCTTCCATACCGGAAATGTATGTAATACAATCGGTAATATATCTACTTACCGTGTCCATTATGAAAACGAGAGATTTTAGAAAAATTAAGGCCATGTCTAGTAGTGAACAATGGCATTTAGTTTCAGGATAATTATTATCAGATTGATAACTTCATGTAATTGTTCATGAATATCTACCCTTTTCGGAAAACCTGGTGAGCTAAGAAAGCGCTACTTATCGTGAGTTACAATATATAATTGATACATAATATAAAGATATTTATAATTATATAACATCATGGTGAAATACAAGTAAGTAATAGACATGTTCTGAGCTCTCTTTAACCACTCCCATGGAAAAATGGTGGACGAAGAATAGGTATAAATATAAATATGAAATAAATAATTCGCAAAAATTGATGGGTATTAGACAGAAAAACAACTGTTCTACGTCTTTGCTAACGTTTCGCGATTTATTTCTCGCTTCTTCAGAGCTAAAATAATTGAAAAGAAAAGAATATCACAATATTTCACCAAAACACTGACCTCAACCATAAATACGGGTAAACTCACCTCTGGCGTAATTAACGGCACTTAGTCCTTGTTGATGTGCATTGTGACAATGCATCGTTGAAATAGTTGGATATGGATCAATAAAATAAATAAAATATTTCAAAGAGGCTGGTCGAATGGCGACTCACATTCAAGTGTGAATGAAACTTATCAGTAACGACAATGATAAAAGTAGGGTTAAAAAAAAACATTACAAATAAAAAATATATAAAATAAATTAGTTTTTAACTACAAATAACTTGATGTACATAAACCTTTGGAAAACATCAGGTTCATGTCCACTATAAACAGATCTCACAAATTCACTTCCAGTTTTCCAGACGTTCAAGTAATTGATGAGTCAATGATATTGTTGTATATTCTACTGAGATATTCGATATCTGTATGCCAGTTTACTGAATTACTTTGGCGAATAATATGGATCATTTCTAAAATCAACCTTCTGCGCTCGATGTATTCATGATTTAATATTTGTGTGTTATCAAAATCGAAGTTGTGACCCAGATCATGGTGATGTTTTTATAATGCTGTTTTACCGGATAGAGATAGATCTCAACAATCATTTTTATGTTGTTTCAATCTCTTTCCCATAACTGCCGTGTTTGTCCAATGTATACCTTTTCGCAGTAAACGCATTCAATTTTGTATACTACTCTTTAGGTAATTTGTCTTTGACTTTTGGGAAAATTGTTTTCAATTTATTTTCATTGTACAAGTGCTATTGATAATTGTTCCCCTTGTAATACTTTGCTGAGTTTCTCTGATAGCCCTTTTAAGTAAATTAATTTGAAATACTTTGTATTTCCCCGGTGGAAACAGTGCTAGTGTTTGAGTTCGGACGGTTATGTAGGATTCTATCGATTAGTGCTTTGGGATATTGATTTTTAGATAACATTTTTTAATTTTTTTGAGGTTCTCTTCGTGGAACTTACCATCACTATGAGCGAGGGCTCTGTGTTTAATGATAGATGTTTTTTGGGAAAAAGGATGATGTGATAAAAAATTGAGAAGTCTGCCCGGATCACTGGGTTTCATGTACCAATTGCTGGACAAACTCCCATCCTCATTTCTTGTCATAAGAGTGTCAAGAAAAGGTATTCTATTATATTTTTCATTTTCCAATGTGAATTGAATTCTACTATGGAAATCATTGAAAATAGCCAGCACTTCTTTTTCACTGTTTCGAGGGATGGCTGTCAGAATATCATCAACGTAACAAAACAGGAAGGGTATTTCGAATGGCAAGTTTCTAATGACTATATCCAATAAATAATTCATCACTAAATTCGCTATACTGGGTGAGGCAGGGTTACCCATGGCTGTACCACCTAGCTGTTGATAAAAAATCATTGAATTTCTATAACTCGAGTCAAATAAGTAATTGATATTTCCAAAAATGAGTCCAGGGGAATCTCAGTCATTATTTCCAACTTGGCCAAAATTTGTTGATAATTTCTAGGACTAATTCTTTGGGGATGCTTGGGAAGAGTGATATCTCTGATATCTCTGGATGTTGTTTCACTCTTCCCAATAATAAATAATAATAGAACCTTCATTTTCAGTTTGTTTATACGATCAAAATATATATATTTATAGGAAAGTATCTCGACCAGCTTATTATTATAGAATGAATATCTATCGGGGATTCGGTTTTGAAGAAGATACTTTTTTTTTGCTACCCGAGCTTTCGCAAATCTTTATTTGCTTTTTCTAGGGCTACAAAGTAAAAATATGGACATTAAAATAGTTAAGTAATAATAGTATACATACTGTGCAATTTGAGATTTTCTTTGGACATCAAAGCTCAGGAACATATTATATAATCAGAAAAGTACAAAGGAAAACTTCAAAAATGTTGTGACATGAAAATTTTATGACTGACAATCATTATTATGGATGTCAGATAAAATAGCTATTACAGTGGTGTATTAATTCAGGTATTTTCAAATGAAGAATGGTTTTTTGGTAAAAGAAGGTACGATAAATTTTACTTTAGTATCAATATTAGTTTTTCCATTCATATTATCAGATTGTAATTTTATTTCAGCCATTTCTAAAAAAGTCTTTCATTCAAATTTTTTTCTACATATAAGATTTTAGCACAATCATTATTCATGATGTGATCGTTATCCATGACATGTTTCGTTAAAGAACAAGAGTTTTCTTTTAAGTTCTACAATTGCTTCCATGTAATCTATTCGTGATTTCAAACAATTTTTGTTAGGCCCAAATATTTTTTATTACAATTTCATAAACCACGTTGGACTTTTCGGTGATCTTTTTGTTTCAATTTGGTATACAAGTTTTCCAATGGTTTTATTTTCTTTTGTGTAATGTTCAAGTTTTTTTCATGTTTGAATACATTCATAATTTTATCTGATGGCATGTCATAATGACAACGTTATGTCATGAGGAAGCTCATTATGGTACTTGGTCCCATAATGAATTCATTATGGTAGTAAGTACCATAACGAAATTCTATATGAAAAACATAATACGACCAGAGAGAAAATGATTTTCTTTCCTTAGATAAGCATTCAAAGTAAGCCAACAATACTTTTTCATGAGTGATATTCTTGATTTTCTTAATAGAAACCATTCTTCGTACCGATTGAACGCTATTTCATATACCTACACTCCGTGATTTTTCCGGCAAAAGGGAGTCCACGGTATTTCGTGTCATTTCTTCCAAATCAGAAGGTAAACTACCAGTTTCAGAATCACTCATTATTATTTAAATTATATTCAATTCTACGTGACAATTGTGTTTGACAGCAGATAAATAAATATTGCCGTTACAACCTGACGTTGTCAAGGAAATGGCAAAGCACAGCTCACTAACCTACTAATATTTGAAACTACACATATACTTACTCCTTTAAAAATAGTTGTCATTGTGACATGTCAAAAATGCAGTTTTTAATTTTTCGAAAATGTATTAATATAAATGCCATCAGATAAAATTTTGTATGTAATACGAATCATAAACAATCATTATGGCACACGTCGTGTTATCGGACTCGGCTACGCCTCGCCCAATATCATAATGATCGTCTTGTACCACAATGATCGTCTTTATGATCCTTATTACATAAATAACTATTAGTAGAAAGTTCAGGAATGTAAGGTATCGACGAATATGTGATATTATGTAAATGTTCATTTTGATGGGCTTCTGTTTGAATGACATCAGAAGTAGTATTATATAATAATAAAAAAAATAATTGAATGAATTATTGGAGAGTATTTCATATAGGTAACCATTTTATATTTTTCTCTCTCAATGTTGTATGTGATACTTTCTCAATTCTATGTTTAAGACATAATACTAGATCGAATTTCATGTTTTTTTGGGTGACTGGAAAGGTAGTTCATGTATCTTCCTGAACTAGTGGGTTTTAAGTACCAATCCAGTATTATACTATTATCTGATGTTCTGATTAAAAGAGTATCTAAGAAGGGTACAGAGTTATTATGTTATTTCTCAACCGTAAATTGTATGAAAGGATTATAGCTATTGAAAATAGACTGAATATTATTTATATGATCTGTTGGTACTGCACATATAATGTCATCAACATATTTTTTGAGAAAGAGGAATCTAAATTGTAATTTTGGAATACTTGCATCTAACAAATCGTCCATTACATACTGTGCTAGAATGGGTGATAGAGTAGCTCCCATTGGAGATCCATGTATTTGTTTATAATATGTATTATCAAACACAAAAAAAAATTATTCAATCTAGTATTATGTCTTTAAAATATAATTGAGAAAATATCAATCCAACATTAAGAGAGAAAAATATAAAATTATTATATGAAACACTCTCCAATAATTAATATCCTTCAAATAAAAAAAATATATATAATACTACTTCTGATATCATTCAATCAGAAGCCCATCAAAATGAACATTTACATAATATCACATATTCGTCGATACCTTACATTCCTGAACTTTCTACTAAAGTTATAAATGCATTCAAACATGAAAAAACTTGAAAATTGCACAAAAGAAAATAAAACCAATGGAAAACTTACCAAATTGAAACAAAAAGATCATATCACCGAAAAGTCCAACATGGTTTATGAAATTCCTTGTTCAAATTGTAATAAAAAATATTTAGGCCAAACAAAATAATTTTTGAAATCACGAATAGCATTACATAAAAGCAATTGTAGAACTTTAAAAGAAAACTCTTGTTCCTTAACGAAACATGTCATGGATAACGATCACATAATGAATTATGATTGAAAATCTTACCTGTTGAAAACAATTTGAATAAAAGACTTTTTTTTAGAAATGGCTGAAATAAAATTACAATCTGATAATATGAATAAAAAAACTGATATTGATACCTGATATTGATACCTTCTTTTACCAAAAAATATTTTCGATTTATTAAAATAAATCAACCAGCATATTTATATTATTACCATTGGCATTTTTACAATATGTGTTTTTCACTATCTATCGTCTTGTTTGATTTTCGAATAATAAAAATCTTCTATAATGAACTTCCTGTTGATAAACTCATTTTAGGTAATATCAGTTGTAATCTGGTCTCTAAAAGTATATAAATCAAACATATAATGCAAAGATATATAAAATATTCATGTTGAAAACGTTCGTCATTAGTGACGAACAAAGATAAAGATAATATTTTATGTTTGACTAGTTTATAGAACACACTTCATACGGGTAAACAAGTGTATTTCATAACAAGGTGGCAATTATTCGTTTTTGTAAATTACACGACTCCATAAAAAGCATTAAATCTATGATCATCCATAACTCATAGCAGACAACAACGAAAACAAATCTTATTGGAGAGATTCGCCAATTTTAATAAAATGTCATCAAAATCCATCCACGAGTTCTTGAAATTTCTCCAAATAAAGGACCAAATACATTATTTCGCAAGGAACATGCAGATAAAAATACGTTGAGTAATAAGCTATTGACATAACTTAACAAGGAATAACTTGTTTCTAACATCAGCAAGGTCGTATTAGTAATGGAAGAAAAAGTTCAAAAAACGGAAAACTCGATTGTAGGAGGTGATGTGATTCATCCTTCTCGAACAGTGCAATGTTGTCAGTCTGAAAATGGCAACTGGCCGAAATATAATAAAAAGCTATAAATAGAACCCAAACTTAAAGTTCGAAGGTTAGTATAATAATTGAATAGGAATATGGTGAAACCGGCGGTAAAACATCCAAATAAATCGAATATACTTATTCTCTTTAGATTTATGCAGGTTCAAACATATACTGTAAACGAGTCTGACATTCGTATTTTCAACTAAAATACAAAAGTTACCAAAATAAAGAATATTTTTTATTAATTTTTCATATATTTTTCGTGAAACATTTCTTTTCTCTATATTCGAAGTTTAAAAAACGCCATAACGTATCGTACCAAATTGAGTAATTTGCTCTTTCAGAAAACATAAAAAATGATTATTTTTACCTCCAAGGTGGAGAAAACTCCAGAAAAATTTAGAGGAATGTACTGCTACCTCCCCAAATCAGGGGGAGGAATTCCGGAATAAAGTTTTTATTATTATCATCCACCTCCTGAGCGAAACAGGACACTAGATTGGTAAATTACAAAATGAATCTATATTACATAAATAAAATATAATTTTTTTAAATTAAAATTTGCATCAACCTCTTTCTTTTAAAAAATAATAATGATTTGACGAAAAGTCAATAGTTTTGCTCAAAAAGTACATAAAAGTACATAGTGTTGTCAAAAACCAGAACGCAGTCGATTTTTTCGATTATCGTGGTGACATATGCTCGTCAATTGGAACAATTGAACAAATAAACGTATTGAATCAAAGAGGAGCACACTGTCAAATTCAAAGTTGTTGGAGAACCCTACTAACACGATCTATAATCTTAAAATTGTCCCTTTAAATAATACAATGATTATTCTCCAGCTATCCAGAACCGTTTTTGAGGTATATAAGAAAATCTGTTGAAAATGTTCTATCATGATATTATATTTATGGCGAAATCTCACCTCAATAAGAAAAATCTTGCTTATCTTGCAACGTACATGAATTAAATTTCAGCTAACACCAGCACAAAACGATGGAAAATTCTAGTACTAGTTGAAATTGACTTGGCAGTGATCCTGTTATCAGAAAAAACCAAGTGAAAGCATTCGATCTATTCAAGCCTTCCACCAGCTATCATTGGAAACAGCAAATCGTAGGTAATTAGTATTTTCTGTGTTCTCCAAGAGTCCCACTGGGCGCTGTTTAGTAATTCATTTATGATAGATAAACCTGAACATAGCAAACAGTGTTTCCTTCCCTTTCCTTTCTATTGATTTCTCACACTATCTCTTACCTAAATGGATAATTGTCAACAGATTTTAATAGTGTGAAGAATCTTAATAATTAGTTCATGGGTTCACTACGTCTGATAAATTCGAGAAAAAATCTGTAAAAATCAACCCACTCCCATTCCTTTGAATCTTCAGATACTACGTGCCCTGCGATAAAAAGCTGCTTTTATTCAAAGGAGCTAAAACTTGACGTATTCAACCTCGAAGAAGCTAAGTTCGGATTTGGGAAATGAGATCTAGAAGACCTTAGATTGGTTCCACTCTTGGACTACCCGCTAATTTTGGAAACTGCTTACCCACTATATGAAAGTTACCAGTGTTTTCTGGTGTTCTCAATATAATTTATTATAGGTATTCCTGAGATTAGCAAACATTAATGCTTTCTGTTCCACCTTTTTATTTCCACGTCCTGCAATCATTCCGTAATCCTTTCTTTCTTCAACAAACAAAACATCAGGTTTTTTGAGGTGATTTTCTCCAATATAAAATATAAAAACGAATTGAATTTATGTGTGTGGAAGTTAACATAAAAACATTTGAGACTACAATTTAAGAATAACAACAAATCATGGAATATCCGATTATTATAGAAGATTATACAAGAGACATATCAAGTTTTTCGATTTTCGAGATGATTGAAAAAATTATATGATCATTTGAAAGAGTCAAAACATGAATCTTATCTTCAGAGGTGTTTAGAGTTATTGGGGAGGCCAAGAATTTCATAATACCTACATGGTAGAAAACTGGGGCACATAATAATGAGCTAATTTTTATAGAAAACAACTATTTTTCTGGCTAATGCTTCGAAGAACATTGGATTATATCTTATGGATAATCCTGCCAAACCCTATAAGTTTACTTTGCAAATATTTGTTGCGAAATATATAAATATTAACTACCCCAGTCGGGCTGACCACCAAAGACCGGTTGTGTGGTATTTTCCCCTCATCAGTACATGGTTGATGAAGCAGAAAATGATTATTATTATCTGCGAACCCGAAAGAGACGATAAAATTCATCCATTTCTCAGTTTTCGTTGGGATGTCGTCTACCAAATGTAAAAACCACTAGCCAGCGCCATTATGACTTCAACTATTGCAACAAACGTTATCACAAGCAATGTCATCTTGAATTTGGTTGTTATTACTGCAATAATAAAGTTGCAAAATGGCGTTTTTCTCGCAGTTACCATGAAAATTTGAATAATCAACAAACATTTTTCAAATTTACGTATAATATAGTTCAAATGATATACAATAAGCACCCATTTTTTTTTTGTTGAATAAGGTTCAATGTATCTATTACTGCACCTAAAACTTTGACATTTCACAAAAGCTGTTTGAAGATTCGCATAAGATTGTAACTGTACTTATATTTAGTTGAATATTTAACGAAATTTGTGAAATTCTAATTTTTATATTTGTTTCTATTGTTAGGATCCTTTTTCAATTAATATCAGTGCTTTAGCCTGGAAAGTAGTTGTTTCTGTTAGATAATATGAAAAATAGCCCCATTTGTATCGTAGATTTTAAATTTTTTATGAAAATGTTTCTTTCCAATATAGAATTGAGAATGTTTCCCTTTTCAACATGAATACTTCCCGAAAGGTTATCTTGAACGATGGGACATAATGAAAGTTTATTTTCAGTCATGATTCCACATCTGAACACCCTGTTCATGATTTCAACAAACCAATAAAATAACATATCCAGACTGAATTATTCATCATCGCCGAGCCGAATCCGTTGAAGTTATGGATATGGAATTTGGTCAGTAGTTTCAATGTTTGAGTAGAGGCCCGCTAAGGGGGGATCCTTCGAATCCTAAGGGTTTAAAAATAACACCTGAATATTTTATAACTTTTTGTCTAGGAATCTGTTAATTTTAAAAGAAAACGGCAAAATGCATCATTTTCATAAAAAAAATTAATACATTTTATTTATGTTTGAATTGGAAAAGAGTAAATTTGGTTGATGGTTTTCCGGAAGGTTTTTAATTACCCAAGGGTTAAAATTACCCTGAAAATTTATTTATGTTCTTAAAACTGTTGATTTATAAGGAAAAATGGCAAAAGCTTCATTTTTATTTTATATATTTTTCATGTCTGAATTTTGCATCCCAGCCGGTGAAATCCACCCCGATTATAAAACAGATTTTATCACAAAGGATATCGGTAACAGAAAAATTAAATTTTGTACGAGGGTTACATTGGAGGGTTCGATATGTACGGAAGGAGCATTTTCCAAAATTCGAAGGCCAACTGGTTAAATATACATATTGAAATCATTTTAATTATTAAAATCATTAATCGAAAAATTCGAATCACGAGGGGTTCAAACTGCCCTCCAGTTAATTAGGAAAGAACAGAAAAATGCGTTAATTTTATTTACTTTTTTGGCCCAGAAAAAAGTATTCATTCTTCCGAATTTTGAACCCCAAACCGCAAAAACTACCAAAATTATAAAACAGGTTTTATCTCAAAGAGTATCAATTGTTATGCACTAGTGTTATGTTCCTGGTGTAAAAACGTACTATATAAGGATTTGAAAAAAATGAATACCAAAACTACCTTCTGAATATTTGAATAATTTTTATCTTTGAAATCGTTTTAATGAAGTATTTCCTTGCAAAATTTCAACTTGGAACTAGAAAAAGTCAATACATAAATTATACAATATCCCAACGATAATTATAGTTGGCAAAATTGACCTTCGAATTTAGCAAAGGTTAACTTGATGTTATATTTTCGTCAGATTCAACAGTATTGGAAAAAACTCAGGTAATTTGGAGGTGGAGAATTGGGATATCAGGGCATTTTGTCCAACATGCTGAAGACATAAATACATAATAAACCATAATAATGGCGCTTCAATCGATTCATTATCTGGAAATCAGCTATAAGGAATAACAAAATTGGGAAAGAAATTATTAAAATTCATTATCACTAACGAGAAATGTTAGCGTGCAACCATATTTTATCAAATTTCTAATCGATTAAAAAAAAAAAGTATGCCCTTCTCGAAATCTGGGCATAAGCCAGTTTAACTTACATTGTTTCCAAGAAGTAGATGATCGAATCAGTACATAATATATAATATGTTATATATATATATATATATATATATATATATATATATATATGAAAGAGAGTAATATCGAGGGACTGTTAAAACAATGGAAGGAATGGATATTCTCAGAGGACGTAGACACGTGTTGCTCGGCTTCATTGGCCGGTGAAAGGCGAAACACGTGAAAATCTATCAACGGATCAACAGATTTCAGAATTTCAAGACTCCTGATTAGCGCAACCAACAATACGGAGGATATATTGGCCTGCGTGCATCGAGTTCCAGGTAAATATGAAAGAGAGTTAAACAAATGGAAGACTTAATAAATATTCTCAGAGTTAAAGTTCGTGTATCATGTACGGTAAGCGCAGGATGAACACATTGGACACAATAACGGAAAGATCCAACCCCATTTGTGGTTTCATCAGCAGACCTAAATCAGGGAATCGTCTATTGGATTATATTCTGGACATTCGAATCCGGAATTAAATATGAGAAATCAGGGGAGTTAAAACAAAATGGAAGGAATTTCAATGGACAAGCCGTTTATTTGTCGTTTCTACCAGGTTGTTCATCCTTGCACTTCTTCACCGTACTGATGAGGGCCGAGAGCCCGAAACACGTCTACGGTTAACACTTTTCTCTGAGGGCTATGTCCATAAATTCCTTCCATTTTGTTTTTAACAGTACCCTCGATATTACTCTTTCATATTTATATTCCTGGACTGGATGTCACGCAGGTAGCTATAGCTGCCTCCGTGGTGAGTTGGTTGTTGCCCTGAATTCAAGGTCTGCTGACTGAAACCACAAATGAGCGGCTGGCTTCTGTTTGTTGACTCCGTTTATTTGTCGTTTTCTTACCAAGTGTTGTTCATCCTTGCACTTCTTCACCGTACTGATGAGGGCCGAGAGCCCGAAACACGTGTCTACGGTTAACACTTTTCTCTGAGGGCTATGTCCATTAAATTCCTTCCATTTTGTTTTTAACCGTCCCTCGATATTACTCTCTTCATATTTATATTCCTGGATTCGGATGTCACGCAGGTAGCTTAGCTGCCTCCGTGGTGACGTTGGTTGTTGCCCTGGAATTCAGGGTCTGCTGACTGGAAACCACAAATAGCGGCTGGTTCTGTTTGTTGACTCCGTTTATTTGTCGTTTTCTACCAAGTGTTGTTCATCCTTGCACTTCTTCACCGTACTGATGAGGGCCGAGAGCCCGAAACACGTGTCTACGGTTAACACTTTTCTCTGAGGGCTATGTCCATTAAATTCCTTCCATATATATATATATATATATATTATGTATATATATATATATATATATATATATATATATATATATATATATATAATATAAAAGATGAATCGAATAATTTAGTTTCTCATACTCTCTTTCTCTGGTAAATATCTAGTTACACCACACATGCACTCTGAATATGGGGAAAATACTTTTCTCGCGTGTTTTTGCCTGCTGAATACGAATCCGGAAGAAAAATGCGGCAGTCTCATACCGTTCCCGAGTTACAGCACTTTTTCAAAAAAAAAATAACCTCATTTTCAAGCACCGTTTTCTTGCACAAAAATCACTCAAAATGCCTCCTTCTTTTTACCAGCATAAACAATATACCCTATATCACTTATTTTCGGCACAACTTTGCACAAAATATCGTCGTTTTTATCGAAAAAAATCCTCTTTCTTACACAGTTCCAAATCAACAATTGTCATACTTTTGACAGAAGACATTTGGTAACTTTGCCTTATTTTTCATGATGGTAATAAATGAATCACCGCCCACAACAATTGCACACATATTGCTCACATTTGAATTCGAAAAGTTGGCGGTGATTCACTTATCACCAACATGAAAAATAATGCAAAGTTACTAAATGTCTTCTGTCAAAGAAACGAATATTATTTATTTGGAACTGTGTAAGAAGGATGATTTTTTTCGATAAAAGCGAGATATTTTGTGCAAAGTTGTGCCGAAAATAAGTGATTCAGGGTGTATTGTTTATGCTGGTAAAAAGAAGGAGGCATTTTGAGTGATTTCTGTGCGAGAAAACGGTGATGAAAATGAGGTTATTTTTTTTTTTTTAAAGTGCTGTAACTCGGGAGCCGTATGAGACCGCCGCATTTTTCCGGATTCGTGTTCAGGAGGCAAAAACATGTAAGAAAAGTATTTTCCCCATATTCAGAGTGCATGTGTGGTGTAACTAGATATTTACCCTTTCTCTCTTCCGCACCTGCATGGATGATCTGTCAACAGAAACTTGAGAGCTGATTTGAGAAATAACGAATTTCCTCATATCGTAATAGTCGAATTCTTGGAATTTTCGAGATGATACACACTCTTCGTGTAATAAACAAATGTATAATATTATTTGAGAGTTGAAATCATGAAACGATCGTATAGAATATCTGAAGAACAGAGCACTGTCATGTTTAGAGTGCCTAGAGTTTTATGGTGTTGATATTTGGTAGAACCATAAATTATGATTTGTCTACTGTTCTCCATCATGATATTTCATTTATGACAGAATCTCACCTCAACGAGAAGTCTATCTTGCTGATCTTGCACCTTACTAGTAGGTAATATTCCAGCTGACACCAGCACAAAACGATGGAAAAATCACTCGTACTCGTTAAAATCGAGTCCACAATCCACTTAGCAATGAGCCTGCACGCATGTAGGTAGTTCACGCATCGACATCAATACCTGCTCGACGGCTAAAGGTAAACGAAATACTAAAGAAGCAAGAAATAAATATCACGGCATGCTGTTCTCCGAGAGTCGGAGGACTCGATTCGTGGTGGGATTGTTACGGTCAATTCGAGGTAGGTGGTACTAAATGGAGATTTTAAAAGGGAAAAATGTTCGCAATTTTTGCAGGGAACCGGAATTTTCAACACATTTTTATTCCCTTTGAAATTTTGGCAGGGCGGCTACCAGATGATGCCAATTGGGTCATTTGGCAACCTCTTGGACGCAATAATAAAAAAGCGAGTTCTCAAAAAGCCTTATTTTTCAGTGCCAATTTAAGATTAAACAAAAAAGCCAAGTGAAGTGGAATATACAGGGTCCTGCAACAGTGGCGCGGTGTTCCATATCTCTATTTAGGAAACAGATAGGAATCTAGGTAAAGGTTAAGAATATGAGCTCACCCAGTATCTTCACGAAATTTTCACAGGAGCTTGAGAAGACGATAAAAACAGTATAGCAATCAAAAATTTAGCGCAGAAAAGATAATTTTAGGAGATATGGGCCCCAGAAGGTCCATAAATAGAGGTTATGGAATATCACTTTTGGAAACTGCAAACTGATATAAAGAATATCTTTTTGCATTGAACTATTAACTGTACACTCAATTAACGTTCAAGTAACATTAAAATCACTTAATGATCAGTAAAGACATGAAAAAACTCCGATTATGTTTCATTAAATTTTTCACATGAACTGTCAAAAATCAAATATTGGTGGTTGCATTGTGCATCGATCTTGGCGTTTTATGGACATGCCACGTTGCCAACTATTCAAGTGAATTTGGCCAATCCGGATTTTTAATTAATTGGATTAAATTTTTTTTTGGGTTGATTACCTTGCATTCAACTTGGATAGCAAGGTTAGCCAAGTTAGGTTTGGTTGTGTCCCTTCTTTTTACGTTAGAAATTGATTTGATCGAAATGTTCGCGAGCGGAGCGAAGCGTCGCCTTGTACGGTTGATTAGCTTGCATTCAACTTGGGTAACAAGCTAAGTCAAGTTAGGTTAGGTTATGTTCCTTCTTTTTGCGTAAGAAATTAATTGCGTTTCTTGGTCCAGTTTAAAATTACCTAAAACAAAATAATCTGAAGTCACATTATTTTATATGTTTGGTAACTTTCTAAATACGGCACATCAACTTCATGCTTGATTTTCAAAATTATAATCACTATCAAGAAGCGTGGTGAAATATACTTTGCATTTTAAACACAGATGTCAGATCATTATTTCATGCTGTAATACTTATCATTTATATGCTCAATATGTATGACGCATTGAATTTCAGTATTTTCTTTTCCCCTTTTGGAGACAAAGGCAACGTCGCATATCAATAAACTTCAAGATTGGGATAATCATAACATTTGATTTTTGACATTTCTTCTGTAAAATTATATGAAAAGTAATCGGAGTTTTTTCATGTCTCTATCGAGAATTAAGTGATTTTAATATTACTAAAAGGTAAAACGTGTGTGCAGTTACTATTTTAGTGTGTAGTAGAGATTGTTTATATCAGTTTATAATTTCTAAAAGAGATATCCTATAACCTCTCTTTATGGACCTTCGGGGGCCCATATCTCCTAATATTATCTTTTCCGCGAAAAATTTTCGATTGCTATAATGTTTTTACCATGTTTTGAAGATACTGGGTGATCTCATATTCTTTACCTTTTCCATTTTCTATGTCTTTTCGGTTTCAACATAGAAAATGAAAGATATGGTTTTCGAGATTTCTAGTATGACACGATTTTTTTCCAATATTCGTCACTCGGATTATTTGAAATTATAAAGTTGGGCAAAGTCCAATTGAAATTTTTTTTGGTCAAATATTCTACATTGGTAACTCTCTCAAACGATATATCTGAAACTGACCTGTGATATACAGGATATGAAAAACACCTTGCCACATATTGTAAATAAACATTTGCAGAATCTTCCTTATTTTAAATGGAACACCCTGTATATTATAGATCCATAAGAAGCGCCAACAAAGGCTCTACAAATGCCATCAAGTTATGGTTTACTAATTTTTCTTAAAACAGCTCTCTTTTTCGAAAAATGGCAAGTATTCATATTTCTTCGCTATAATCTGAATGAACGACTTTTTTCAAAGCGAAATCCATTTGACGACTGATAACAATATACGAAAGATATCTTGTTTCAATTATGTACATTACAAGGTGTCCATACAAATTTTTTTTAAATAATGTATGTATCACATTTTTCTAAATAGAAAATTATTTTTTTCATTGGATGCAGAATTTCATACCTAAATCGTGCCAATATCAAACCAAATACGAATAAATGAAAAAACATTATGAATATTACTAATAATTTATTTTTTCATGATATGGTGTATATTCATGAATTAAAGTCAGAGCTTAGGTTCTAGGTATTTAAATTGTCAACTGGCAAACTACAAAAGGGAAAGTTTAATGCAGGTTGATAATGAAACTTTTATAAAATATGTTCAACATGTCTTCATTTTCTTGAATTCAGAGCTGAAGTCTATGTTTGAAAGACTGTTCTATCCTGCGCAAGACAGCTGGTGTAATGCTTCGAAAAGCATTCGTTATTCTGAGTCGCATATTTTCGGAAGAAGTTGGTGGCTCGACGAAAACCTTCCGGAAAGATCTTTCATCTGGTTGCCTTCTATCTGGATACCGTTGAGAATAAATTCTACTTGCCAATAATCAATTCCTGTCTGATTCACCTAATATGAAAATCATATCAATCATATCACTTTTTGAAAACAACATTCTGATGAAATTATATCGAAAGTTCAACTTCACGATTCACTAAAGATTTCAATACTTATATTGCCAGACTACTTGATTTTCAATAAATATTTTATTCGCTGAAAGGTTGTTTTAGACCGAAAGAATATGGCACAAATTTCGAGATTATTGAAATTATTGTAAATATTCAAGAACGTACATTTTGTGGTGTAATTCACAACTTGTTTATCTAGCAACAGGTAATGAATGTGTTTCAAACAAAACATAATCTCGATCACAGCCGTCGAATATGGATTTCACAGTGAGAAAATCATTGATATTATGGCGATGAAATAGAAATAATTGTCATTTTTCGAAAAAAAAAATTTTAAGAAATACTATAGGACACCTTATAATGTACATAATTGGAACAAGATATCTTTTGTATATTCTATCAGTCGTCAAATGGATTTTGCTTTGAAAAAAGTCTTTCATTGAGATTATAGCGAAGAAATATGAATACTTGCCATTTTCCGAAAAAAGAGCTATTTTAAGAAAAATAGTAAACTTAACCATAGGGAATAGTTGATGACATTTGTAGAGCCTTTGTTAGCGCTTCTATGGATCGATAATATACAGGGTGTTGATTCAAAAAGGAAGATTCTGCAAATTTTTATTTACAATATGTGGCAAGCCGTTTTTTCCATACCCTGTATATCACAGGTCGATTTCAGATATATCGTTTGAGAGAGTTACCAATGTAGAATATTTGACCAGAAACAAATTTCAATTGGACTTGGAACAACTTTGTAATTTCAAATATTCTGAGTGACGAATATTGGGAAAAAAAACCTGTCATGCTAGAAATCACGAAAACCGTCAATATTTTCGAAGTAAAGATATACATAAAGTATCTTTTATTTTCTATGTAGAAATCGAAAAAGCGATAAAAAATATAGGTAGTCATTTAAAAAAACACAATTGGGATCCGCCCAAAAAAATTTAACCGACAATTTTTTTATTTTGTCGAGCTCGAGCAATAAGGTAATATAGAAATATAGGTTCCTATATGTTTCCTAAATAGACATATGGAACCCCGGCCACTGTTGCAGGCCCTTTTTTAACTACGTTATGTTAAAAAACATTTGTAGCAAGTCAGGTAGCAATTGAATAAATACAGAAAATAAAATTCACAATTGAAATACAATAACAATAAAAATAAAATAACAATAAAAATAAAATATTGCGTGTACACATATGTAGACATTACGATAAACCATACACATAGTATAAGATAAGATAGTTGGATCAAATCACATCCCGGGTGGGTCAGCCATGTACTCAGCGATAGTGTAGTAACACTTTTTCTGCAGTATCACTTTGATAGAGTTCTTGAACGTAGCTTGGTTTTGTTTTTAGTGTGGTAGGAAGTATATTGTAAAGATCAACATTTATTGAGTTTTGAGGACTTATTATATTTAAATCTTTGAGACCTGATCAGATTCGTTGCGTGTATTATAGTCATGGTAATTTGAGTTAGTCAGGAGTTTTTCTTTATTTTCATGAATCTCGAGCAAAGTCTGATAAATGAACAGAGTTTGTAGAGGCATAATACTGAGTTGGCAGAATAATGGCCGACAAGAATCCTATAACCCGCACCACAGATTATTCTAATGGATTGCTTTGAATTTTAAAACAATTTTTTCAGAGTGAGAGGAATTTCCCAAAGGGTCAATCCATAGCTGATATATGATTGGATAAGAGCAAAGTACGCAGAAAGAAGGGTATTTTTATCAACAAACGATTTCAGTTTTCTCAGAAGAAAATTGTGAGTACTCAATTTGGAACAGGTATTTTCGATATGTGGTTCCCAGCATAAACTATCGTCAATAGTTAATCCTAAAAGTTTAGCATGGTCACCTACTGTTACTTTATTGTTTGTCGAAAAAATAATATGTTTTGTCTTATCTTTGTTTAATTTTAATAAGTTGTGGGTAAAACCATTCTTGGGCGAGGTTTTCAGCTGATTTCATCGAATTTAATAGCGATTCATAACTGTTTTCAGAGCTTATAAGAGAGCTATCATCAGCAAAAGCAATACCTAAATGAGGCAACATATGACAAAAAAAATCATTGGTATAAATTATGAATAGAAGTGGCCCCAGAACCGAGCCTTGGGGTACGCCTGTTTTAACCAGATTAAGCTGGAGGTTGTTTTTGATCAAATATTCACTTTGGGACTCCTATCGAATAAGACTATTGATTTTAAAGAACACCTCGTATACATTTGAGAGCTTTTATTTAATATTGGAGAACACAGTCAACCTTGCCTAGGCCCATAATGTTACAACCTGTTAGTTTACCCTGTTCAAAAGCCCTCGATATCTTCTCCAATCCCTCTATGCATGATAGAGACTTGTTACGAAATCCAAATTTGATTATGATTTAAATTTTCAAAATATCTTGTTTCAACTTATGTCATTACTATGATTCTACAAAGATTTTTTGAAATGTATGATACAAATAGAAATATTTGTATCTTGGAGGTTTCTCTATCGTCCTTTAAAAAATAGGTATAACTTTTGATTTCATCGTCAAAAATATATCCAATAATGTATTAGAATAAATCAGTTAGGAGGATCAATTGATGAAAAGGAATTTTCTTTGATTATTTTGTTTAAGTTCATACATGTCTCAGCTGTATTCTTACTGTGAATAGCTTTCTACCTCAGAGGGATATAGTTCAAAGAGAATGAGCTGCACTTTGGGTTTCACGAATCGGAATGATCCATCTGTAGTATTATCATCGTTTAAAGAACTGTCTAATAATATATCGCTGACCCGAGAAATAGTTGTTGAGATATCGTGATAAACTTCTGATCATTTGTGAGTTTTCCTTCAAAAATTAATAAGTTTCCAGCGTCCCTTGTTTTATAGAAGAATTATTCGGAAATTTTGAAAGATTTTTCTTTGAGTTTAATGAGTTGTAATATTCAGGTCATTTTGTTTGTAATCATTGTTTATCTAGGGACACAGGTAGTGTGTTTCAACCTAAGATCAGCGTTGAAATATGGGTTTCCTGCAATTTGTGATAGGGAAAAGGGAACAAACTTTTTGTCATTATGCAGATAAATTTTATTCAGAGGCCGTTCTACAATGTCATATGGACCAACTTTGTTTTAGTAAGGATTTTTAAAGTTTTCCATTAGTAGGAGATTTTTTTCTGAGGTTTTTTAGGGAACAAAAGAAACGTTATGAATTTGGCATTTGTAGAGGGCCGGATCATATATCGGTGTCATCAAAATCGGAAGTTGCTATAGTAGACTTTCACCTATATAATGTCATTCAAAACGTTGTTCAAGTAGATTTACAAAATTTCAATGACTAACAATATTTCAAATATTCTGAGGAGTAAATTAGAAAAATATGCTAGAATCCGAAACCGTATATTGAGGAATGATATACATCTTTATGAATTTTAGTGAAACAAAGTCGATAAATTAAGGAAGTCAATTAAAGAACACATTGATCCCCAAAAAATTAACATTTTAATTTTTTCGCCGAGATAATAATGTCAGAAATTTTCTATTGTTAAAAGATATATGGATCCCGCAGACTGTGAGATCTGTATAAGAAATAAAGAAATAGAACACAAAGTCATCTTCACAAAGGAATCAATAAAAATTGAAACACAATTGGTAGACCACAAGCGAAAAACTACTACTTTCCTGGCAAATACCTCGCAGAACATTGAATGATATTCACCTGAAGATCTATGCAAACTTCCATAGAAATGGAAAATTGATTGCAAATGTTTCTTTCTCGATTATGCTTGGTTCATGTCGGGTCCGCCTAACAATCCGCATACCGGTTTCAGGCTTTTGGCCCTCATCAGTACGGAGTAGTCACCAGTCAGAGATCCGGAGAGCTCTAGCCGAAGCAAGACCCAACATAAACAAAATCACCATCATCTTTAGGTACGCCGGAAAATGTAACTTTTAACCGGCGGTACCTAGTGACAGAAAGAAACACTCCATACAATTCCCCTACTTCGATAGGATTCTAAATAATAAGATTCCATCTCAGTAGGAGTGGCTAAATGCCCGACTGGCATTATATATTCCACTTCACTTGGCTTTTTTGTTCAACATATATGCTAGTCGGACATTCAGCCACTCCTACTGAGATATAATTATTTAGAATCCTATGGAGGTAGGAAAATTGTATGGAGTGTTTCTTTCTGTCACTAGGTACTGACGAGTAAAAGTTACTTTTTCCGGCCTACCTAAATGATGTAAGCTTGATGGTGATTTTGATTATGTTTGGTCTCGCTCGGCAGATCCGGATCTCTGCTGTGATTACAAGCTGAATAGCAGTTCGCTTTTAACGACTTCGTTGTATTTCTCATAATTTGTGATCTTCATGATTCTCTATATAGAAAGTTCCTTCAATGATATTGATTCCTTTGTGAGGATGATTTTGTGTTTTATTACTTCATTTCTAATTATGATTTTGTCTACCGCTTTATTCTCGTGTTTTTTAGGCCTCATTTTTGTTACTCGGAATACCAATATCACACCCAGACCTTACAAAAACTGCTCTGCCAATTCCCTGTTTTTTAGGACTTAATTATTTCACTATCTATGTGAGAGATTTCTAGAAGCTATTTAAAAAAATGACCAAACAAAATAATATATAGATGACATAGAAATGAAATTGGAGTTTCCCGTAGAAAAAATATTCAATTACGTACCAACTGAATTCATTCCCCGGAATATAGCTCCTCTTCAAGTGTAGGGTCATCAAGTTCCAGACATCCAGTGAATATACAATGGAAATATTACAATTTCATTATTCTCCAAAAAAAAGTTAAATATATTTTGGAAAATGGAAAACTGTATAGATTAGTTTCAAATACCCCATCTTAACTCTTCTGAGATTTTGACCTGCGTGATTCCTGCAGGCCCCTCTTCAAAAGTCTGGGCATCATGACCTACCTTCTACCTTCATATATCAAACTCTCCTGGAAATACATAAGCCCTCTACTCCACTCCTACCATCGCCAATTTTCAGAAACCACATCAAAGAATACCTAATTAAACAACGTTTCTATATTATAATGCCACAACCTCAGTGCAAACAATTTTTCAACTGTTCCTATGTGTTTTGTATGGTATAGAATGTATTGTATATATATATATATATATTTTATGTATTGTATATATATTTTATGTATTGTATATATATTTTATGTATTGTATATAGATTTTAATCTAATAATTATTTTTTAAACTTTGCTTGTTCGTTGTTCACTTTTTTTTTACTATATTCTCTGTTCAGATTTGCTATACGTCTACATTTGTACCACCCACTTGCTACTACTGTATCCTTCAAATACCGTAGTCAATAAACCTTCTTCTTCTAGTGCGAAAACAGTAGTACTTGATTTGCTGCCAGAAAAATATAATGAAAAGTTGAGTAGATAATAAACAGTATAAAAATTGATTGTTCTCTTTTTTTGACAGTTCAAGATAAACACCGCACGTGTTTTTTTACTCGTAGGAATATTTCCTACTCGTAAAAGAAATTACCACTTTACACACATGTTACATAAATAACTATTATTACTAATTGGCATGACGCAGTCCGCAGCACATATTTTAAAAATAATTGCCTGCTCTTGCAAAACTCAATGCGGTTATAGAAAGAGTGGTCTTCATTGCTTTCCAGCATGTATTGTTTTCAGTGGAAACGACAGCAACAATGTTTACCAATAGACGAAAATAAAGACTCCCAAGTCACCAATTCTAATGGAAATTGGAATCAAGTGTTTCCTGTTCTGGATAACTTTAAATGTTATGTAACCTGAAATTATTAGTTTTTTTTTTTAATTTTAAAAAAATTATTATTACCTAAAATTAAAGATGATTGTTCTGATCCTTTTATTCTTCTAGAATAGTCTTCTAAAATAAAGGGCTACCAATAAAACTACGATATGAAATTTTTAATCAGCAACCTGAAAACCCACAAATCCTCATTGTCTTGGGAAAAACCAAAATTTAATTTTTTTATAACTCCACTCTATAATAGCGTAATCCAATAGCTCTGATAACATTTATATAAAATATAGCGATAAATATACAAATAATAACAAGAAACCTTTTTCAGGAAAAATTCTTCATTTACCAATGTTTTCGTATTTAGCGGCTTCAAAAAAAAATCGAAAACCGAAAATAAATTATCTGCCCCACCACTGTTGTTTCTGATTTTGAATTAATGAATATAGGAAACGTTCAGAAGAAATCCTCACAATCGGAGATGTTTTGATGGGTTTAGAAGTTTTAATGTTTTTTTGAAAGGGAGATTGAACACTGGATACTAAAGATCTCAAGGCAATTCAACTATAAAATTTCATGATATCAAAAAGTTGAAAATTCAGATCTACAAGATTTCTGAAAATATAGATGTCTACTCATGGATGTAGGCAGTACTTACTTGGTTTTCATTTCTGACAAAGAGATTGTTCTTTTTTCACAGATTAGTTATTCTCGAATATTCAATTTAAGAAAGAGAAAGACTATTGAATTATGTGTTTGAAAAAAAGAATTATTGCCAAACGGTATCCAATTAACACGAACGAAAGTACAGGGCAAATCAAATTTATTGGTACGGAAATCAAGAAAAATAAGCAGAGCCGCCCCTGCGCTGTTTACAACCGTTGACCTGCATTCGTCGGCCGGGCCGTTGGGAGCTCCGATGACGTCATCGCACGGCCCCGATTATTCGAGAGCCACCTTTCGAAGATTCGAGAAGACAAGATAGATGATATACCGGGTGACAATGGGACTAGGGCCATGCCTATATCTCCTTCACTTATCAACCGATTTGAATGAAATTTTGTACATAGATATAAAACACAATTTCGGATTGACAGATATATGAAACCAAAGAGGCCGAGCCAGAATAGCCACCAACTTCGATTTTTCAAATGGAATACCCTGTATGTTTGATGTTTTTCGGATTCTACGGCTCAAATTACATACGACAGTATTGCCAAATTTTTATTTTACAATTGAAAAAAAATAATGTCTCAGTTTTTTTTTGAGCCCAAGAGGCCTAGATCAGGTTAAAATCTATACTAATTTACATCAGTAACTCATAGTATTAGTCATTTCATCGATAATATCAATAACAAATCCTACAGCAGGAACTGAAATTTTCTGAACGCATTTTTAAGGAAAACATCTTTTCTTTCAAATGGTACCTACCGAGGGCCATCTTGCCATTCGATAGAGAATTCAATTACGAATTCAACGATATACATTATGTACCACTTTCTTTTTGTTCAAAACGTACAGAGCCATCTAACAAAGTGAAATCAATCTGAAAAAATTGGTAGGCAGGTAACATGACATCTATTCATTCTTTCAAACTTTTCTTCAGAATGGTAACAATGAATTACCAAAAATAATCGACTTGACAATATGTAATGATCATAAACCCATTACAGAAAAGATAACTTTAATATAATCAAATTGTTTGAATAAATCTAACGACTGAAACAGTAAAACATTCAAAGTACAAATTATTACTCACAATACCATTATCCTGTTTTCAATAGAAGAGTTTCACAACCATCGAAAAGCCATTTTATTTCTTAATGACCAATGATATGTTCGAAGTGTTGCCCGTTTTCCCTAACACATAGACTAGTTCTATTTATTGTACACATCATCACATTTATCAGTTCGTGAGCAGGAATTTCCTGAAATGCGGGCTCAACTCTATCTCTCAATTCCTCCAGAGAAGTCCTCATAGTATTAGTGATTTCATCGATAAGATCAATAACAAATCCTACATCAGGAAATGAAATTTTCTGAACGCATTTTTAACGAAAAAATCGTTTTTTTCAAATGTTACTACCGAGAGCCATCTTGCCATTCGATAATTTAATTACCAATTCAACGATATACATTATGTAGCACTTTCTTTTTGTTCAAAACTAAAAACGATCAATTATTGAATTTGTACAATATTTTATACGATTCCAATGAGTTTAGGTTTAGGTTTTATGAAACGAAAGGTAGCCGTGGAATCATGGAAAACAGTAGGTGATTAATGTCATGTCCAAAGTGAAATACCAATGTTGTAAAAAGTTATGATATGATATTGATATACAGAGAATGTCATAAGAACGCTGTCAATGTATGCTATACGCTGTTCGTTATCCGTTAAGACGGCACCCATCGAGACCTATTTCAGGAAATTGGGAATGATGCTAAGGAAAGAACCAGCTGATCAAAATCACACCCACTTCATCGTCAGTGAAGAAGCGGAAACAAATGTTTTAGCATCTGCTCATTTTTCTCCTTCTGCCTCAGTGCGAGAATAGGGAAATTGAATGTGGGATCAGCAGGGAAAGTATCAGAAAAGTATTGAAAAAACATAAATATGGCTCCTATAAATACAGTTTGCATCAGCATCTATATGAAAATGACCAAGAACGGAGACTAACTTATTGAAATTAGCTTTTGCGTCATCATGTTTTGAATAATGGTTTTGTCTCGAAGATACTGTTTACAGATGAGTCTAGGCTTACGAATGATGGTATGTTAAATAGGAATAATACTAGTTATTGGGCTCAAGAAAATCCTAGGTTTCTGAGAGAAGGTAATCTTCAAGAAAGATTCGGATTCAACGTCTGGGTAGGAATCATAGGGACAAAAATCATTGGACCAATTTTTTTCGACGGGCCTTTGACGGGCCAAAGATATCTACAATCCTTAGATAACGATATTCAAAATAATATCAACGATTGACCTGAGAACATCAGGGAAAATATGTTTTTTCAGCAAGATGGTGCAGGACCACATAATGCTGATATAGTTCGGCAATATCTCAGTGACAGCTATGGGTAGAGATGGATTGGAAAAAGGTCCAATCAGATGGCCAGCCAGATCGCCCGATTTAACCTCTATTGATTTTTATTTATAGAGTCAACGAAAATCCAAAGTATACTCGAGGAGACCAACTTTTCAGGAAATTCCTGTTCACGAATTGATAAATGTGATGAGGTGTGCAATAAATAGAACTAGTCTATGTGTTAGGGAAAACGTGCAACACTTCGAACATATCATTGGTCATTATTGAATAAAATGACTTCGATAGTTGTGAAACTCTTCTATTGAAAACAGGATAATGGTATTGTGTCGTTAGATTTATTCAAATAGTTTGATTATATTAAAGTTATCTTTTCTGTAATGGGTTTATGATCATTATATATTGTCAAGTCGATTATTTTTGGTAATTTATTGTTACCATTCTGAAGTAAAGTTTGAATGAATGAATAGATGTCATGTTACCTACCAATTTTTTCAGATTGATTTCATTTTGTTAGATGGCTCTCTACGTTTTGAACAAAAAGAAAGTGGTACATAATGCATATCGTTGAATTGGTAATTGAATACAGGGTGTTCCATTTGAAAAATCGAAGTTGGTGGCTATTCTGGCAAAACCAGAAGTCGACCATTTTGTTCTCGTATGTCTGACAGTCCGAAATTGTGTCTCATATCTATGTACAAAATTTCATCCAAATCGGTTGATAAGCGAAGGAGATATAGGCATGGCCCTAGTCCCATTGTCACCCAGTATACGTAGTGCGAATCACGGACGCGATAGTTAGTTGTGTGAATATTTTTGTACAGAGAAACAAAGTAAGTTGAAGGTAAAGTATTTAGTGAAGCGCATTTTGGTTGTAAACAAGTATTGTATTGTCAGAATGCATTAATGTGTTGTGTTCAAAGTGGAATCAACGGAGAATAGTTCATTGGAGTATTTGTTTCGATGAGTAAACCAGTTTCGCAAGAGTTGGTGTCAAAAGAAAGGATTTTTAGTGACAATTGTGAACTATTAATGGTAAATACGAGAAATACACCCAGCGACGATATGGAGGCTGTAATGGAAATGGTCAAGCGGCAGTTTGCCGAAGAGAAAGAACAGAACAAGAAGAAAAACGAATGAGGAGGAACCTCGGCAGAGAGAACAACAAGAGGACAAGGAACAGAGGCAAGTGGAAAATAATCGGCTGCAAAAAAATTCTGGAAGTACAAAATAAAGAACTAGTAGATTTCCTCACGAGTCTGGAAATAAGGATTTGTAAGTGCGCGCGTGACAAATTGTCACACGGGAAGTCATGCAATCACGGAAATAGTATATTTCATTAGGAGTCGAGAAAATAGGCTTTTTCCGTGCGTGCTGCACGTCCCACGGGAACTTGCATTTTCTTCTTTTTCCTTAGGCTTGTAATATTAGAATTCTTGGATATACCGCATGGTAATTTTTGAAGGTTAAATATAGATATTTCGGCCATTTTGACAAATCATTCATACTACATATTGTGGCTAACGTAACATCTGTTCCGAATATTGGGAACTGATTTTTTTCATTGGAAGTCAGTTCTACGCTTTTGCATTTTTTTAGGTACCAGTTAATTGGTAATTTGAATGGACTAGAGCTTATTTACCTCACACAACCAGTGGATTGTTCCAAGGATTCCAATTGAAGCGAAGGGCGTATTTGATTGTTCTGGGACACAGTTTGGAGTGACTAATAGGACGGCTCTCTGGTAAGCAATTTTCTTTATTTCATAACTATATGTTTATGAGAGTAATTTTCTTTTCTCTTGAGAAAGAATTGCTTATGGAGAGAGTTGTACCTCTGGCCTAACGGTCTCAGAACACTCGATTCGATTCAATATATGCCTCAAGCGTAAAGTTGATTTCCGTTTAATAAATTTCTTATATCTATTACTCCATTTAATTCCCAGTGTAGCTTATTTGATTTTTGATCGTTGCAGAGTCAATTCACTTCAGTTACTACCTTGTCGCCAAGAGCAGGGCGATTCACAAAATTTTTTGAGAATTACCTGTTTATCGATTTGAAAAGGGAATTGCCGCCCTATTTCAAAATTATCTTTATCTAAGAGAGTTGTGCCCACTGAAAGACGTGAGGTCTCCCTCTCCAGTTATCTTTAAAAATTCTTCAATTAAAAGAATTATTTAACATTATCTTTTCCAAAGAGAGTTGTGCCCACTGAAAGACGTGTGGTCTCCCTCTTCGGTTTATCTCTGGAAATTCTTCAATAAAGAGAATTATTTCACTTTATCTCCATCTAAGAGAGTCGTGCTCACTGAAAGACGTGTGTCTCTCTTCTTATCTTGGCTGAAGAGTATACTTTTACTCTGATTATTATCTTGGTTCAGAAACCCTATATTTTTTTTGTAGCTTACTAGAGTATTTTGGTTATAACGCTATATTTTCCTTTGGCATTTGCTTTAAAATAGTATATTTTTGTACTGGCAACCTTTAAATATTTTGCTTTAAAATAGTAGATTTTTTCTCTGGCAATTTTATAGTATTTTGCTTTAAAATACTATATTTTTTCTCTGGTAAAATTTCAAGGAAATTTTTATATTTCTTTGGAATACCTTTCCTTATTAAATTTTTTACCCTTCTGGTACATAAAATCACCTTATCAAAACTTGTTTCAAAACTTAACTGAATTTGAACATAACGTTTTGGGTGAGGTTTGTTTTGTTTGGTTTTAAATTTTGTTCATTTTTTAATATTTTTTTTAAATTATTAAAATTAACTTATAAATTTAACTCCAGAATAGCAGATTGGATTGCTATTTATTATCTTTGTTCTTTCACTGTAACTTTCCAGTCTTTTATATAGACTGAGATTTTCATTGTATGCTATCATTTGCATCTATCTTTTGACTCTCGATTAAAATTTGAAACATAAAACTTGAGGTTCAAAGGATATCCTTCGTTCTCCCCTTTTTGTACATATTTTGATTCCTATCATCTTCTTCGCATGATATATACCACGGAGGGAACCCATCTACGGAGACGGAAGGACTAGTAGCCTGGGAGGTCTTACAGCACATCAATATCAGCACTGGTCCGTGAAGATCAACTAAATTCACGCCGATAAGGGGGTCTGAAATCAACTATCGAACCACCCAAGACCATCTTCATCGTAACCGCTGAAACCAAGTTCCTCCTAGAACCGCTGAGACCAGCTTCAAGAAACTAGCCTTCATCTATCTCGCTCAAGATCTCCGAAGGTATATTCGTGGCACCAACAACTGGAGGAATCATAGGTGTAAATGTTCGAATTTTGATCAGAGTCAAAAATACTGTTTTTTTTTATGTAATTTTTCCATTCTTTTAAGAGAAGTTCAATACTCTTCTAGTATTTGTTAATTTTTTTATATATCTTGTTCAATAATTTTAATTCCAACTGGAATAAATTTGTTAAGTTGATTTATTGCATATTTATTTGCCTTCCCATACAAGCTAGGTAACATTTATTTAATTTTATTTATCTTTGACTTTTGTCTTTAGCAAGTCTGGCGCCCAACTCTTGAACTAGTCAAGTTAATTAATGTATAATTTTTTTAGTGGCCAAATTTGATTAACTAGGAAAAGTCATTAATTGAACCTTACGGCCTAACCGTATCCATCTGAGTAGCCTATCGGCAAAGTGATTTCACCTTGTTAAATTTGAATCATATAATTTAAAATCTGGGGTTCAAAAGTAAGGGGTGTTGCAGACTAACGAACAAAAACATGTATTTTTTATTTTTATTAATTGAAATATTTATGGTACAATTTGTGTTGTTGTCAGGGCCGGATTTAGAGGTCCAGAGGCCTCGGGGCATCAAAGGAGCGGAGGCCCCTTCGCCCCAAATTATTTTCCAAATAAAATGAACAATTTTTTTCAGTCGAGTTTTTCAATAAATAATTTATTGTATAATCCAATAATAATGTATGTACAAAGTACTGTAGGCTATAGGTAAAGGTAGAAGAGCAAAAAAAAATAGCAAAGGAACAGATGTTTACTAGTTGGAATTTGAAAGATTTTTGTTTCCTAGACTCCTAGACTCTATTGTGGGGCCCCCCCGTTTGTGGAGGCCCCGGGGCTTTCGCCCCGGTTGCCCTCCCCTAAATCCGGTCCTGGTTGTTGTAAATAGCTAATCCTTTAGCAGCTACTTCATTTTCGATAAAGTCGAAGGTGCTACTATATTAGTAGAAGTATTCAGTTTTTGATTTTCCCCCACTGCATTGTATTCTGATGTTGGCGATGTTTTTACTGTTATTGAATGGCTTAACAATTTACGAGAAACCTCTGCTTACCGATTCTTCGATGTAGCCTTCAGCCACAGTCGAAGAACGCCAACCCCATGCCTTTTTAAAGTAAGCAAATCTCCTCCACCCTCGACTAACATAGATGCTGAAGATCGTCTCAAGCCGTGTCCAGTATAATCTTCCGGATTTTCTATGTTCAGATATTCAGCAATTTGCTTTGTTGTACCACTGATTGTATGACACCATGCATGTTGAGCAAAACATCTACCATTACGATATGCAATAAATAATATTTTACTATTCATGTGTGAAGGTCTTAGATTAATATATTTATGATGAAAAGTGCATGGATCAAAGGGATATCCTTCCTCAGTAATTATGAAACTTCTTGATTTGATTTTCGCCATCTCGAAGGAATACTATCAAAAATCGGCCATTATCTTCCACGTCTTCCAAAGTCAGACGAATCGAGTCATCTCTTCGGCAGGCACCGAATATGCCAAATATTAAAATTACTTTACTTAATAACCACTTCTCGTCTGGTGCTTCAAGTATGAATTTGGCGATTTGGTCAGCAGTTAATACTTTGGACTTTTTCGGTGTGTAACCAACACTTTCTCGTTTGAGAAATGCAGTAGTTTTTGGTAAATTATTAACATTTACATTTTATTTTACTGCCAGACAACTTTTTAACATTGAAAATTGACTCCACAAAGTTGAAGCTTTCATGGATTTGCTATTTTCTGACAAATAAATGGGAAGAATATCATCACTTACATTTATAACTTCCTGAAATAGGTCCTCAATGGGTCGTCTCAACAATATAGCGAACACCGTATAGCATACTAGCATTGACAGCGTTCTTCTGACATTCTCCGTATATCAATATCATATCGATTTGTTCGTTTCGAGAATAACGATTATTATTTTCCATTTGAAAAAAATTTTTTACAAACGAAACGAGATGACAAGTAAAGTTGGTATTTCACTTTTGACATGTCATTAATCACTTACTGTTTTCTATGATTCCACGGCTACCTTCCATTTCATCAAACCTAAACGGATAACTCATTGGAATTTGCAGGCATCGTATAAATTCAATAATTGATCGTTTTTAGTTTTGAACAAATAGAAAGTGGTACATAATGTATATCGTTGCATTGATAATTAAATTCGCTATCGAATGGCAAGATGGCCCTCGGGAGGTACCATTTGAAAAAAAACATTTTTTCGTTAAAAATGCGTTCGAAAAATTTCAATTTTTGTTGTAGGATTTGTTATTGATCTTATCGATTAAATGACTATCACTATGAGTTACTGATGTAAATTAATATATATTTTAACCTGATCAAAGCTAAAAAAAGAATTGGTAGACTTCATGAACCAATTGCTGGGTAATTTCCTAAAAACAAGAATATATCAACACAAATATGACTGCTATGAAAAGAATGGAAATAAAAAAGAAAAAATAGCACTTGCTGCACATCATTTTGAATCGTCGTGCAATTTTGATTTCGATTCAGTAAAAATTTTGGAAAAAAAGATGACTCATTCAAAGAGATTGTTGGGAGAAATGATTCAAATCAATCTCCATGATAATTGCGTAAACCAAAAAAGTGATACACAAAACCTGACAAAAATATACTCCCATATTCTGGAAAGGTTCAAAAGAAAAACAGATTTCTGAATAATGTAGCGCTGGAATATTTCAGGTGAGATGATCAGTTGCATATTGACCATACACGGTTGTGTGTTGTTTCATTTTAACGTGTCTGTATTTGTTTATATACAATTTTAAAGTTTTTAATGAGTAATTTGTGCCAATGTGTTTTTATCGACCAGAGTTTGTATCGACTACCCAACTGTTTTTTAGTTGAATCCAAGAGCAGAAAAAACTTAGTTTTAAAGGTGGGTCATATACATATTCTTTACTATCTATACGTGAATATTGTCATTCCAGCTTTGAAAACGGAATAAATTAGTTCCGAACCGTCAGCGATAAAAAATTAGTTTTACTCCCTGGTCCTAAATTCCGTTAAATCCAACTATATTCAATTCGTGTGACGATGAATCATTTATCAATAAACTAAATTACAATTACTAGGAGTTGATATAAGTAATAGGAGCAGGTAGTCAGTTGGATATTAGGTAATGAAATAAAAAGTTCAAAAAACTGTAACCCGACTACGGAAAAAATGAAATAAACTAAAAAGTAAGAAACAAGTTAGGTGTTGATTGCTATCATCGTCCTGTTTATTTAGTTCTATTGAAGTCTTCTGGCAGTTTCACATTATTAACGTTATAATTCAATTCATATGCCGTGGTAGTTTATTTAATTTTTTTCGTAGACGGGTTTTTTAAACTTTATATTTTATTTTAAACTTTTTCGTTTCAACCTTTGATGCGACAACAAAAAGAAGAATGAAACGATAGCGTGAGTAATAGACTAGGACATTCATAATAAAACAATTGTTCAGTATAATGAATAGAATAAAGTAAATCCCCCTTTACCCTATTATTAGCTATTTTACCTTACACAGAAATGAAAATAAATAATTATGAAAGAATTCATAATGCGTGAGAGTTCGTCCTGAGACGCAAAAAATTGCTATTACGGACACGACAGTTTGGGTAGCTATCTCAGTGACATTCGATTTTTTTTTATTATTTTTTGTATTGAATTTGTACTTTATTGTACCTTATTGGAGTTATTAATGATATGTGAGATTCTGAAATTAATTTCTATCTAATAGAAACAGAACCACGAAACAGGCGGGGTGGTTATTCTGTTGTTTTTACACGATTGATATTCAGAATTGCCGATTGAAAGCGCTAGTAGGTAGTATTCATAAACGCTGAAACATAGTATTCAATTGTTTTTCTGTCGCTTGGTATATTTTTTATATTTAATATTGTACTATATTTATATTTATGAACTCAGAATTTTATCCTCCTTCATTTGACATCCCACTCGATATGATAGCAAAAAAATTCAGAGACTCCCACATTTTTTTATGTAACATCCGTCATATTGCTTTCATTCGTATAAAATGTAGCCTACGTTAGCCGGACCATAATCAAAGAATGGACCTTATTCATCAAAATCGGATGAGTAGTTTAGGTCCTACGGTGGAACATTCGTAAATAAAAATATACGTAGACTGCTAAAATCATTATTTATATCCAATATTGTATATACTATAGTATATTTATGAACTCAGAATTTTCTCCTCGTTCATTTGATATCCCACTCGATACGATAGCAGATAATTTCTATCTAATAGAAACAGAACCACGAAACAGGCGGGGTGGTTATTCTGTTGTTTTAACACGATTGATATTCAGAATTGCCGATTGAAAGCGCTAGTAGGTAGTATTCATAAACGCTGAAACATAGTATTCAATTGTTTTTCTATCGCTTGGTATATTTTTTTATATTTAATATTGTACTATATTTATATTCATGAACTCAGAATTTTCTCCTCCTTCATTAGATATCCCACTCGATACGATAGCAGAAAATTCAGAGACCTCCACTTTTTTATGTAACATCCTCCATTTTGATTTTATTCGTATAAAATGAAGCTAATGTTACCATAATAACGAATCGATTGACACATCATTCATCAAAATCGGATGAGTAGTTTAGGCGCTACGGTGGAGCATTCGTTAATACAAACAAAGATTAACATAACTTTGGTACGTCCCTGACTATTTGGTGTTAGGGCCAGTTGTACAGGTTACGTTTATAGTATAGGTCAAACAATGGTTTGAACTGTAATTCAACCTCAAGTTCAAACCGATAAAACTTAAAAATATGTCTTGTATATCTTCCAGTTACAAAATTTGTAGCTAACTTCAAATCACATTATTCCATCAATATTTTTTCCGTTTTGAAGGAAAATTGAAAGTACTGGCAAGAATGACAAGTCAAGTTACGATCAAGACTAGTTGTTTGTGTTTTCCACATTCCTCTGTCCGTGAATTTTCGTTATTGTTTATGATAGGTTGCAGGAAAAACATCAGTATTTCAATCCGCGCATGTGTTTAACCGAAGCTTGAAGTTTAAATGCCCTTCCATCCATCAGTTGACAGTTGAACTCCGAATGGCAGTTACAGACACCTATACATTTAATTAATTAACCCAAAGTTTAACTGACACTTAAAGTTTAAACTGAACCAGTACAAGTAGGCCTTGATATTAATTCCGGTCTGGCAATAAGTTCTATTTCTAGTTTAGAAAATAAATGTAAATACCCAAAGGCTACTGGAAGTAACATGAAAATCCGGCATAAAACAGAGCTGTGTTTTTCCATATAATACAAAAAAAGGAGAAAAGCCTCTCGGCTGGTTTTTGTTAAACGGTTAAAAGAAGTTATACTGGCGATGGGAAAAAACCCTAGTATGCTGGTCCACTTCTCAGATTAACGGACAAAAAGAGCACCGTTCTTAGTAGGTTTTTCATCCCAATTTGTAGTAGATTTGAAACATATGAAAGGCAAGAGGAAATTAGAATCGCTTTGTTATTCCTGCTTTGTGCCCGTAAGGGTTGTGCCTGTGGTGAGCCCGTGGGGCTCTTGTTCCTGCTGTACTTCCGAGGTGTAATCAGTATTCAAATAATGATTAAAACTGGAAAGTTATCTCCAGAAGCTTTGAGATATCCGTAAGTGAGAAATTTGATTGTATTCGAAGTAAATCCCTGCTATATTTTTTTGTCCGATTGACAAATTTGGTAAAGTGTAAATACTTTGATATTCATAAATTTTATCTTTGCTGCCCTCAAGTCAAAGTTTATTGTACTATTGAAATTGAAATTTGGTGGTGCTCAAAGTAAATTCTTTACGATATCAATCGATCAATAAATTCAGTGAAGTGTAAATATTTTTTTCAAGAACAACTATTCAGTTTTCCTCGACTATTATTATTATTCCAGCTCTCGCAGGTGTTTTATAGTGAGAAACCATTTAGAGTAATTTGCTAATTGGTCGCACAAATAATTGTTGAATTATGTTATCAGTTGTTTGAGTTCAGGGAAATCGCCGAACGAAAACAATTGCCAGAAATATTAATTCATTTCGAATTGCGTATTTAGGCCACTAACAATTTCTCACCAGTGTTTGAATTCAGGGAATAACCAATTTCGAACAACGCCCGAGATATATTATATAATATTAGTCCCATGAAATACTTGCAGCGCATTGTTTTGATTTACAAAATAAAATAGCCCCGATACCAGGATTTTTCAGAATATTATTCATCCTCCGATTCTTGAAGGTGATTTTGTTACTCCACTACGTGATTTGTATTTTAATTTTTATGGAAATAACTTTGATGCCTCGTAGTCTGTATCCAAGCCCAGTAGTTAAAACAAAGAAAAATAAAACAGTTGGTTGAGTTCAGGGAAATCGCCGAATGAAAACAACTCGAAGAAGAATATAAAATCATTAGGAAAATTTGATTATTATCTGATGGGCCTAAAACAAGGGTCGGCGTGAAGTTTCAAAGTTGGGGTTAGTTCGAAAGTAAAGTTCAGGGAATAACCGATTGGAACGTGGAAAGTTTAAGTTTGAGAGTGAGAAGGGTTTAATTCGGAAGGGAAAAGTTAATTGCCACAACCTAGAAAAATCACTTTCTGAATCCTCCCCGTAACGTGATTATAGCAAATCTCGTTTTAAAGATTCGAAAGATATCGATAACCGTTAACCCAAAATTACAGAGATTTGCATGCATTTGATTTCTGTGATATGTATGACTCCAATGAAATTGATGAGAAAGTTTCCGTTTTTACTAGTGAAATATTCGAGAAACACTCGCCGGTAAAAAACGTCAAAATTACGAAGAAAAAAGCACCGTGAATAACTGATAATATGAAAGTTATGTTCAAATTGAGAGATAAGGATCTCTCAAGATTTAGAAGAACAAAAAATCAGCATCATTGGGATCATTATAGAGAAATGAGAAATCTCACGAATCGGACGGTGATACTCAAAAAAACAGCATACGTCAATTATCGTTTAACAAGAAACAAACAATTATGGAAAGAACTAGCTGATATGAACGTATATAACAACAAAAAGGTGCAAAAAACAATTCCGGAACACCTAATGCATGTTGAAGATATCAATATCTTTTTTGGGAGCATTTCAAATAACTCCACGCCTGACGATGAATTTATTGATTTTTTCTCAGGTAATACACTGAACGATAATAATTTTTTTTACCATGAAACGAATGATGATGAAATTTATACTACATTACTGGGCATTAAATCGAATGCTGAGGGACCTGGCAAGATAAGTATCCAAATGTTATTACATTGTTGTCCCATGATTCTAACGTACACATCACATATATTCAATTATTGTATACAAAGAAATATTTACCCTTCGAGTTGGAAGCAATCACATGTCCTACCTCTGGCAAAAATCACCAACCCAGAGAATATGAGTGACCTTCGTACAATTAGTATTTTGTGTGCCATCTCGAAGGCCTTCAAAAAAATATTGAACTTACAAATGTGATCTTACTTAAATGAATTCGATATATTGCCATCCTGTCAATCGGGATTTATAGCTGACCATAGTTGTACAACGGCCCTTCTGAAAGTTGTCGATGATGTGCATATCTCTATTGACAATAACAAACTCTGTCTTTTAGTATTGCTTGACTACTCGAAAGCGTTCGACCGAATTAATCACAAACTAGTTATCACTATTCTTAGTTACCTAGGGTTTTCCTCGAATGCCACATCACTCCTCCAAAGTTACCTTCATAACCGATCTCATTGTGTTACACTTAATAATGAAAAGTCAAACTCACTCATTCTAAAAAATGGTGTCCCTCAGGGATCAATATTGGGCCTCTTCGTCCTCTATACCTCCCAATTTTCTCGAAGTCCTCACGTTACACGTCAATGCATTGTTACGCAGACGATACACAATTATATTTAGAATTCGAAGAAGACTATGTCAACCGTGCACTCGAACAAATGAATCAGGATTTGAATTCTTTAATAACGATCTCTAATAAAAATTGTCCAAATGTTAATGCTTCTAAATCTTATGTCATGATTTTTGGAAGAACAGCTGCGAGTAACCGTTGCAAGAATTTAGTTAATGCAGCCGAATATGGTGTCCAATTACCAACTACAGAAATAACAAAAAATTCAGGATTATACCTCGACAATGCTCTCAGATTCAGGACACACATTACTCATATTTTGAAGCGAGGGTACATGAACCTTAAAATTATTTATTCAAGTAGAAATATATTAAACAAGAAAAGTAAACTCATGCTCTGTGATGCATTAGTGCTTTCACATGCTAATTACGCATATGTAGTTTATAACCCGGGACTACTGAAATCAGACAGAATGCGGCTACTAAAACTTCAAAATTCATGCATCAGACACAAGAAGGCGGGAACATATTTCACAACTTCTTAAAAATCTTGGTGGGCTCAATATGGAGGCTAGGTGCATACTCCATTCCGCTGCGATCTTCCACAAAACTATTACAACTGGAAAGCCACCTTACCTATTCAGAAAGTTATCTTTTAGAACAGGTATACATAATTTTAACTTGAGATTTCGGAATAACTTGACAGCGCCTAAACACAGAACTTCTTTCTTCCGTGGCTCCTTCGCGTATCAGATTGTTCGCTTATACAACCAGTTACCGTATGAATTTAAATCATTTTCACTCAATACATTCAAGAAAAAACTGAACCAATATTTAATCGAAAACAGCTTCCCGTATAGTGAAATATGATATAAAACGAACTTCAATTGGCACCAACTTTCTATGAATATTTTCCCAAGAAGTACCAAAAAAAAATCGTAATGAATTTCCTGCAATATTTTATTTTATATATATATATATATATATATATATTTGTTGTTTGGGTTTGGATATATTTTTGATGTTTTCCTATATATTTGTTATTTTTATATTTTTTATTTTTGTCATGAATATTTTGAAATTAAGCATAATCATGAATATATTTTGATGGTTGGATGGAAGAATGAAGTTTCATGCGCAGATATTGAATCCTGCCTTTTGTTAGGTTCTATGTACCGAGTATGTGACCTTTCAATAAAAGCATTTATTATTATCATTATTATTATTTTTATTATATAATGTTTCTAAAACTGGAGTTATAGTATTGATTTTGGTAATCTCAGAATATTATTGTGGTAATACCGATTTACCAGCAATGTAAATATTAGTATTAATTTTTGCTAATATAAGGATACTATTGTGGTAATACCAATTTATCCGCAGTATAAATATTTATAGTGATATTATACATAAGTAAGGCTGCCAGACCGAGAACCTTGTTCTGTAAAAAAAAATATATATAAAACATTGTAAGACATTCCCATAACCAAGTTTGAATACACCAATTAATTTAATATTTTTGTACACTCTGTATTTACTGTGGAAAGTACCTTCTCGTTTCAGGCATATAAATCATAGAACCAGAAGAGTAACGAAACAAAGTTTTAAAGGTAGTGCGACAGCTTGTCTATCTGCTAGTGTGAAGACGGCTCTGTCAAGCTGTCTCTCTGTGGACATAAATGCAACCGGTGTCCAGTATCAAATATTGTAATTGAAGCCACCAGACTTTTGAAGAGTACAAAAAGTGTCAAAATACCAGTCCCCTTGATATACCGTCTCCATCTGTTGTTATCCTAGTGCGTGGAGTAAACCACTATGAAATCTGGCGCCAGAGATTATTCCAAATTTACATAGGAACATATTTCCTGTATAGTACTTTGGCGTCATAAGTAACGTACCCTTCTAGGGACCGTTTTAGCTGTAGAATTTCCGACCCCAGAAAAACGCGTTACAAGGTGTAATATCGCTATAAAATAATTAATTTTCAATGAATGAATATTTCATGTTTGCCCTGTAAGCTCATTTTATTGGGGGTTCATCCGTTGGTCTCTGTCATCTTTATATGACAGATCAGAATGTAAGTGGAATTCATGGTTAACTATACAGGGTGTCCCTGGACTTCCTCTTTTCCTCTCGGGAATGTATAGATGGGGTCAAAATATCACCAGTACTTCATATAACTTTTGTTCCTAAAAGCTTTCGGTACCAAGTTACGGGCCCTCAAAGTTACAAAATGAAAAATGTTTTTTTTTATTGGTGCCCCTTTTTACCCATTTAAAGCACGCCTCAGCGTGTTTAAATCGAACTTTAAAAAACGCGCGTTTTTTAAAGGTAACCATGACAACATCAACAAATCGAGAAACGTGAAGTCTAAATGAAACATTTTTGATTATTGATCTGACAGGTGTACCTTGTAACGTCAGATAAAATATTACTCACAATTCGTTCATTTATATGTGCTCCTCCATCCATTTGATGAACTTTTCATATTCTTTTTTATATATATCACTGGATTTTCGCGGTATTAACCGCGATTCTGCCTCACTATTCAAAAAATCGATATTAGAATCATTCATTTTTGAGCTCTGGTGACAACAAATATTGATCTTTGGTAACAAATTGCAAATGAATGTTTTTCTCATTTCCATGACAACGAAAGGTATCTTTGGTAACAAATTGCAAATGAATGTTTTTCTCATTTCCATGACAACGAAAGGGTATATGATTTCAAAGTGCACCAATAAAAAAAAATAACGTAAAGTATTCGTGGATAACTGGTCTTAAAAACACTTGCTTTATTTCGAGCACTCCGGCTGCGCCGTCGTGCTCGAAAAATCGCGCGTGTTTTAAAGCCCTTTTTATCCACTTATACTTTAATATACTATTCTTTGATAACTTTCAGAGTGAATATTCAAAATCATCTAAATTTTGGTAATTGACTAAACAAATGAATTCCTTCGATGAGCTTTCATGCAGGAGTCAGTTGTTTTGCTACAAAGTCAGGAACGGAGTACCCCCGATGGTCCACACCCCAAAACTTTGAAATGACTGGGATTTGTCAATATGTTTTAACAAAACAAGGTTACCTGGACAATTTTCTGAATAAAAGTACTCGTGTGGAAAATCGACCGGAGCAACGATTTTTGATAAAAATGCATTTTGTTCGACGACATCCAACCTGAGATGTCTACCATTATTCGAAAAGATTAATTTGTAATAAAATAGAAATGATAGGTACAATGTTCATAACGAATTTTTATCATGCAAACACGTTTACCTTACAAAACTCATGGTGTAAATAATCAATCGCAAGCCTCAAGAGCAAACAGAAATGCAAAATCCGCTACAAAAACTGCTCGATATGACCCCCGTCTCTCTCAATACATTTTCTTATTCGGCGCAAACACCCTCTCTGCACTTGAAATAGCATGTCAGGGTCGTTTCGTATGGCTTCACAATGTAATGTAATTCTATTCAACAAGGCATCTCTGGTGTGAATAGGTGTAGCGTAAACGAGGCTTTTAAGATTCCCAATGGATTTAAATCCGGAGACCGCGGTGGCCATGAATATGGCCCACCTCTACCAATCCATCTATTGGGGAAAATCTGGTTCAGATGGTCCCGCACAATCAAACTAAAATGAGAAGGAGCGCCATCATGCATAAACCACATATCTCTTCGGGTTTGCAATGGAACATGTTCCAAAAGTCCATTCAAATCGTTCTGAATGAACTCCAAATAACGTTCTCCTTCAATCGTCATGTAGAACGAATGGTCCTATAAGATGGTTTCCTATGATACCAGCCCAAACATTCACGTTGAATTTCCGTTGGTGTTTGGTTTGCAATATCCCATGGGGATTTTCTTCGGCCCATATGTGGATATTATGAGAGTTGATTACTCCATCTCTACTGAAACCTGCTTCGTCAGTGAATAAAACTCGAGTAATAAAAGTCATATTTTCTCTTTGCTTATTCAGGAACCAATTGGCAAATTCAAGTCGTGCTGGAAAATCTTCAGGTGTCATGGCATGTTCCTTCCGGATGTGATATGGGTGGAGCAGTTGTTCCCTAATTATTCTATGAATAGTGGATGTATGGAACTGTTCTGATAGGTTTCTGATGCTCATTGAAGGATCATCAGCGACAGCTTCCAAAATATTTTCCTCCAATACAACGGTACGCATAGCCCTAGGAGCGCCCTCACCACCTCGTTTTGGCAAAACTGCACCTACAATAATATCGAAATAAAACAACAGGCTCCAATTAGTTATCCATTAGACATACCTGTCTCCCTCAAGCTGCGATCGACACGCTCGAACGTTTCTCTTGCCGGTAACGTTCGATTGGGAAAATGCATACAATGCATGCATATCTGCTTATTCGTTGAATGTAAACTGTTCGGCCATATCAAAAGACTTCAAACTGTCCTATTAGAATATTGACAATACAATGACAACGCACCACTCAACAAAACAAAATCGCATTCCAGTTGTCATTTTTTATCCACACTAATTTTATTTCTTTCTACAACATTCAAGCTGTGACTACGAATTTGCAACATCCAAATGTTGAGTTTTATGAGATTCAGATAACACAACACGAAACGTGCTTATTCCACGCGTACATACAAAATATGGACTGAATTCGATATTTCATAGTGGAGTAGCTTGTTAGTTAAAAAACACCACGAATCTACATAACTTGATATTTCATTTGAAAAAATATCTACATTGTGAATGAAACTTTCAACTAGGTACTGTACTTTTTGTTTATGACTTCATTTCAGCATATTTTGTATTATCCCTGTTATAAATGTTGTCGAATTAACGTTAGCATTAGTATTTCAAATGTGAAAATTTTTCATTTCAAATAATGGTGGACGATCGGGTTTGATGTCGTCGAGTAAAACTGCATTTTTATTAGGAATTGTTGCTCCGATCGACTTTCCACACGAGTACTTTTATTCAGAAAATTGTCTACGTAGCCTTATTTTGTTGAAAACTATTGAAAAATTATCTGTCATTTCAAAGTTTTGGGGTGTGGACCATCAGGGGTAGTCCGTTCCTGACTTTGTAGCAAAACAACTGACTCCTGCTCCTGAAAGCTCATCGAAGGAATGCATTTGTCAAGTCAATCACCAAAATTTAGATGATTTTGAATATTCACTTTGAAAGTTATCAAAGAAAAACATTTTTCATTTTTAACTTTGAGGGCCCGTAACTTGGTAACGAAGGCTTTTAGGAACAAAAATTATATGAAGTACTGGTGATATTTTGACCCCATCTATACATTCCCGAGAGGAAAAGAGGAAGTCCAGGGACACCCTGTATAAATAATTATTAGTAATTATTTTTCGAAGTGGTATTGAGTTGAATGAAACCCAAGTCTATCCTTGGGTGTTTTCGTTCAATGGCTGAGTAAACTTCCGCATCTCCAGAAGTTTTTTACACCTGAATTCTCTATATAGGGGAGCCCGGGTCACAGGGGACATATTTTTGCTCAATTTGAACTATTATCGTGGATTTAAAGTATACGATAAAACTGAAGCACACAAGTGATATAATAAACATTTATTCATCTCATGAGTAATCAAAATATAACTAACTAAACTTTAATTCAACCCTAAATAGAGTAGTGTAAAGTGTCCGTTGTGCCCCTCTGAACGGGGCACAATAGTCGTTGAGAAGGGGTACCAGATACCATGGTCACTACTTATTTTCAATGTCGGCTCCTACTCATTCATTAATTTCCACCAGTATATATTGGATCTACCAAGTTGAATTGTATATTTGATTTTTTTATTGTTGATAAATCTTCTACCATTGGAAATATGGAATTTATACCTTTGCTTCCTCAAAAAACTGACAGTTATATCATCCAGCCTATAGTCACCAGTAGGTACGCATTTCAAAGTAACTTTGAAATGGCGGTACCTCTTGACAGAAAGAAACGCTCCAGAAAACTATTTTCCCGTAAAATAGGAGTGGCTGTATGCCCGGCCGGCCGTGTATATTAAACAAGAAAGCCACACAAGTGAAGTATAGTATTAAAATGAGGAAAGTAGGTACCGCCATTCCAAAGTTACTATACGACTATAGGCCTGGTTCTGCTTTCATTTGTGTTGGGTCTCACTTCAGCCAAAGGTCTCAGGATATCTGACTGCTGACTACTGTTCAGGGTCAAACGCCTGGAACCGGTACAAGGATTGTTAGGCGGACCTGACACAATGTACGCATAATCAAGTTTATCAGAAATAAACATTTGAAATAAATTTTCATTGATAATGGAAGTTTGCATAGATTTCCAGGCGAATATCATGCAATGTTCTGCGTGGTATTTGCCAGGAAAGTAGTTGTTTTCCGCTTGTAGTCTACCATTTGTTTCGATTTATATTGAACTTGGTGAAGAGACTTTGGGTTTTTACTCCTTATATATATATACAGTGAGGACGTAAAAAGTCCTCCCCCCCCCTAACTTTTGAACGGAACAAGCTGTCGAGGTCGGGTAAAATTCAGGTAAGAAGGTACCACTTTTTGGCATGAAAATGATTGTGGTCACGTGGTCTAGTGTCAAGAGGGCACCATCAATTTTTTTTTATGTAAAGGGGGGTCACGTGGCTCTGTTTGAAGGCCTTCCGATTCTCTATCCAACACCGCTTTGTTTGTGAAAATCGGCCAAGCCGTTTCAAACTGACAAGCGTTTGAAATTTGCTTCAAATATTTTACAAATAAATTAGTTTAACTATTAATTGCAGCAGAATTTCAACTCCTTTACTGATTCTGGTCGAAAAGTAGATTTTTTGTGGTAAAAAAGGTTCGCATATTATTTGTACTTTAAAATGTGCTTTTTGTTTAATTTTTTTATACCTTAGTTATTTTGCTGGAGACTCCAAATAGCATTTCATTTAAATCTCAGTCTTATAGTGACGTTAATCATATCGATACTTTTGACAGTTGTCATAGGTTTCAGCATTTCTTTATAAATTTCAAATGCCTCGTTCTCGTCCTTTAGAAGAAAAAACCGAAGCAATTTCAATTTACACTGAAGCTAGGCGTAATTACCATGAAGCAGAAACAATATTTAATGAGCGCTTCCCAAATAATCCAATATCTCGTACCTACTTGAGGGAATTGGTTACTTAATTTCTAAGGACTGGTTGCGTAACGAGGGAAAAAGGATCTGGAAGAAAATCTATTTCAGAAGAACAGCAAATCGACGTTCTGGCAGCTGTTGTTAATAATCCGCAACAAACAACGAAAACGGTAGCCACAGCTTGTGACGTATCTACGACCACTGTGAGAAAATATTTTAAAAAACACCAATTTCACCCATATAAATTGAAAATTTTGCATCAATTAACAGAAGACGACCCGGAAGAAGACTGCAGTTTCGTGAGGTCATGTCTGACCGCATAACCCAAAATCCCGGTTACAGTAACTCTATTTGTTTCAGTGATGAAAGTACGTTTTATCTAAATGGAACAGTAAATAGACAGAATGTGCGTTATTGGTCAGACGTAAATCTGCACGTTTTTCGAGAGGGTCATACTCAATCTCCAGAGAAGATCAACGTATGGGCTGGTATTTTGGGTGACCATATCATAGATCCAATATTTAGGGCAGAAAATTTAACTGGGCATCTGTATTTAAATATGCTTCAAAATCAGATCCATCACAGTATTCAAGAAGTAGTTGGGGCAAACCCAAATGAATTTACCATGGATGTTACCTTTCAACAAGATGGTGCACCCCCTCACTACTACAGACCTGTCCGAGAATGGCTTAACGAGAATTTTCCGGGACGGTGGATAGGCCGACGTGGCCCCATTGAATGGCCAGCTAGGTCACCTGATATGACACCTATGGACTTTTTTCTGTGGGGGTACATGAAATCTAAGGTGTACGTCACGCAGCCACAGTCACTCCAGGAACTTATGGACCGAATAACAGATGTGTGTTACAGTATTACCCCGGAAACATTTAATAACGTTCGGAATGAATTTCACAACCGACTTTTTTTCTGTCAAGACGTGAACGGTGAACATTTCGAGCACTTGTTAAAATAGTTGCAATTGTTACTTAAAATTCTGTTGCAATTAAAAGTTATTTAGGTTTTTAATTTATTTGTAAAATATTTGAAGCAAATTTCAAACGCTTGTTAGTTTGAAACGGCTTGGCCGATTTTCACAAACGAAGCGGTGTTGGATAGAGAATCGGAAGGCCTTCAAAACCAGGAGCCACGTGACCCCCCTCCACATTAAAAAAAAAAGTTCTTGGTGCCCTCTTGACACAAGACCACGTGACCACAATCATTTTTATGCCAAGAAGTGGTAAAACTGGTACCTTTTTACCTGAATTTTACCCGACCTCGACAGCTTGTTCCGTTCAAAAGTCAAGGGGGGGGGACTTTTTACGTCCTCACTGTATATAGTCACGATTCATAGAACTCTACAAAATACATTGATAACTCAATGTTAGCTTTGGAAGCAGTGACCACTGAACCCCTGAACAAAGGTGCCCAGTATGCCGCGAATATAAATTTTTATTTAATCTCCAGTCATCATGTAGTGTCACTTCATATTTGTCCGTTCTCTAAGTGTTTTTTATTCACAAGATTCCGGAGTATGATACTGTATAAGTAGTTTTCATTTATCATTGCCGACAAAAAAAATTCAAACAAAAATCGAATTTACCAAAATGTTACATGAGCAACTAACGCTATACACATTGTCTTCTAACAGACAACTGATCAACAGACGGTGCTGGTGTTACACACACGTGACACAAGAATGTTTATCGATATCCTCATTAGATGGCAACAAGAATCACAAATCTATAAAAAAGTTATCCGTCAGTGACCATGCCCCTGACCACTGTGACCTGGTCTCCCCTAAATCGAACTGAAAAGAAACCAATTTTGTTATAATTTTTTCTTTTGATTTGGGTCAGATAATATGAAAATATGAAAAATCGTTCAGAGCGATTTGAATCCTACCCCAACTTTTGATCGTAGAGTTTGAGGTTTATACAAATAAAATAATTAATAAAAAAAATAGCTTTGGATGTGCGACGTAGGTTTTTCCGTGAGTTATAGATTCAAAAGCTTGTCGCTTCTGTATTCGAACTGAAAACTTTGCGCGACAAGCTTTTGAATCTAAAACGGAAAAACCTACGTCGCACATCCAAAACGATTATTTTTTACTTTTTAGCGTATTTGAATAAAAGCTTGTCTTTAAAAAGGATTTTTTATTAATTATTTTATTTTGTGCTTTTAGTAAGTACACCTCAATCTATGCATTTTTGTTAATGCATAGTCATTATGAGGCCTTTTTCCTGTAAGTTCTGAGCTATCTAGTTCTTCAATGATGAGACCATCTGAAGATTACCTCTTACGCCATCTTTAATTCATGAATTCTGACAAAAAACAATAATCTTCTACTAAATTCATAATCTCTGACCCCAAAAACCCCGACATACCAATTTTGAATTGAAACGTTCCATTATCACAACCATGTGGAGCCGCCATCTTGAATTTATGAATTTTGAGAATAAATTCATAGTATTTGACCCCGAAAACCCCACATACCAATTTTTAATAGAATCGGACCATAATTACAAAACTCGTTCGCCATCCGAGAGCCGCCATTTCGAATTTGTGAATTTTGAAAGAAAATTCATAATCTCCGACCCCAAAAATCCCCACATACTAATTTTTAGTCGAATCGGACCATAATCACAAATCTCGTCCGCCATCTTGAATTTGTGAATTTTGAAAGAAAATTCACAATTTCCGACCCCGAAAACCCCCACATACTAATTTTGAGTCGAATCGGACCATAAACACAAATCTCGTCCGCCATCTTAGAGCCGCCATTTTGTTTTTTTTTTCTCAAAAATTCCATAATGCATTTTCACGGGAACTATGAACACCTGCCAAATTTCACGTTAATCGGGCAACTGGAAGTGGATCAAATTTAATTTGCAAGATTTGATGACAAACATCGGGACAGGTGAAACTGAATAAAAGATTGTAATAATAATAATGAAATAGAAATGGTGTTTGTGTTTTGCAATGAAAATATGTCCCATTTTCTGATTCGTTAGCTTGATTTCTGAACCAATAAATACATTCCGAAGTCGACCTTTTTGACTGGCCGCGTCATCGGATTTTTTTAGGATCGCGTCATATTTCGTTTCAGACCATACTATAGTAATTATTTGTTTGTGACCAACCTATGCGGTGTTTCACATTCCCATTTTTATTTAACTTTTTTTCCTGTAGAGATTTCATTCCAAATCTTTCCACCATTAATCAGATTAAATACTGACTCACCCATCAGCCATCGAATTATATATCCCGCGAAACGCCGTTGTTTTGTTATTGCGAATAAGTGAATGAGAACAGGCGAACAGCATCGCGGTCGGTTGTGTCGGGCTCGTGAGCCTCACACGAATCGGCGGCGAGTTGGACTTTCGTCCGCCGAACTGCCAAACCGGTTACGGTTACCTGCTCGCTCTCAACCTTCTTTCAAAAATTATACACAAATTCCATCAAGCAGCAAGCACTTTGTACCTATGTTGTAGCACGGTCGATTATGTGAGAACGAGTAAGGACCGTATTTTTTTCCATAAACTTGCAAAAAGTTTTGTTTTCGTGGTAGGGTTAACATTAAAGAAGTTTGAGTCCAACTGCGCCAAACTAGACACGTCATGAAATACAAGGAATGGCAGAAAAAATTCCGACCAAACAGATTCAAGACATTTTTTCCTCAAAGGACGCCGCACATTTCTTATGGGAAATGGCTTTCCGTGAATTTGGCTGAAATGCTATGCTATGCTATAGTTCTTGATAGGCTGATCAAAAGTGTCCATAGCCACAAAGCTCAAAAATGGACAGTTTTCGAGATATGGAGCTTTAAAAATGGATTTTTTCAATTTTTTGCGGTATTAGCTCATCAATCGGAGAGCTCTCATTTCTGGTTGGGATGGAATTTGGATGTTCGGCGCCTAGAACCCGACTGAGAAATGAGAAATGGTCTTCCTCAGTTATATTAGGCACCGCCATCGATAATTTTTCATACACTGCTCCACACTGGCTATGAAATGAGATACAAATCCAAGATATTCCATACATCTTTTCATGCCAGAATAATTCACATTTCCGAAAAACGACATATTAATTTTTAATTTTTTTTTCAAGAGAGACCATAATAATTTAATCTGAATATATCGGATGTCCAATAATATCAAATATGTTTTCCAAAATGTTCATAACGAGGCTCAGCGAGCTGTGTTGGGGAAAAATGGGAAAATCATATATCATATATGATCACTATTGATGTCTTTTACATATGATATGTGATTTGTTTCTCACAAATCTCGATAATCTGACAATGGGGTGCCGAAACATTTTCCTCAGAATGTCTCACAGACAAACGAATCCGTGAAAATTTCTGCATCTTTGATACCTTATAGTACTTTCCAGGTAGAATGGGTAAGTCCAGGTATTGGAAGCAAACTATGAACTTTCGATATTTACCCCCGAATTCTTGAAAATACTATAATTTTTAATAAATGTTGAATTAAAGTTCACACATACGAATGAATACTATCTATTAATATAATCGTTGGCAAAATGAATGAGTAGATCAATCAAAAACAATATAATAATAAGAGAAACATTCATAATAATAATAATAATAATCATCATCATCATCATAATAAACAAAAAACAATTATAAACTATCTTAGCAATCGCAAGAAATCATTTGAAATATTATGAATCAAATCTAGGGCAAAAAGAATTATTTGGTAACATAAAACTCTATCAACGAACGTAACACAATCATAAATCATCTTAACAATTCAAAGGAAAAATCAAGTCTCTTACGCCATGTCAACTCCTGTCTAAGTACTCCGATCGTTGGTTGGGTGGATACTACCTTATTCATTTATCATCATATCATTGGGATTTATCTGGTTCATTCTATTGGCGGCATCGAGCACATGGCTTAATAAACTGGTATTTGGATATTTGATTCCTTGGTTATGGCGAGCATAACCAAGAAACCATAAAACGCTAGCAACGTGAGCACAGCATCCGACGGTCCTGGCACCCGATTTGCATGTGCAATAATATCCCTGTATTGACTCTTCATTTTCGTCGTTAGTGTGCACAATCCAGAGCTGATACTTTGCTGCGTTCCGAAATCGGGAATAAACTCTCACTCTAGGTTCCTCAAGTAACTCATCGAGTTGGAATATGTCCTGCTGTTCTCTCTGGAGTTTATCCTGTACATAAGATGGTGCTAAATTAACCTGGTAAACACCGATAGTTAGATCTCTAAGATAGTCCATTCTTATTCTTGGGAACTGTGGCACCTGCTGTTGATTCAAGGGTATCCATCTTCCATTCCTCAAATGGAGCTGATCCACCTCTACACGAGCTTGCACAACATTGGGCAATCGTGATCGCTGAAGCAATTCCTCTGCGACCTCTTCATTTGCTCCTTCCATGATGATTAGCGGACGATATTTATTGATGATTGCTCCGCTATACGGTAAAATTGTCCGAGATTGTACACATGTGGCATATTGATTGTTTTAGAAAAAAACTGAAACATACTCAATATGTCACCATTTCGGGATTCCACTATACATCTGCTCTTTGTTACCAATCTGGATTTATTAGCTTCTTCCGTACAAAGTTGACTTTGTCCTCTTGCTAGGTTAACAAGCATCTCATAGTGTATACCTATGTTATCAAGCAAGAGTGTAATGTCTCGGTATCCTCTATCCAAAATAAAAATATCACCCTCCTAAAAACATTCCCTCAACAGATTTCTATCGTCTTCGAAATCATGGCGTAGCATCTCCGCATCGTTATTATGATAGTCTGAAAAACATGGGCCTTTTATATCCAAAATGAAACCATCCGGGGCAACAATCATAGCAGGATTAACCAAATGACTTCCTTTGTGCCGCAATAAGATTGACGCAAGATGCGAAAGTTGCTGCTTTTAGGTATATAAGAGTAAGTTCCGTCAATGAATACAATAGCTCTGGGTATGTTTGGCTCTGGGTCATACAGCGTATTCGCAAATTGGGTGACATATGCTGCTTTGAAGTCATTTCTTGTAATTGATCTCAAACCAATGTTTTGAGGGACAAACCGCCCCTTAAGGGACTTTCTTACTGTGGCAATGGCCAGACTCACGGCTTGGCGGTTCGAATATCCAAAGATCACTTTCAAAAATTCGTCCGACAGTCCTTGTTTCAGTTTGTACAAAAATAACAAGATATCTTTTTTACTGAAGTACCTGAAAGATGTTTCTTCATGAACAGGATCACATAATTCAATTAATTCCTGGAATTGATTTTTGGTTACTGGTGCCTCGACATTGAAAATCTGCATCGGTGAAACTGTTTTCATCTTCATAATTTTGGTATCGGTTACTCTATCTCTCAGTTGTTGAAGAAGAATTTGTAATTGTGGTCCTTTTTATATAAGGTCTGGTGATGAACCTCAAACCTGGCAGTAATACCCGATAAACAACCTTTCTCATCTAAATGATCGGGACAAGATCTTACGTTTTCTGGTACGTAAATATTCTTCGAAATAAATATATCAACTCTACATTCATTCGATATTCTTCGAATATTCACAACTGAATTACAAATTATACGAGAATTGCTTGTTGTTTGCGTTAAACCGTTCAAACGAATGCAAGCTGGATCTAGTTCAATAAGCGTGATTTCGTTCAGGACTGATCTATTATAATTGATACAGCTTCTTGTTTGATTTGGCACAGGAATTGGATGATAACCTTGCATTTGATGTCTTGAAATCGCAATTTCCCTTTAAATTCATTTTCTTCACCGCGTAGAAGCTGCATTCGGCCAGATGAAGCATTCAGTTCGATTTAAATATGCCATAATAACAATGTGTATCACTTTAAGTTCTTAGGATCAGTATTGATGACTGAAGAAATTGACAGATATCTTGATAAGACATTTTTAGCAATTCTTTCATTTTCATTCACGACGACTTTGATTCTCATAGCACGTCGATTAGCAAGTTATCAATGATGAACGAGAACCCATAACATTCAATAGGCATATACTATGAGATCATGAGATGCATGGCTTTTGACGTAGCAAGAGGACAAAATAAACTCAGTAGGGACGAAGCCTATAAATCCATATTGGTAAAAAAATGCAGATGGATAGTGGAATCCCGAAATGGCCACAAGAAGAGTATGTTTCAGTTTTTTTCTAAAACAATCAATATGCCACATGTTTCTCCCGGTTAATACCGTATAGCTGGAGCAATCATCAATAAATATATCCGTCAATCATCATGGAAGGAGCAAATGAACGGGTCGCAGAGGAAATGCTCGGGTAGAGGTGGATCGGCTTCATTTGAGGAATGAATCAACAGCAGGTGCCACAGTTCCCAAGAATAAGTATGGACTATCTAATAGATCTAACTATCGCTGTTTACCAGGTTAATTCAGCACCAGGATAAACTCCAGAGAGAACAGCAGGAACTATTCCAAGTCGATGAGGTGAGGAACCCGGATTTTTTAGAGTAAGAGTTTATTTGATTCATAATATTCCAAATGATTTCTTGTGATTGCTAAGATAGTTTTTAATTGTTTTTTGTGTATTATCATTATTGTTATTATTATGAATGTTACTGTTATTATTATATTGATTGATGCACTAAAAGAACATATTAAAAATCTTGAAGTTCTTCAAAAAACATTTTTTTAAATTTTACTGAACAAACCTTCCCGATACTCATCTGATTTGATATACTACGAATCCAAATTTTTTCCAAAACTAAAACTAATCTTCGGAGAATAGAACATTTTTACGAAACAAGATACAAATCCAAATACTTCAGAACACCTCTTGCTTCAAAGTCTATAGGACAAAGATGCTTTTCGTATTTAGTACCAAGGTTTTTCAATTTTATTCTAGTTGAAATAAAAGAAATATCTTCGTATAGAGGATTCAAGAAAAAACTAAAAAACTAATAACTTAATTCACCCAGAATTACTGTTCATGAGCTCGTGGAGGCTGGTATAACGGCGTAATGAGATCTCATTCCATCTCAACTAATCAGTTTAATGTCTTCCTTCAATTGCCTTTTTATATATCATTTCTATGTATTAAATTGCATATTTTAATTCTGTAATTTCCATTTTTTATATTTATTGACCACTAGGGTGGTCGTATACTAGGCAAGTGTTTTTTTTTTATCAATTCCTGTTGATGTAAAGCTTCAATTGTCTTCACTATATCATTTTTCATATACTTTCCTGTACTTTTATGCAAAAAGGCTGTGTATTTAAATTGTATGTATTTTGTAATTTACAGTTTCACATTGGTAACTGCTCTTTTGCTTTAAACCGTACATGTGTTATTTATCGAATCCAATAATGTGAGAAAATCTTAAATTGAATTCAAACATACTTTCTCATCGTTTTACTCAGTATTCATCGATACTAATTTTAAACATAGGCTACACTCACACCACAGACAGTCACTGACTTTGTGGTTTTCTGTTTATTTGTGAAAAAAATTGTATTCGTCGTCATCTAAATGAAATGTAATTGCACATTCTTTCTTTATAACAAATAAACTTATTATATTATTATTATTATCTACTCATTCATTTCGCCAACGATCATATTAATAGATAGTATTCATTCGTATGTGTAAACTTTAATGTAACATTTATCAAAAAATATAATATTTTCAAGAATTCGGGGGTGAATATCGAAAGTTCCATTCATAGTTTGCTTCCAACATCTGGACTTTCCCCATTCTACCTGGAAAGTACTATAAAAAGATGCAGACATTTTCACGGATTCGTTTGTCTGTGAGATGCTTTAATCCATTTTGAGTCATTCTGAGGAAAATGTCTTGGCACCCCATTGTCAGATTATCGAGATTTGTGAGAAACAAATCACATATCATATGTAAATGACATCAATAGTGATCACAATTGTTATCTCGGAGGATATATGATTATGTTTTTTCCATTTTCCCCCATTACAGCTCGCTGAGCCTCGTTATGAACATTTTGGAAAACATATTTGGTATTATTATTGGACATCAGATATATTCGGAATCAATTATTATGGTCTCCCTTAAAAAAATACACGAAATATGAATTATTCTGGCGTTATTTTGTAGCATGAAAAGATGTATGAAAGATCTTGGATTTGTATCTCATTTCATAGCCAGTGTGGAGCAGTGTATGAAAAATTATCGATGGCGGTGCCTAATATAACTGAGGAAGACCATTTCTCAGTCGGGCTCTAGGCACCAAACATCCAAATTCCATCCCAACCAGAAATAAGAGCTCTCCGATTGTTGAGCAAATACCTCAAAAAATGGGAAAACATCAATTTTCAAAGCTCAATATATCAAAAACTATCCATTTTTGAGCTTTGTGGCTATGGACACTTTTGATCAGCCCATCAAGAACTACAATATACCAAAAATTCAGCAAAATTCACGGAAAGCCACTTAGTCCACTTAGTCTCCTTGTAAGTCTACACACTTCTCCCAGCGATGCTCCCATCTCTTTAACACGTCCAAGTAGTACTTGGCGTCTTTCTCTGCAAAATAATCGTTTAGTACCTGGGCGACCGAGCCTCTCGGTGTTTTTTTTCTGTAAAATCGTGTTTTTTCGAAGAAGAGCTTATTTAGATACGAATCACATACTTATTACATATGGATATTTTGCAATCTTACCTAGTGCACAGGTTGGCTACAAATACACATTTTAAATAAACCGTATGAGTTCCTTTGACTCACCAAAGAAAAACACTGATTTGATTCCCAAATTCGGTAATGTCACCCAGTAGGGTTATTTGTATTCTGATAATGTCATATAGCGCCATCTCACAAAGTTTGGAGGTACCAGTAGGCTATCTTTCCAATAGCAACAAAACAAGTACCTCAAAAATTCACGAGATGGCGCTATACATTGTTAGCATGAGAGCAGCTAGTGATCGCTCTATCGATTCGTAATAAAAAAATGTTTTTGTGTAAAATCGCGTTTTTTCAGGATATACGCCTATATAGATAAACTTAAAAAGCAAAACCCTATCTAAATACAAAATTTCTCCCAAATCGTTAGAGCGATATATATATATATATATATATATATATATATATATATATATATATATATATATTAATGTAATAAGATGAAGGTGATGGTCTCCTCATTTGATGAAAATCTCTGTCCTCCAACTTTTAGCTTAGGGAACAGAAAAAAGTCGCTTGGGGAGGGTGGTCAAGTAGTTCAAACCGTAATTCATGGATCTTCGCCATGGAAACGGCTGAGGTGTGATACTTAATATGCTCCTGTAACGGTTTTTCCTTTTATCAAATAATCGATTAAGTTAACTCCATGATTTTCCCAAAAAACTGTCGCCATCATTTTCCCAGCCGTAAAAATAGTTTTTGCTTTTACGATTCAGTTGGATCTATTGTGCTCTTCCTTGTTCTGCTATAGCAGTTCCTCGAGCCCCGAATCCCTGAAAAATTCGATAATCAGGGGATCAATGTGGTTGATATGCCAGCCTCATACTCATCGGATGGTCACGTGTTTTTAATAAGAAAGAAAAAGAACAACAACAAAGTCTCGCGGTTTATTTATACCGACAACACAATGAAGAGGAGGAACAAAAAAAATATAATTATGAAAAATAAATCATATTCCTGGTTCAAGAAACTCAAAACTATATATATATATATATATATATATATATATATATATATATATATATATATATATATATATAAATAAACCGCGAGACTTTGTTGTTGTTCTTTTTCTTTCTTATTAAAAACACGTGACCATCCGATGAGTATGAGGCTGGCATATCAACCACATTGATCCCCTGATTATCGAATTTTCAGGGATTCGGGGCTCGAGAGAACTGCTATAGCAGAACAAGGAAGAGCACAATAGATCAACTGAATCGTAAAAGCAAAAACTATTTTACGGCTGGAAATGATGGCGACAGTTTTGGGAAAATCATGAGTTAACTTAATCGATTATTTGATAAAGGAAAACCGTTACAGGACATATTAGTATCACACCTCAGCCGTTTCCATGGCGAAATCCATGAATTACGGTTTGAACTTGACCACCCTCCCAAGCGACTTTTCTGTTCCTAAGCTAAAAGTTGAGGACAGGATTTTCATCAAATGAGGAACCATCACCTTCATCTTATTACATTAATATATATATATATATATATATATATATATATATATATATATATATCGCTCTAACGATTTGGGAGAAATTTTGTATTTAGATAGGGTTTTGCTTTTAAGTTTATCTATATAGGCGTATATCCTGAAAAAACGCGATTTTACACAAAAACATTTTTTTATTACGAATCGATAGAGCGATCACTAGCTGCTCTCATGCTAACAATGTATAGCGCCATCTCGTGAATTTTTGAGGTACTTGTTTTGTTGCTATTGGAAAGATAGCCTACTGGTACCTCCAAACTTTGTGAGATGGCGCTATATGACATTATCAGAATACAAATAACCCTACTGGGTGACATTACCGAATTTGGGAATCAAATCAGTGTTTTTCTTTGGTGAGTCAAAGGAACTCATACGGTTTATTTAAAATGTGTATTTGTAGCCAACCTGTGCACTAGGTAAGATTGCAAAATATCCATATGTAATAAGTATGTGATTCGTATCTAAATAAGCTCTTCTTCGAAAAACCGATTTTACAGAAAAAAAACACCGAGAGGCCTCGGTCGCCCAGGTACTAAACAATTATTTTGCAGAGAAAGACGCCAAGTACTACTTGGACGTGTTAAAGAGATGGGAGCATCGCTGGGAGAAGTGTGTAGACTTACAAGGAGACTAAGTGGACTAAGTGGCTTTCCGTGAATTTTGCTGAATTTTTGGTATATTGTAGTTCTTGATGGGCTGATCAAAAGTGTCCATAGCCACAAAGCTCAAAAATGGATAGTTTTTGATATATTGAGCTTTGAAAATTGATGTTTTCCCATTTTTTGAGGTATTTGCTCAACAATCGGAGAGCTCTTATTTCTGGTTGGGATGGAATTTGGATGTTTGGTGCCTAGAGCCCGACTGAGAAATGGTCTTCCTCAGTTATATTAGGCACCGCCATCGATAATTTTTCATACACTGCTCCACACTGGCTATGAAATGAGATACAAATCCAAGATCTTTCATACATCTTTTCATGCTACAAAATAACGCCAGAATAATTCATATTTCGTGTATTTTTTTAAGGGAGACCATAATAATTGATTCCGAATATATCTGATGTCCAATAATAATACCAAATATGTTTTCCAAAATGTTCATAACGAGGCTCAGCGAGCTGTAATGGGGGAAAATGGAAAAAACATAATCATATATCCTCCGAGATAACAATTGTGATCACTATTGATGTCATTTACATATGATATGTGATTTGTTTCTCACAAATCTCGATAATCTGACAATGGGGTGCCAAGACATTTTCCTCAGAATGACTCAAAATGGATTAAAGCATCTCACAGACAAACGAATCCGTGAAAATGTCTGCATCTTTTTATAGTACTTTCCAGGTAGAATGGGAAAGTCCAGATGTTGAAGCAAACTATGAATGGAACTTTCGATATTCACCCCGAATTCTTGAAAATATTATATTTTTGATAAATGTTACATTAAAGTTTACACATACGAATGAATACTATCTATTAATATGATCGTTGGCGAAATGAATGAGTAGATAATAATAATAATATAATAAGTTTATTTGTTATAAAGAAAGAATGTGCAATTACATTTCATTTAGATGACGACGAATACAATTTTTTTCACAAATAAACAGAAAACCACAAAGTCAGTGACTGTCTGTGGTGTGAGTGTAGCCTATGTTTAAAATTAGTATCGATGAATACTGAGTAAAACGATGAGAAAGTATGTTTGAATTCAATTTAAGATTTCTCACATTATTGATTCGATAAATAACACATGTACGGTTTAAAGCAAAGAGCAGTTACAATGTGAAACTGTAAATTACAAAATACATACAATTTAAATACACAGCCTTTTGCATAAAAAGTACAGGAAAGTATATGAAAAATGATATAGTGAAGACAATTGAAGCTTTACATCAACGGAATTGATAAAAAAAACACTTGCCTAGTATACGACCACCTAGTGGTCAATAAATATAAAAATGGAAATTACAGAATTAAAATTTGCAATTTAATACATAGAAATGATATATAAAAAGGCACTTGAGGGAAGACGTTAAACTGATTAGTTGCGATGGAATGAGATCTCATTACGCCGTTATACCACCTCCACGAGCTCATGAACAGTAATTCTGGGTGAATTAAGTTATTAGTTTTTAGTTTTCTTGAATCCTCTATACGAAGATATTTCTTTTATTTCAACTAGAATAAAATTGAAAACCTGGTACTAAATACGAAAGCATCTTTGTCCTATAGACTTTGAAGCAAGAGGTGTTCTGAAGTATTTGGATTTGTATCTTGTTTCGTAAAAATGTTCTATTCTCCGAAGATTAGTTTTAGTTTTGAATTCAAAGCAGGATGATATAAGAAAATACGAATATCGAGGATTTTGGATTCGTAGTATATCAAATCAGATGAGTATCGGGAAGGTTTGTTCAGTAAAATTTAAAAAAATGTTTTTTGAAGAACTTCAAGATTTTTAATATGTTCTTTTAGTGCATCAATCAATATAATAATAACAGTAACATTCATAATAATAACAATAATGATAATACACAAAAAACAATTAAAAACTATCTTAGCAATCACAAGAAATCATTTGGAATATTATGAATCAAATAAACTCTTACTCTAAAAAATCCGGGTTCCTCACCTCATCGACTTGGAATAGTTCCTGCTGTTCTCTCTGGAGTTTATCCTGGTGCTGAATTAACCTGGTAAACAGCGATAGTTAGATCTATTAGATAGTCCATACTTATTCTTGGGAACTGTGGCACCTGCTGTTGATTCATTCCTCAAATGAAGCCGATCCACCTCTACCCGAGCATTTCCTCTGCGACCCGTTCATTTGCTCCTTCCATGATGATTGACGGATATATTTATTGATGATTGCTCCAGCTATACGGTATTAACCGGGAGAAACATGTGGCATATTGATTGTTTTAGAAAAAAACTGAAACATACTCTTCTTGTGGCCATTTCGGGATTCCACTATCCATCTGCATTTTTTTACCAATATGGATTTATAGGCTTCGTCCCTACTGAGTTTATTTTGTCCTCTTGCTACGTCAAAAGCCATGCATCTCATGATCTCATAGTATATGCCTATTGAATGTTATGGGTTCTCGTTCATCATTGATAACTTGCTAATCGACGTGCTATGAGAATCAAAGTCGTCGTGAATGAAAATGAAAGAATTGCTAAAAATGTCTTATCAAGATATCTGTCAATTTCTTCAGTCATCAATACTGATCCTAAGAACTTAAAGTGATACACATTGTTATTATGGCATATTTAAATCGATATATATATATATATATATATATATATATATATATATATATATATATATATATATATATATATATATATATATATATATATATATATATATATATATAATATATATATATATATATATATATATATATATATATACACGATTCATAGAACTCTACAAAATACATAATAACTCAATGTTAGCTTCGGAAGCAGTGACCACTGAACCCCGAACAAAGGTGCCCAGTATGCCGCGAATATAAATTTTTATTTAATCTCCAGTCATCATGTAGTGTAGTATATATATATATATATATATATATATATATATATATATATATATATATACTACGCATATACATCGCTCGAATCGTGTTATGGTCTTCAAATCCCATAGAGAAAAGCTCTAAAATTTTTTCCCGAATCCGATAACTTTTCTAAAAAACATTTATTTCCCTAAAAACCTTATTCGGACTATTACAAACAACAAAAAATATTTTGTGTCTGATTCGAGTGTTGGAATAAAATAAAAATAAAATTGTGTGGACACGCCCGGTGACTGAACCCGGGCCCTTGGAGTTACAAAGCACACGATTTAACTACTGAGCTACTCGGACCTTCACTAAGAGCTCAGCCGATATTCTTTTGTTGGCCCAATTTCTTGAATTTTCCAATTTTCAGCATCTTTCCTCATTTTTCCGATCAACCACACTCGGGCTACTACGAACATTAACAAAAATTAGCCAAATCGGTCCAGGCGTTCTCACGTTTTACGATTACAAAGAATCGAGATTCATTTTAATTATATAGATTTTAATTTAATGTTGATAAAAACTTTTTAACAATAAATTAAACCGACGAAAAATCAACTGAAAAGCAAAAAATAAAATAAACCTTGATAATGATAATTGAGCTCCCAAACTAATGTGAGTAACTAATTTTGAGTCGGCGCCAAACAAACAATTATCGAGGATCATTATATTACTTTGAAGAAGTAATCAAATAGATAGATAGATAGATAGATAGATAGATAATTTTATTTCTTTGTTTAACATATACAAGTATAAGAGTATATTACACATTGCCATGTAACAAAGAAAACGTCACAAAAACAGAACAGAAAGTTACATGAATTAGTCACTATAATATAATGTAAATTCCAATTATTATAGATATAATATAAAACACAACAACGAAAATGAGTAAAATAGCACTAGTTGTCAGCGAGCGAATCACTTAGTGATTCACTAAACTCCTTTATCTTGTAGGGAACCATGTTGATAAGATTTTTCCTAATTTTCTTTCTGAAAGATTCTAGTGGTAGTTCCCTCGTTTCACGAGAGAGCAAATTGAAAAGAGGAATACCTATAGATTTACTTTTTTCCAATCTCTTCCTACTAGGCACGATGTTATGTCTGTTGCGGGTGTGGAAGGTGTGAACCGCCGCTGTGCATCTCGCTGCCATCATTTTACGCTTTACCTAATTCAATTGCTAGTTTATTTGGCGCCGACTCAAAATTAGTTACTCACATTAGTTTAGGAGCTCAATTATCATTAAGACTAAGAAGTTTAATTTTATTTTTTGTTTTTCAGTTGATAGTTCGTCGGTTTAATTTTTTGTTAAAAAGTTTTTATTTTTCAATTTTTTGTGGCTGAAGTCTACCTACTTAATTTTTGAGTAATTCCAAAATACTTACTTACCTAGCTTACTTCAACTATTAACTGTTGAATAATATGATTATCTACTTTATCTATTGTTATATAATATAAATTATTTTTGAAAGTTCTGGTTAGTTGATTTCATCACTTTGTATATAATTTTTGTTCCACATCCGTCACAATCATTATATTCTATGAGGGGATGGAATGATATACAAAGTAATGAAATAAACTAACCAGAACAACAAAAATAATTTATATTACAACAAATAGTAAAAGTAGATAATAATATTATTTAACTGGTAATAGTTGAAGTAAGGTGGTAAGTAAGTATTTTGAAACTAATCAGAAAACAAGTAGGTAGTAATTAGTAGATTTCAGCCACAAAAAATTGAAAAATAAAAACTTTTTAACAAAAAATTAAACCGACGAAATACGGAAGTAAAAAATAAAATAAACCTTCTTAGTCTCAATAAATAAGCTCCTAAACTAATGGTAACTTATTTTGAGTCGGCGCCAAACGAACAATCGAGGAAGATCATTAAATTACTTCAAAAAAATTATCAGAATGTCACCGCGCAACTCGATGCCATCATTTTACGCCTTACCTAATTCATTTGCTCGTTTGTTTGGCGCCGACTCAGAATTAGTTACTTACATTAGTTTAGGAGCTTAGTTATTGAGACTAAGAAGGTTTATTTTATTTTTTACTTTTCAGTTCCGTATTTCGTCGGTTTCATTTTTTGTTAAAAAGTTTTTTCTACCCATAGGAGTGGATCATTTCATTCCAAAATGGAATATGATCAACTGATAGGTATACCCTATCTAATAAAAAAAGAATCATCCAAATCGGAAAACCCACTAAGTTATGCCTGATAGAATCGGTTAACGGACCAAAATTCAGAGGGTGAACGATCAATATCCTCCATTTTGCTACCCTTAGGGATGGATTTTTCCGTTCAAATTCAAATGGGACCAACTTCGAAGTACACCCTATCCAATGAAAAAAGAATCATCGGAATCGAACTGCTCTGCAAAAAGTTATGCGTGATCATACATAAAAAAAATATATATACCCGTCGACTAGAGAACCTCCTCCTTTATGATTTCGTCGGTTAAAAATAGCTCCACGCGCTAAGCCGTTACGATACACCAAAACCGGCCGTAACAATTCAAAAAAATTATAGTTATAAATAAATGTTAATTAAATAATTTTAAAAAAATCATCTAGATACTTGAAGGAGCAATATTCCCCTGAATTATTTATCCTGGATTTTTTATGATGAGCCTAATATTAATTAACAATAATTTTTTACCATTCATAGGAGATTATGACATTGCGATGTTTTCAATTGTTATAATCTATTAGTTTTCATATACGAAAACACTATTAGATTACATAATTTTTTTAATTTTAGGGTTTAAAAAAATATAAACAAACAGATTGATTAGATATTTTTGGATTTTTTTGCCATTTTATTTATTAGAAAATATTTTAAAAGTTTTTCAATTGTTTCTAACTAAAAAAATAACAAAAAAATCATATGCGTCAAAATGTAAAAAATATATTGCAATTTTTTATTTTATAGTCTATATAAATTTGTTAGGTTATCAACAACAATAGTTTTCTCACCTTCGCAGCACATTTCACTACTTTTCTGTTTCCAAATTCTGCGATTGAAAAACATGGAACAAGTCTTCGACATCAGAAGCTTTCTAGGGACTTAGTTGAATGAGAAAATACATTATTCCACTGCATTTCTAGCCAATATAAATATAAAACACACAGTAAAAGCCCTTTGGGATTATATAAATATTTAAGAAATTGAAAAACAATCAAGAAATATCGACAGAATTGATGAGCTTGAGTGGTCAGGCTGATCAAGAAAAAAATGAAGAGCTTTTCGAGGTCTCTACATTATAATTTGTATGTGATTTGAAGTAAAGATAATTCACCGAAAATACCTTCTTGAAATGTGAGAAAAATCTGAAGTGTCAACTGAAATGATTTACTTTGAATATTACGTAAAACAAATTGTTTTCACTGCATTAAATATTGTTGAGTAGACTACTGGACACGAAAACAAATAAATCTCTATTATATATTCACTACTGAGCAAGATTGCTCTACTATGCGGGTACGTGGGTTGGTGATATTTATCACAACGGTCTCATTTAGCTTTATAAATCTATCGCAACGTCTATTAAAAAAACGTTTGCATGTTCATGAATATCTTTTACTTTTCAATAAAAAATGCAGTACTGCGACGAAATGTTAGGTGTGTGTGTTTGCATGATGACGGCCAAGCTGCGGTGTCCCTTTCATTCAAATGTTTAATAATAATAATAATAATACTTGGATAGCTCTTCTGTGAATGAAACATAGTGCGTCTCAATGGATTTATTAGCACCCCTTTTCGGAACTTTTTTGAACATTTAGTTAATTTTAAGAACCTCTGGTTGAACGCATAGAATGGAATATCCTATATATTTCCATATTTTAAGAATTCCAAGAGTCCAGTGGCAATACTATTTTTTTCCATGTTACCCCAACATATAATTTTTCATAAATGTTTTCATTCAACTCCATACGTTTTGTGATGCAAGTGAAAAAGCCTATGCCACTGTGATATATTTGAGAATTGATAGTGAATCTGGTATAGACGTTTCGTTTGTTACTTCAAAATGTCGCGTGTCGCCTTTAAAAAATATTACCATTCCCAAGTTAGAGTTACAGGCAGCTGTAATAGGAAGCAAACTAGCAAAATATGTTGAAGACTGTTTGGATATCCATATTGATCAAACTTTCTTTTGGACTGATTCAACCATCGTTTTGAGCTGGATAAAATCCGATGTGAGGAAATACAAACAATTTGTTTCAAACAGAGTTCAGATAATTCTTGAAAATACGGACTGTTTTTCATGGCGTTGGATATCTACCAAAATCAACGTAGCAGATGAAGCTACGCGATCCGAAATGGTTCCGAATTCTAAAAGTAGATGGTTGGAGGTCCAGAGTTTCTTCATCGAGAAAAATCAACTTGGCCGGAAAATCAGAATGACTTTCCAATATGTATCCATATCCAAGACGAAATGAAAAAGGAATTCATTGGTATAGCAGTAGAAATTTCAAAAGACTCCGCGTTACCAAAAATTGAAAGATTTTCTTCATATGTGAGACTCATTAGAGCCACAGCATGGGTTCTACGTTTCATTAGGAGATGTCAGAGAAATTGTGATGTATCAGGGGGGAGCTTACCTTAGAGGAACTCAATGCATCTGAGAAGCTATGGTGGAAAAATATCCAAGAAAATTGTTTTGCAGAAGAAATTTATGAAATACAAAAGAAAAAAAATGTGAAAAGTGATAAGATGAAAAACTCTGCCCATATTTGGATGAAGATGGTGTATTGAGAGTGAGTGGAAGAGTTCCAGAAGACATTGAAGGATTTGAGAATAGACCTGTGATTCTAGAGTCTAAACATAGATTTTCACAACTACTGGTTGAATTTTACCATAAGAAATTCAATCACCAAGGACGCTTTACTGTTCTGAATGAAATTCGACAAAAATATTGTATATTTGGGTTGAGCAATCGAGTGAAGAAAGTATGGCGGGAATGTGTGACGTGTAAGATTGATAAAAATCTTCCCAGAGTTCCAATGATGGGAAATTTGCCAAAAGAAAGAATCACCCCATTTGTACGTCCTTTCACATTTTGTGGGATTGATTATTTTGGCCCCTATCAAGTGAGAATTGGTAGAAGGAGAGAAAAGAGGTATGGAGTAATTTTTACTTGTCTCACTGTTCGTGCTGTACATCTAGAATTGACAAACTCATTGACAACTGATTCAACTATCATGGCAATACAAAGAATGTCGGCTAGAAGAGGCTACCCTTCAGAAATATTTAGCGATAATGGTACCAATCTGCGGGGGGCTGATAATGAACTGAAAATGGGGATGAAAAAATTTGATCGAAACAAATTTGTGTCGAAACTTTGTTTGAAGGGTATTAAATGGAATTTTAACCCACCAACGGCGTCGGATATGGGGGGCATATGGGAGCGTCTCATCAGGTCAATCAAAACGACACTGAAGACTATCCTAAAAGAACAAGCTCCGAGTGAAGAAGTTCTCCACACTCTATTTCTCGAAGTTGAGAATATCTTGAATCACCGACCATTGACTGAGGTATCGTTAGACCATGAAGATGACAAAGCTATAACTCCAAATAATTTTTTATTTGGACCTAAGCATAAATCAGACCCAAATATTCTGAGTGTCGGACCGATAGATGGAAACTCCCTCAAGAAGCAGTGGAGGATATCCCAAGATTTGACAAATAAGTTCTGGAGGAGATGGATCCGGGAATATCTTCCTATACTCCGAACCAGAAATAGGTGGTATTCCGAAACAGAACCAGTGAAAATAGACGACATCGTTATCATAGTAGACGACCAATCTCCAAGAAACTTATGGCTGAAGGGAATTATTACCGCAACATTTCCTGGAAGAGATGGACGTGTTAGGGTGGCAGATGTCAAAAAAAAACGGTGTTTTCCGCAGACCAGTCAGCAAGCTCTGTCCCCTGGATATCCGCCAGGATAAAATGGAGCTGAATGAATGAACTACGTTTTTCATTGGGGGGAGAATGTTATAATGTTAATGTTACTTTCTGTTTTACATGGTATATATTGTAATTGAGATGACAGTAGAATTAAAGTTTTATCTGACTGAAATTGAGTTGTCAAAGTATTTCAAAGAAAACGACTTTAAATCAATAAAACCAGCGAATAAACTCTTGGAAACATTCAAGGGTGCATATTGCAGACGCAATAGTTTTCATAGTGTATACGGCCTCATAAGCACCTCCGATCAAATAACATTGACTTGGTGATATGAACCCCGGCCAAAGAACTAGTTGTTAGTAACATCTAAACGAGAATGAACAATATCAATCAACCCACCTGTGAAATATTATTGTTCAATCACTCCTACTCACATCGTATAAACATTGTGTGAATATTTAACTACAGAATCAATAAACACAAATCAACCTAATTTTTCTCGGTAATTCCTAATTCGCTTACAAAATAAATACGGTGATCCATCAAAACACAACCTAAAACAATTTAGTGAAAGATAAGTGCCATGTGAAGTGGAATGAATAGAAAAATCGAATTAAACGGTTTTCTTCACATAAAGGATTCAATATAAAATTGAACCAGAAAATGGTAGATCTCAGGTGAAAAACAACTACTTTCCTGACTACTCCGTACTGATGAGGGCCAAGAAGCCTGAAACCGGTATGCGGATTGTTAGGTGAACACGACATAAATTAAACATAATCGAGCTTATCAGAAAGAAACATTTGCATTCAATGTCCATTGATATTATATGGAAGTATGCATGGATTTTCAGGTGAATATCATTCAACGTTCTGCGTGGTATTTGCCAGGAAAGTAGTTGTTTTTCACCTGAAATCTACCATTTTCTGGTTCAATTTTATATTGAATCCTTTATGTGAAGAAAACCGTTTAATTCGATTTTTCTATTCATTCCACTTCACATGGCACTTATCTTTCACTATATGCTAGACGGGCTTGCCACTCCTACTGAGAAGGAATCTTTTATTTAGAAACCTATCGAGGTGGGATATTTTCGGAGTGTTTCTTTCTGTCACTAGGTACCGCCAGTTAAAGTTTATCTTTTCCGGCGTACCTATAGGTGTTACAAGCTCGATGATGGTTTGTTTACGTTGTGTCTCACTTCAGCCAGAGTTCTTTGGACCTTTGGCTGGTTGACTACTCCATACTGATGAGGGCCAAGAAGCCTGAAACCGGTATGCGGATTGTTAGGTGAACAGGACATAAATTAAACATAATCGAGCTTATCAGAAAGAAACATTTGCATTCAATGTCCATTGATATTATATGGAAGTATGCATGGATTTTCAGGTGAATATCATTCAACGTTCTGCGTGGTATTTGCCAGGAAAGTAGTTGTTTTTCACCTGAGATCTACCATTTTCTGGTTCAATTTTATAATGAATCCTTTATGTGAAGAAAACCGTTTAATTCGATTTTTCTAAAACAATTTATTGTTGTTATTCACTGGAATCAGCTATAGAGTTGACGTTTTGAGCAATACGTAAATACTAAGTCAATAGTGGATTTTTTAAATGCTCTTAACAAAATAAAATAACTTCGGAAACATTCTAATAGATTTCTTACGATTATAACACACACTTAAATAATATTTGTTGTTGTCTAACGACGTGAATATAACGACCGGGAATTAAAATATAACTGATGGAATTAACATAACTTCTTGAAATGAGTTTCGACAGCAATTTATAAAAGTGCATACTTTAATAAAGAGATACTTTTTTGCATACCTATCTATTCTATGTTATTTGCTCCAAAGACTATATTCCTGCACCCAGTATCCAATAATGAAATGATCTCTGTCATCTCAAGCTTAAAAAATAATACATATACTAATACAATACTAATAAATGTACATTTCTTTAAAAAATATAATCAGTTTCTTATAGAACCTCTGTGTCACATCTTAAACATAACACTGACAAAAGGTAAAGTGCCTTAAGCATCCAAAGATTCCATAACAACTCCCATCTTCAAATCTGGAAGCCATAAACACGCTACGAATTATATACCTATAACAGTGATCAACAATTTTCCCAAAATATTTGAGAAATGCATCAAGAAGATTATTATAATAGCAATGAATTATTATCTGATTCACAATACGGTTTCAGAAGGAACCTATCTAACGATAATGCTTTATTTGAATTAACGAATAACTTAATGACCGGTTTCCAAAATAAAAAAATGTATCATAATGTTCTTGGACTTAGCGAAGGCGTTTGATACCGTTAACCAAACACACTTGTTTGAACGACTCGAATTAATCGGAATCAGAGGTATTGCTTTGGATTTTCTGAAAGACTATTTGACCAACAGAACTCAGGTTGTCAAAATTATAAAAAAAACTTCAAGTAACCCCTAGCTGTAAACATGGGAGTTCCATATGGTAGAGTACTGGGACCGATATTATTTATTCTGTACCTCAATAATTTATTCTCGATGAATAAATTCGAAGGTAAATTAATTTCTTATGCTGATGACACGGCAGTTACATTTGTTAGAAATACTTGGGCAGAAACATATCAAAATGCAGAATGCGGAATGAAATCAATTTATAAATGGCTCAGCAATAGTTTGTTGAGTCTTAATATTTCTAAAATAAAATTCATTGCCTTTATCTCCATATCTAGAGACCGTGATATTCCAAATAATCTACTACTCCATACATATAATTGCCATGACTTGTTTAACTGCTCTTGTCAAGCTATGATGATGACCAAATCTATTAAATACCTAGGTGTTTTCGTAGGTCAACATCTACGTTGGGGTGATCATATCAGCTTCACAGTCAAAAGACTGCGGAAATTTATTTATAAATTCTATCAGCTAAGAAACATTTTAAATAAAAAAATTTTATAACGGTTTATAACGCATTAGCCAAGTCTTTATATTACGTTACTGTCTCATTCTTTAAGGTGGTACTTTCGAAACATCGGTGCACAATCTGGAAGATCGTAGAACTGCCATGCAAATCTTCAGACTTACCCAGAATCAAAAATGCATAACCTTCTATGGACCGAAACTTTATAATCTGCTCCCTGTTGATATAAAAAACATCAGAAATATAAATCAACGAAAACAACATATAAAACAATATGTAAAAACTCACACGGAACCATTTTTGAAAATTTTCAATAAATAATAAAAATTACATTCTTTTTATTTTTCTTATTCTTTTGTTTTTTTAACAAATTGGTTGAACAAATGCTCCTCTTCTCTTTCTTCGTTCTCTGGTACATTACAGCACCAACAATTTAGTAATTTTGATATTTGCATAGTAAAATATTACGTCATGTCAGAAGAATACTCCACAACTCAAGCCCTGCTTATGGTGGCTTCTACTATTTTGCTGTTTGTATTTAAGTTCACAATCATAATATCAATATGTTAACAAAATGTACCATAATGTATCTTTCAAACATATCTGTACGATCTAATTCTAATTCTACACGTTCACATTCTGTATGTTCTAAATCAAACTGAATAAACTTTCTTACTTACTTACTTACTATATGCAAAAAGATCGAAAACATAGATAACTTCCAAACCACACCGAGTCCTCCCAGTGTCCCAGACTTTTAGACCTATTGGAGAGTTTTCCTTTTTTCTGGATAACTTTTTATTCCACCAAGGCACAGCTCTGTCGATTGCCTTCTATTTTTTTGGGTAGCTGATTTCATATGCTTTTGCTATAGCATTTTGATGCTGCTTGGAGGCTGTATCAAATGCCTCAGCTGAATCGATTCGATGGATTTATGTTGGTCCACCAACTGCCTTTCGAGATGTTCTTTATAGACATCCCAGTTGGTCAGTTTGGGTATCCTGTATCCTTCGAAGCATGTTTCCGATGACTCCAGGTCATATCTAATGTGTTCTGACATCGTCCTTAGATACCTGTGAGGCGTGAATATGGTTTGCTACAAATAGATCTACAAGTGTTAAGTCGAGAACCTTTTTTCTTATCGCATTTATAAAGGTGGGTTTTTTACCTCTATTGACAATGGCTTTGTCTATGTAGCGCCTTCACATCATAGCACAAAATAAAGTTTCCTCTTTGATACCATCTGATGAGGCTTTGGACTTCCCCCCTGGCGGTTGCCTGTTTCGGATGGCACTTCCACGTTGGTGGTTGTCGATTCTCCAGTGATGTTTCCTCCGTTGACAATGTCTAACCCACTGTGCAGAAACTCAATAGGTGACGAAATCATCAGAGATGACGTCACAAGGCCATTGTGACCAATAATTTCAAATGGAACCCTACGGCAAGCGACACCTCTTTTAAAAGGTACCGAAAAAACCTATTCAATGATACTAATTTTGTTTGTGTTTATGGCAGTTTGGCAACTCGCTTTTAAAAAACGCAAAGCTGTGATGAATTGAATTAGTTAATACTAAAATTCCAAATTCAAGCTCCGCCTCTGGATAGTTGTCAAATAAGCTGACGTTTTTGTTAGTCTTCCTAATTCGACGTTTTTGTAATTGTCCAAGTTTTTGTACATTTAATAATTTGTGTATTGTTGATCGAACGTTTAACTGTTTTAGCAGCTTTTGGTACTTTTAATATTTTTGTACATTTTAATAATTTGTTAAGACTGTTGTGAGCCGAACGTTTAAGTGCTTCAAGAAGCGAAATGGTACGTGCTTTAGGTGATAAAGTAGCAGCGATCCTAATTCTTGGTGAAACTGGACATGATATTCATGCAGCAGAACGCATTTTTAATGAGAGGTTTCCCGATCGCCCCGTTTCGAGGACTTATTTAAGGGAGTTTCTTCGTAAGTTTGAAACAACGGGTAGAATTAATGATGCGAAACGATCTGGCAGACCACAAATTTCTGATGAGAAAAAATTGATATACTGGCAGAGGTAATAGTTAATCCTACTTCTTCAACAACTCACGTTGCATCTACCTGTGAAGTCAGTCAAAGTACAGTACACATGGTGTTGAAAAAAAAATTTCATCCATACAAATCAAAAATGGTTCATCAACTCTCAGACGACGACCCAGACCGAAGACTAGAATTTTGTGAAAATATGGAAACTAAAATTAACCAACAGCCAGACTATGTCAAAACAATTTGTTTTAGTGACGAAAGTACTTTCTATCTAAATGGAAATGTAAATACACAGAATGTGAGGTATTGGAGTGACGCAAATCCTCACCTGTTTCGTGAAACACATACCCAATTTCCCCAGAAGGTGAATGTTTGGGCAGGTATCCTGGGAAACCACATCGTTGGGCCTCTTTTTTAAATACTAATTTAACTGGTGAGGTTTATCTGGAGCTGTTGCAAAACGCAATAGAACCGTTAATCCTTGAAATTTTGGAAGATAATCCAGATGAATTCGGCAATTTGGAAATAACATTCCAACAGGATGGTGCTCCTCCACACTATTACGGTGCAGTGAGACGGTATTTGGATGAGGAGTATCGTGGTAGATGGATTGGACGACGAGGTTCAACGGAATGGCCAGCTCGATCACCGGACCTCACACCTTTGGATTTTTTTCTGTGGGGGTACCTTAAATCGAAGGTTTACGCCACTGAACCTGACAATATTGACGTTTTAAAACAACGTATTGTTGCAGAATGTGAGGCTGTTTCCGCAGACACATTTGCAAAAGTACGAGAAGAGTTTAATAATAGGATATTTCACTGTCAGGAAGTAAATGGAGGTCACTTCGAGCAATTCATTTGAGTAGATACTGATTCTTAAATCTGTAATTAATATCATACAGAATGGAATTTAAATTTTAATGTTTACTAATGAGCCATTAAAACTGCCATAAACACAAACAAAATTAGTATCATTGAATAGGTTTTTCGATACCTTTTAAAAGAGGTGTCGCTTGCTGTAGGGTTCCATTTGAAATTATTGGTGACAATGGCCTTGTGACGTCATCTTTGACGATTTCGTCATGTATCATCACTAGTAGGGAAGTTTACAACCTTTAATATTCAGTTTCCAAATTTCACTTGTTTATGTATAATCGTTCCAAAAATAAGAGGGGATGAGGGGACTTTTGAGAAGCACTGTATACATTATTACGTTATGATTATTGTGCCCATAACGTCTCAATGACCATTTTAGAGTCGTTATATGTCCACCAACATAACAAAATCGCAGATACGTTATATAAAAATCAAATCTGATAGGTTATCTGAAACTGTTCTGTTACAGCAAAAGTACTTATACGAGTATGCGTAATGGAATCGTTACATAACAAGTCCTTTTTTTTCACAACATTTGAAACTACTTTCTTACGGGAAAAGTACTTTCTCAAAGAGTAACAACTGAGCTGTTTTGTCTCAAGTCTCTTCTTTTTAGGTTCATTTGGATCTAAATTTGTAATTCCAAAGAATGCTATTGATGGATTATTTACAATTAAAGTCAAGTCAATACATTAGAGCTTTCCTAAGAAAATCAATAAAATAACTGAAAATACACTATCGAGCATAAAGTTTGACACAAATGATATATCCATTTGTGCCTAAGCTTCATATGCTATGTGTCTTCAGTCGAGTTTATATTACTATAAATCATGGTCAGTTATAAATGACAAGACAGATTATTAGAATGTATGAATAAAAATCAATTGAATGATTACATCCAGTGAATAATAGTTTATATATATTATAATATTGATGGATTAAATTAAAAAAATATATATTTCAAAACATGGAACATCAAACAAAAAATAAATATACATTTCTCTGTAAAAATAACATATATAAATAATTATTATTTACTGAAATCTCGGAACTAAAAACTTTTAAAATCCAAGAAGGGTACGTTGAACCTGAACTTTCAGTTTTCGTTTCGATGACAGCCTCAGTTTTTGCTTCCCGTAATCATTGTTTTGTATGTCGTACCCATTCCATGGCTATTTTATCGAAAAAATAATCCGAAAATGTTGGGAAAACTTTCCGTACTACACCTAAAAAAATATGTATTAAAATATTTTATTAACAATGCTATCAGAAGTATTTCTCATCACCTCGCATAAGTTCGATAATAATCCTTTTTAGTTGTTTTTTTGAGTATTGGCCATAGGTTTTTTCCAGACGCTACAATAAAATATAGAAATACTTAAGTGTTTATAGTGTATTTGCTTGTGTCGATCCATATATCATGTTGAAGTTGGGAGTTCTGATACAATTCAAATGTATTACCTCATTGTCCCTGATGATATAGATACCTGGGCCATAAATATATCTGTATATAGTTTTCAATCGTCTTAAGGATATGTCCTGTTGATTCTTGAAATTGGGCTGCAAAATTTTTGGCAAAACTGATGCCATAAACAAATCAAACCATCATATTGAGATTTTATTAATACCCTCCTAGTAGATAACAATATGATGATGTGACACATAACTTTTCACATATTGATTTTCTTGTAGATAGGTAATAAATACCATCAATATTTTGATCACTCAAAAAACTCACTAAGTAGTATAGAACCGGCACAAGAGATCGATAAACGATAAATGAAATCTGCCCCTTATTTGAGGTTAACCGCAGAGCAGACAAAGATAAAACACAAGACCAGAAGAGAACATTTTTGCAACGAATCAGTTACGTCATATTTCTTAACCACCAAACGTATCTCCGACGTCCCCATGGTATTGAAATGTTCAGAACATCCGAAAGACACATTGCTATAAATAAATCACCAAGAAGATGTTTTGTTGTCTCAAAGTTCGTTTGGTACGAAATGAAGCTGTGATGATTTTCCGGGCTGTATCAGAGACAATGCTTACAATAACATCGCAATATTACGTCTCCATAACTTATAAATTATGTTTTCTCGGAAACGTCGACACGGGTACAAGAATTAATCGTTGATAAACCTCCCAGGTATGTTTCTTGCTCAGTGGGATGTTTGTAGCAGACAAATATTTCAAAAAGGCTCCCCTCGTGCGTTTGGGTCTGTGCTCCCCCATGTGAGATGGTGTGTGTTCGCATCGCAGTACAGAATGAATTGCCCGTTTTCTCTTTGACACCATCTGATGAGACTTTGGACTTCCTCTGGTGGTGTGTGTCAGTGAGTCCCTTGGGGACAACACCAAAATATTTTTACAAATATGTGAAGAACTGCAATTATTCTGAAGATTTCACCTCCACTTTTTAAGCCAACGAAAAAATTTCAGGGGATATTTTTCACGTTAGGGTACAAATTATATTTTAAGAGACTTAAAAAGTAACATTATAATATAGATAGTTACCACCAGAATCACCTTTATATATTTGAATTTATTCAGGTTCATTATAAAATATACATTTATTTGATTTCATAACAAAATTTAAGTGTTTTTGAAATTCCTCTTCAAAATCTCTTCTTCCAAACGGCGAATAGCAAAGGCTAGTAGACTCATAATTCACCCAATGTTTGTGTTAAAGCACGTAAATGTAATATTTTGTTCAATTATTCCCGCCAATTCTGTTAGACTTAACACTTTTCTCAAATTTTCATGAATAAGTCCACTAAATGGAACAATATGATTATCGTAATATGAAAAAACTCCCTAATTTTTAAGACAAACTTATTGTTGTATAATTGCACGGACTTATTAAATTAAGCAGAAAATTCAGAGAAGTGATCATGACATTCGTGATACATCTGTCATAGCCATGACCGCCTATCTCCAATAAGCAGAATTACTATTTTATAATTTGATTCGTTTGAAAACCAGGAACTGTCATTTGCTGAAAACAAAAAAAAAATTTAAAGGATCAAAGGATATTTGAAATGTATATTTTATTATTGGTTAGTTGACGAAAAAGAAACTATAGATATTTATTAAATGAAATTGAATTAAAATGCATAAAGTAGACTGTCTATTTTTAATAATTTTGTACAACTAAAGTGGACTTGATAAAAAAACTACTGATATTTTAATTTTAGGTCAATTGCCGAAAGAAAACTTTTCGCTAAAAAGCACATTTCCACTAATTTTTGTAAAAAAAACTGCTCCATGTGTTGAATTTTATCCCAAATTTCTGAAGGATTCTCTATTCTGTAGCGAAAAATGTAAATTATAATCCCAATGTAAACGTGAAAACACCTTTTTTTTTTCATTTAGACCTGTAGCGTCAAACTCTCAAAATCCGATAAATAAATGATATTAGCTTCCTTCGAAGTGTTAGTTTCATAATTGCATGACAAAAAATAGTGACTTTGATATTCTAAATTTCTTTTCTCTGTGGCAAATATTTTTAAGTTATCATTAATTTTCAAAATATTCGCCACCTCGAAAAAAATCGGGAATAATTTCACTGGAATAAAAGTGATAATTTTCCTATATATAATATATTATATATACATTAATTTTCAAAATATTCGCCACCTCGAAAAAAAATCGGGTATGAATATACAAGTGGAAAAAATGAAAATTATCAATTTCAAGAGTTTGCTTGTAAATAACTTTTAAAATTCAATGTATTTTATGAGCCTAGGCATGATATGGATAGATAAAAATGTCAAAGTACTATGAAACAGTCAATTATATACACTATCAAAATTATTATAACTCATAATTGCTCAAAAGACAACTAAAAGTCAAGATTTACAAAATTATCATGAATAAAAAGTAATCAACACATTTATAAACTTGAAACACTCTGTACATGAATTTGTAGCAAACTAAAAGTAGCCAATGAGAGAACAGCAAACGTCTTTATGAAAGATAGCCAATCAGAGAAGAGATGATCAAATGAAAAGTTGGAAATTGTGAGAGAATGGCAATTATTACTTGTAATTAATGATAAGAATGGGAATTTAATTGTGTGTATAAATTGTGCAACATTAATATAAACAGTGCAAAGTGACAATTTGGTGCGCGAATTCGAAATTTCAAATGGAACAACAACAAGGGCAAGATGTTGCGAAGCGACGAAAAAACAAAGCTTCGAGGAGATCGAAAATATTTTCCAAAGCGGAAGCACGCACAAAATTTAACTAAAAGAAAAATGGAATAATTCCATCATTTGCTTAACAAAACAAGATTACCTTAATGATATCACATATCTACGATTCCAAAAGCTGAGTCCCGCATCGATACGTTCCTGACACATGGTTTTGCAGTCCTAACGGAGGCTGGAGAGAGGAGACTTCCTGTTTTTATGGTATAGTTGTGAACACCAACAGTTCCAACCAGGTATAAAACCTTTAATAGTGCTTTTCCGGTACTGAACTATTTCACAAATAACATTTTTCACATTCGATGAACTCTATGTCACTTTTTTATGAACAATAACAGAAAATTACTCTCACAGAAAAAGTGAGGTTCTGTTTATCTATCCATGATATGCATTTATTATTATCCGTGAATAATTGTTTGATTCACTCTAGCATAAGTTATTTCTCGTAGGCCAGGTATTTTTAAGTCTTCCTGAATAAAGGAGATAATTGTTTTTTTATATTTGGTTTGTTTATTTTCTCACAATGATCAACTAACATAACTAAGATCATTCAATAAACTGAAGTTAGCCACCAGTGGCCAAATTCCTTTGAACCGACTATATGAGATAAGGGCGTACCAACTGTTGTTAGCTGTGGCGAAGAAAATAATAATTGTTGGTAGCGTGACGAGAGAACAGTGACGTTCGCTGACAATTATTATTACAGGGTCAGAAATATCTATTTATATCATATAAATTTGGCTCTCAAAGAATACCAAAAATCATTAGCAATCTCAATATATAAAAGCAAATTATATTTTTCAATTCATCAATACATAACAAATGGCGCCCAACGCGGTGCAAAAATAATATTTGAAAGCAAAATAATTCAATAAATTATATTTTACCAAATTATCAATATATATATATATATATATATATATATATATACGCGCCAAAACGTTAACGGTCCATACTCCATTTTTTTCCTAATGTTCTCTAAAGGCAATACATACATAATATGACCAATTGAATATTTCTATACCTGGAAAATAATTATTTTGAAATTGCAGTAACTTACCAAGGTAAACTAGAAAGTCAGTCTTCAATTAAATATATTTCACGATTCATTTGATTTTGTCAGATTTTGCAATGTTCTTATGCCCCAAAAAACAGTCACAAATGAGAATCTTTGTATTAAAAATAAGTGTCAGCCAATTCTTTTTTAAATCTTAATGTGACGTCATTCTATCTTATAAAGAGAATCCCTCCTGTCATCTCATCTGAAGAGATTCATCCTGTTGTCTCGTCTTGATTTTTTGGGAAAAAAAACCCTTTTATTCTCGAACAAGACAATAAATACTCATTTGTCTCGGTGGCATGTTATTGGATTTGGCAAGTCTAATGTGTAATATTATATATATATATATAGTACCTGGGCGACCGAGCTTTGCTGTAAAATCGTGTTTTTTCGGAGAAGATGCTTATTTAGATACGAACCACATACTTATTATTCCTTGGACTAACCAAATGAAAACATATAGGTATAACATTGATTTGAGGCCCAAATTCGGTAATTCGTAAAATGTCATATAGCACCATCTCACAAAGTTTAGAGGTACCAGTAGGCTAACATCTAATAGCAACAATGCAAGTATCACAAGATGGTACATACATGTTACCACAAGACCAGATTCGTAATTTATTTTTGTTCAAAATCGCGTTTTTTTCAGGAAAGACGACTATATAGATAAACTTTAAAAGCAGAATCCTATCTAAATACAAAATTTCATTCAAATCGTTAGAGCCGTTTCCGACATACACGAAGTATATAAATATATATATATATATATATATATATATATATATATATATATATATATATATATATATATATATATATATATATAATATATACAAGAATTGCTCGTTTAAAGTTATAAGATACATGAGCTCATATATTTAACAACCATAAACTACATATAGGGACTTCTTAAAAATTCAGAATTTGTGACAAGGAAACGATATCATAATCATTTCCTTTTTATAAAAACATATCATGACAGGAGTGTTGAACTGAATGAATCGAGAAAATGGTTTGAAGAATATATGATACTAGCTGTTATACCTTTGCCACAGACCTAAGAGACTCATTATAAATGCTAATCCCATTACCCAATAATGGCATATTGTTCAAAAAACGAGGGACTCCAGGTACGGATTTAAAAATAGTTAAATAATCTAGTATATTACACTTTGATGTGCGAATTAAAATTTGTCAACGTAATTTGATAGTTATGACTAATTTGATTGTTGTTATTAACTAATTTTCTTAAAATAATTAGGACATGTTCAAGTTTTCATGCTGATTTGTGGTTTTAAAATTCAGTTAGCAGTTTGGATTTGAGTAGAAAACTTTGATTGTTGTTATTAACTAATTTTTTTACTGAAATTTTCTTCGGAAAGCGGAATATTAATTAATTTATGTAATCAAATTCAGCTTTTGCTACTCAACCTCTTGACTGAAAAACATTGTTTTGTTAATGATTTCGAAATATTACATACAGAAAAGAAAGGTTATAAACTCGACCTTTCTAGAAAGTTTAGAAATTATTAAATGCAAAAAGTCGCAATACTAGCTTAATGACCAGATCACCTTAAATAATTTTATTTTGTTCATCGGTGAGGAGGAATAATGTTTCGCCAACTTTAAATTCATCCTGTGGTAGCTTTGATTTAGTCAGAAACGCAGAATATTCCAAATGAAAACTGGTAAAATTATGTAGCGCGTACAAAAAGTAAAAATCATATTTAAATATAGATCAAGTTGCCAGAGAAAAACTTGTTCTGAACTTGGATGACGATAGTGACAAAGAAACTGACTTAGGTCAAAATTTATTAACTATTTTTATGACACTCTATTCTTCGTATTGTATTTGTACCTGCTAAACAAAATTTAATAAATTTCTTTATTTTTCCACAATTTTTTACATCAAATACATAATCATGTCAACAATTCAGTCATATCTCTGTATCCGAAATTTATGAAGTTGAGTTTTTATATATCCTACAATCAAGTAATTTGTAGGTATTTTTTTTAAATTGTGTTCTATATTGTTTGTACACTCTACTTTACTGTACTATTTATTACTTGTTATTGAATTATATTTTATTTATAGTATTATTTTACTGTTTTAAATTTTTTTTTTTTCAAAGATAAAATGGATATTTCAGTTTAGAAAAACTCATTCTCTACGAATGTACTATAAAGTACCACTTTCCACACTCGTTAGTAAATGTAATATTCTATACCACCCAGCAAACATGAATGAGCGGTAAATAGGTTGCTGTTAACTGCGGTAAGATGTCGGCAGCGGCACACCGATGTCGGTAAATAATTGGAATGATATCAGTTTTGCCGCTATGGCTGAACATACGCATATTTATTATGGATGTTTTGAATTTAGCCAGAAATTACCCGTTAAAGATTTGCGATAATCGCGCCGATGTCGTTTTGACACAGTATGTGGCATTATGCGCCGCACCGCTGCGACCTCTGTAATGAAACTGCAACGTTGGCATTACTGAATATCATGTTCGCAGTTGGCCCTACTGCTGATTTCGTGTAAGATGTCAATAAAATCGGGTATTTTCATAGACATTCAATAATATGGACTGGTTGTGAGAAAGAGACCATTGATATCATAACCTGTGTAAAAGGACAGAATGAGTTCAGGCAAAATATTGGTTTCGTATATTGTTTATATGTGTTTTAGTGTGGTGTTTTGCAAGTTTTTTATAAATTTTATCCAGTGTTTCTGAACTGTTTGACAAGTTATAAACATTCTTAAATACCTATGCCTTCTTCGTGTGCAGCCTACAATTGTTAGTTGATATAAAAAACGGCTGGATGTGAAATTCCATAGGTGAGTAAACATGTAGTGTAGGTAGTGATTTGTGGATTTTTTTAAATATTTCCAGAGGTTTCTGAAGCATTAACTTAATTTAATTCCTCAGTCACGCACAAACTGGTCACATTTTATGTGACTTCTCTTGTTTATATGACTCAGTTTTATTTTTGTGTCTCTATTTATATTGTAGCTGAAGTTAATAGATTTATTATTATAGTATCATAGGTGGGTGGTAGGATTTTGTTCGATTCGGGGGTAGAATTTGGTGTTTTTTGCCGAGCAATTGCTCAAAAACTAATGTTGGTTAATAATATTTATGAAAGTATAATGTGATTTATTTAATTCACAATTTTTTTTTCTGAGAACAAACGCAGAAATATATGTTTTCAAATTGAAGAATGTTTTCTTCAAACGTTATAAATATACATGGAATTTTTACTCCGCCGGAGGAAAGGTATACTTTTACAACGCCAGGCTGAAATGAGAAAGACTTCCCTACGGATTGTCCGTCGATCTCCGTCACGCTCGATAGAAAAAATATCACTTTCATTCCCAATAACACGTACAATTTTCCTCAGTATTTCCCAAAAATAATTGGGCCATTTTTTCTACAGACACGAAGCTTTATAGATTACATAAACGTTTTTTTAGTAATTATTAATAATATTTTTCTGTGCTGAACGTTCTGAAAACTTTGGAAGAAAAATAAAAAAACATTTTTATGTCGCATAAAGTTCCTTCCTGGAATTCTTGAACTTTTTCAAAACTCATCTCATTCAAAGTAGTCAATATTTCCCTTGAAAAAAAACAAAAAAAGTTTTTTCCAATGTAATGCCATAGCCAATTTGTGTTCCTTTTAATTTCTATCCTTCACAACATCTCTCTCTTATATAGTCTGCCAGGAACTGTGTGCTAAAGTCACGTGACGGCTAGTCCATCAGGCTGAAACCTTTAAAAATGATAAAAAGTGAAAAAAAATAATAGTAGAATGAAACCCATTGGAAAAGGAAGAGAATATAACAAAAATTAAAGGAAAAATAATTTACGGTCGATCTGAGGTCGGGAAGTGGAAGGGGGTGGGTTTTTAAGGGTAAAAAACGGTTTATCTCGATTTCCGGCAAAACTACAAGTCCTATGGAAAAAAGTTAGATGGCAAAGTTGTAGGTAATAAAAAGATCTACAACTTTTGTATCGTCACTTTTTTCACATAACCTCAAAATTTATGTGAAAAATTCAAATAACCAAGTTTTTTGTTTTTTATTTTTATCTTTTACAAAAAAAAAATTTTCCACTAAATTTGGTGAAAACTTACCTTTTCATGTCTCAAGCACACTGTAATTTTTTTGATTTAAAATATTTATTTGTTCACCTTATTTTGACTTAATATCGAAAAAGCACCCTAATTTTCAATCGAAAATTCTCACGTCAAAATATCAGCTTTTTTACAAAAGTCGGTGGGCTTTTAATTCGTTAAAATCTCTACTTTCTGATGGTGTAAAAAAGATATACATTACTATGGTAAATTTTCTCAGAAAATGCAAAGAAACGAAAAAAACTCGAACCCGAAAATTTAATAAGACATCTACAATATTTTGAGAAAGTTGTAGAATCTTCTTTAAATTATATGCGTAGATGCCTATTTATTGCTATTTTAAGATAACTTATATACCTGAGTGACCTACAGAAAATGTTTGCCCATCAAAAGGTATTTCATAGAAAGTGGGGAAGGGGCTAGGAGGGTCTGGGCCTTGCTACCTGTTATTTCTTTGCATTTTCTGAGAACATTTACCATAGTAATGTATATTTTTTACACCATCAGAAAGTAGAGATTTCAACGAACAAAAAGTTCACCAACTTTTTCAAAAAAGCTGATATTTTGACGGGATAATTTTTGATTGAAAATTAGGGTGCTTTTTCGATATTAAGTCAAAATAAGGTAAAAAAATAAATATTTTAAATCAAAAAAATTACAGTGTGTTTGGGACATAAAAAGGTAAGTTTTCACCAAATTTCGTAAAAAAAAATTTTTGTAAAAGTTAAAAATAAAAAACCAAAAACTTGGTTATTTGAATTTTTCACATAAATTTTGAGGTTATGTGAAAAAAGTGTCGATCTTTTTATTACCTACAACTTTACCATTTAACTTTTTTCCATAGGACTTGTAGTTTTTCCGGAAATCGAGATAAACCGTTTTTCACCCTTAAAAACCATCCACTTCCCGACCTCAGATCGCCGTAAATTATTTTTTCTTTAATTTTTGTTATATTCTCTTCCTTTTCCAATGGGTTTCATCATATTATTATTTTTTTGTTTCAAAAATTATCGACCCTGGTCTATAATGTCTATGGGTATTTTCTATTATGTCTGGTTATTGGTCATTGTATTGTGATATATGGTCATGAAAAATAATCAGTGGCGAAATTTTTTCCAGATTTGTGTGTTGTCATTCTATCTATTCGGTGAAATATTTTTCTAGGCCAGTTTAAAATACAATATGTGGCAAATATGGATGAGTATCTTGGAAACCATCTGAGATACAATAAAAATAGTTGAAATGGAGAAAAAGTTATCTGTTTAGGTAAATAGGAACAATCTGGCTCTACAGTTTCGGAAATCCTCTACAATTAGTGGCTTCAGAGAATGAAAACAGTGAATTGTATATATTTAGTCCATGAATTAGTCGATTCTGAATGTTTGGTGAATTTATTATGTACAATAATGACCTATCTTCATTGAAGTTTCACTGTTTTCGAAGATATAATGCTAGATTGTTCTAGGCTCTTATATGGGCCATTTTGTTTTCATTGAAACCGTCTTTATGCTCATTGCCTTCCAAGATACCCTATACTTCCATGTACTGCATTTTGAATTGGACGCCCCTGTTATTATTTGCATAGATCATTGATGAAATCCCAACAGTGGAATGACGCGGTTGATTAGTAGGATACCCGCAATCGCACCATAATCTGTACAATGCAATATCAGTTCATCTTAACTCTGTCTAGCCGCTGAAGTCCCGCTATGAAATAAAGCGGGTGGTAGTCTGGAGGCCTACTGATGGCCGTCGCGACACGGGCTAGCCGGGCCGACGACGTATCATGATTAAGGCCCGCTTATGTTGTCTGTCAGCTGTTTTTAAAGTGCCTCTAGAGGCCTACGCGAAACATGTTTGCTGGGCAGCGAAATAATTTGTTAAGCCGAGCAGTCAATAAAACATTTCATCTTCTGAAAATTTAATTATATCGAGTACGTCTCTGCTTGTGGGTGGTTCCTCGGTTGATCTTCATCGGCAATGAATAATAATGGGTCTCTTAGACGTATTGCAGTACTATACCCGCCGCATCGTCCGCGTGGAATTTGAATTTTTTTCTATATTTTTCTTTCATTTTCTTATCTACACAGTTGCCATCCATGAAGCATTCCAATTAGCATACAAATTTCATTCATGAAAGAACTTTCAAATGATAAATTATATGATATGATTTTTTCTCTCGCAATATCTATTTTAGTGACATTGGGAAGTTTGTTTGCATTTATGACGTGACAAAAAATTCTAACCCTGTTCTGAAAATTCTAATTCAAGCTCGAGGATTGGGGGTTTGGCAGAAAAATAAACAAACGTATTCTTTTAATATTTTATAAATGTATTCACAAGACAATACACATATCAATTTTCCTTTCAATACTAAACTAAAAAAGTCTATAGCTATTGAAAATACAAATGGCTATTTTATACTTGATAAAACACATTTTTCTTCTGAATAGATACTCCTGCCTGCAATGATATGAATATTATTAAGTATTGCTTTCAATTGAATTTCGATGAATGATGTCTAATTTTGAAAGTTTTGAAATGAGCGAGATAAAAATATGAGGCGAGTATCCACTCAAAGTCTATGTACATATATTCCAAAGATTGCTTTTTGTTTTCTCCCTTGAGACGTTTACTAAAAATTGTGTAAAAAATATATACATTTTTATCTAAAACTACGGGATCGCAAGATCTCAAATGTTTTCATTTTCGTGTGAGACAATCATAATAATACTGTAGATGGTTTATTGCACAACACATTGGATTAAGTCTATTGAAATCAGAAATTTAGTCGAAAAAATAATCATAGTCTCGCATCGAAAATAAAAACGGTCAAGATCGCAGGCATAATAAATAAATAAATAAATAAGGTGCTCTAGAAAAAAGCTAACTTATAGTACATAAAAAAGTGTGGCTGCCAAAACTGGCCTGGAAGAAATTTACGGTATAAAATAATAAAAAACACTTTTTAAAAAACTATTTTTAAATATTTGGCATCGATTTCTTCGTCAACAACATATATTCTCGAAGAAGTGACTGGTTATACTAACACTATACAATAATCTTAGGCGATTTGAGAACGCTATAAATATCTCTCTTTTTTCTTGTCAAAAATATACTTTAAAAACTAGAAAGATAAATGCATACATTAATATCATTTACAACAAACACTGTATGGCCTCGATGTGAAAAAAATCAAGATTTGACTCTTTCACGTAGTTTAAATATTCCATTCAAGAAAAATCTCAACTCTATGCTCACGACTTTAAAAAATATAATCTTTTTTCGTGAATCATAGATTTCAAAGGCAAAAATTATGGGGAAATATTTCCTCAAAAGAATTTCTCAGATATAAATTCTTTTAAAATAGTGCAAATTAATTTGAATATCATAATTTTTTATATAAATGTGTAACATTCATTTGGATTCTTGTTTTTTTTCTATCTGAGATTAAATTAGCATTCGATTAATCGAATACACGAAACAATTATTTAATATTCAATTCATAAAAACCATGTTGATATACACACAGAAACAGTATTCTTTGACAACCCCGTACGATGATTCGATCGAAAAACATTTGATTCCATCATATTAAATATATTCGAAGTGAAACCATGCTACGTATGTGTCACACTAGATGTGGTGAGAAATTTCAATTCAAAACGAAAAACTACTTATATACTTATTATCGAAAGATTCATTAAAAACCTTATGCTATACGAATTTGTAATCAACTTATTATACTTTTTCAAATCCACGTAACTCTAAATGGTTTTATACTGGCTGTCAGATACTCTAACATCATTTGTACTTCATTCAATCAGTTTATATATCATTTGGAGATCAATGAGGCACTGACAATCATTTTCATTTTTGAAAGAAGTTGTCGCATTTGGATCTGGGATTGAAAATTATTGATTTGTCAATAAAGTACCCAATATTGGATTGCACGGCTGGCTGACGACATTCCTTTCGCAAACGTGACAAAAGCAAATTTCGAGAACATTCACATTAAGTCACACCCCACGGGCTCAAAATCTCCCAACATCGAAAAATTAATTTGGAGTTTTTTGTACATAGGGGAGGCAAGGGCATAACGGGGACGCGAGGCACGACGGGCCACCCACACATACAAGTAACTACGCACACTAGCTGTGTTTTTTTGTTTTTGCCAATAAGAGGGCATTTCGCATCGGCCTTCAGTGCGGCAGTGACCGGCGATCAGAGTGCACGCGTTTATTTTTGACAACCAATTCTTTTTTCCGGCGACATTTCATCTAATTTTGAGTGTTTACCAAAACGCGTCTAAAAAGGAAAATATTTAGATTACTACTATAGTTTTTTTTAATGTGTATTACTCTACTAACATCAACTATTGATATGTTTTGAGCAAAATCACTCTGACCTTGAATTCGTTTTTTTGTTCGTTATTTAAAATTCTGTTAGACATGGGGGCATAACGGGACATGGCTATGGGGCACAATGGGGTACCCCGTTGTGTGGGAAAACGCGAACAACTTAAACGGACGAAGAAGTGTTCAAATCCGAATGATCCCCGGTTTAAAAAAAACTCAAAAAAACAGAAGACTCAAAAAGCTCGCTCTGATGCAGAAAATGTTAAGGAGGATGTCTTATGCATCTATTGTGTTGACTCGAACCACACTTATTTGAAGTCTTCGGAGCTTTGGGTGGCCTGCCAGCTATGTGGACAGTGGGCCCATACAGCATGTGCAGGAGTTGATGACGCAGATTTAGAAGAAATCCACATCTGCTTATTCTGGGACAAATAAAATAGTGTACCCCGTACTGGGTTCCCCATACTGCCCCTACCCCGGGGCACGATGAAGGTTTGGTGAAATTAAAAATATTATTTGATATCTTAGTTCACCAAATTCGGTGCCAAATGATAAATTAATAAGTAACCAAAGAATTGTTATTAGTGTTCATTAAAAAATATTTTATGTTTATTTTTTTATTATTTATTTCCCTTAACGTCCCCGTTATGTCATCCCCCCCCTCCCATCCTTAATATATTCAGTAACTATGTATAATTCATCGAAATTAATTATATGAGATATTTACATGGATATTTTGTTTATATTTCATGGAATGAATCTAATCCTTTCCTTCTACTGAACAAGCCTTGCTTGGATACTTTAGTGGCTCAAAAATATATGCTTATAACTCCAAATATCAAATGACTTGTCGAAAACGGTACAAGAGAAAGTCATAAGCACATCCCACTTGTACCTCAGATATATACAGGAGCAGTCTCGATGTTAGGACAAAAATCGGAATCAAGCGGTAGAATAAACACCTCAGGATTTGTCAGGAATCGTCAAGGGCGCTTGTTCTTGGAAAGGACCTGTAACGATACACGGATACATTGGAAACATGGTCGTTAAAGAATCTGTTGGTAGTGTGGGGGATCTCAGAAAAATATCGTGTTTGGAACTGAGCAAACTACTAACATCTAGTTTGAAATCTGATTCATCGGTCCTATCCAAATCTGTCTGAGCTATGCCGAGCTCTTTACGCCTCATTTTTTCAGTATATTCGTCCAAACCATGCTGAACTTTATTCAAATTTCGGTGCTGATAGAATACCAAAGAAATGCGAGTCGGAGACAATCTGTTGGGGTTTTTGAGAGCCGTTGTAGCATGCAATTCGTGCTTCGCACACTCAAACAAAACACTACCGTGAGGAAGAGCAATCGCAACTCCACCTATATTGCTATCCCTGAAGCATTCTGCATTATCAGTGTGAGAAATATTCACAATCTTTTCTTTGGAATCGTTTGGAGACGATGTATTATAACTGTTAGAATGCCGAGAGACATAGTCACTCGAAGTCGATGAATTATAGTCGCCAAGCACCGGTGAATTATTTGGGTATAAGTCATCAAAGGGATTGTTGGCATGGTAAGAAGGGGAGTCAATGAAGTTATTACTATAGTTACTGAGATGAGGCGTTGGAGATGCATTTGGTGGCTGATAGTAGTTTTGGTTATAATAATCGCTTGTTTCGTTTCTGAGGCAACCAAAATGGGAGTAATGATTACTGAAGTTCGTAGGAGTCATTGGAGTTTTGAAAATAGAGAACTGAGGTAGGCTAGGAGAAGGACTACTAGGATAACTGCTGTTACCATTCAAACAGTCATTTCTATTGGAGAAAGAAGAATTACTATTGTTACTGCTGTCAGATAAATTATCGTACCTCCAGATTGATTTGTTTGGATAACCTAATACTGTACTGGATACCTGACCGTTTTGTATTTCACTATTACTACTTTGCTCCCTTGGTGAGTTCATCGAAGTTGTCGAAGATATAGAAGGAGAAGATGGCTGAGGGGTAGAGGTTTTTCTTTTTGCTCGTTTACCCTCCTGGCTCTTCTGGTTCCTTCGTAGACATTTTTCAGCAGGTACGGAGCGTGTTCTCACTTCACTGCTATACCTTTAAAAGGAAACTTTTGCTATTATGCTGTTATTTTGCCATCTGATTTATTGATGAGATAAACTACGCTTTAAACTAACAAGATGTGATAGACAATAAGAAATTATGTTAGTAATGGGGAATATAATTAAAATTTCCAAGTCTCTTTTTCTCTAGGGATCTGTTGGATGATTTTCCCTAACCACCTGAATATGCAAACAAAATCAACTTCACATATATATTTTTGACTTTCCCAAATCAAGTATACAGTGTCCGATAAAGTTGGCTACAAATGGAAAAAAAATTGTTATTGGAATTTCTGAAAAACTCTAATGGCGGTTCGTTTCTGCATGTCTGAAAACAAAAAATTCCATTGCGACTTATATCACGTGACCTCAGATTTGGCGGGAATTTAAAAAAAGTTGTCTGTGGTGCCGAAAACTGGGTCAAATTGACAAGATATCGAAAAACTTTAATGAGAAAATGTGTTTGGAATCCAACAAAGACCCCTTATACCAATTTTGAACCAGATTTTAAAAAAATGCCATTTTATTCCTCTACTCTTACTAAGAAACATTATACATTCTTGTTTTATCTGGAAACAGCTTTAATAACCTAGATCACATAAGTTTGGGTCAAAACTGATCAAATATTTGTGGAATAGACATTTTGCGGGAGATTAATATTGAAAACACGATTTAGTCTTGTCACTAGGTGTCATGCCCTGTATATTGATGCACATGAGCTTATTCAACATTCCCAACCCATAAATAAAATTCCAACCAACTAATATTTGTAATTAAAACTTAATAAAACACTATTTATCCTAATTGAATTTAGTATTGTTTAGGTGGATGTGGAAAATAAAAAAACCTCAAAAACAAACAATGTACAAATTTTCAATATTCTACATGACCACCTTCGCGCCTCATACATAGAATTGTTGTGGAAAACATTTCGCGGCGAACATTTTTCAACGTAGTTCTGTTGATCAGTGCTGCACAATTCCTTATACAAATTTCTAAATGTTCTACATTTCGAAATGGGCGATGTTTATAAACATTGCTTTTTAGGTAACCCCATAAAAAGACATCACACGGCGTTAGGTCTGGAGACCTAGCAGGCCAAGGATTACCTGAATATCGACCTATCCACTGCTCACCAAACTCATTGTTCAACCACTCCCGCACTTAATTCGTAGAATGAATAGAAGCCCCATTTTGTTGGAAGAATAAACGAATCCGCTCTTGTAACGGTAGGTTGTCGATGAATGTAGATATCTCGGTCCGTAAAAAGTTCTAATACCGTTCACCATTTAAACTAAATAAATAATAGTTTAAAAAACTAAAAAACACACTTTTATAGAAAACCAGACTATAAAAATAGAAAATAAGAAAAAAATTCATTTTATTTAAAAAAAAGCGTGGGGTGCATGGTATCGCCACGGCCAACAATTACCTGTGATCTGAGACATTTCTTACTTTACTGCCCTAGGTGTGTAATGTACTATATAATTATTGATACCATGCACCCCACGTTTCTTTTTTAAATAAAATAAATGTTTTCCTTATTTTCTATTTTTTTAGTCTGGTTTTCTATAAAAGCGTATTTTTTAGTATTTTTAAACTATTATTTATTTCCTACTTTTTAGTGTGGTTTATTTAAAAGCGTGTTTTTTTAGTTTTTTTTTAAACTATTATTTTTATATTTTTTTTGCAAATTAAAAAATGGAATAATCTTATCAAATTAGGTAATCATAATCTCCGACCCCAAAAACCCCCACATACCAATTTTGAATAGAATCAGACCATAATCACAAAACTCGGCCGCCATTTTAAAGCCGCCATCTTGAATTTTTCAATTTTACAAAGAATCATAATATTCGACCCCAAAACCCCACATACCAATTTTGAATAGAATCAGACCATAATCACAAAACTCGGTCGCCATTTTGAAGCCGCCATCTTGAATTTTTCAATTTTTACAAAAGAATCATATTATTCGACCCCAAAAACCCCCACATACCAATTTTGAATAGAACAGACCTTAATCACAAAACTCGACCACCATTTTGGAGCCGCCATCTTGAATTTTTCAATTTTTACAAAAGAATCATAATCTCCGTCACGAAAACCCTCAGATACCAATTTTGAAGCGAATCGGACCATAATCACAAAACTCGTACGACATATTGCAGCCGCCATTTTGTTTTTTTTTCACACAAAAATTTCTTAATGCATTGTCACCGGAATTATGTACACCTGCCAAATTTCAAATCATTCGGACGTCTGGAAGTGGGTCAAAATCGCGCCCAAAGGAGTCAGTTACAAACAAACATACAAGTGAAGCTAATATAAAGCGTGTAAAAAGAAGTGACCAACAATGCGCTCATTTAAAATTCCACACCAACTTTCACTTTGAAACTATATTGGTCCTTGGCTTCAATAATGAAATTAGGATTATGATCTGCCCACCATCTACAATTTTGAGAACTGACGACACCATTTGAGGTAAAAGTTGCTTCGTCAGAAAATAGCACATTTTTTGAGAAATCACGATTGTCTTCTAACATTCCCTGGAATCATGCACAAAAATAAAATCGAGCGTCATAATCCCTGACTCTAGTACTTGCACAAATTTTGGTTTGTATGGGTGAAAGTGATTTTGCTTTAAAATTCGTCTAACAGAGGTTTGAGATATTTCTGCCTTTTCTGCCATAATTTTCGTCGAAACTCTTGGCGTCTCAGTGACTGTCAGTAAAACATTGTTCACATTATTTTCATTAGTTAGAACAGGCTTAACGTGAACACTTTTATATTTGTTTCCCAACCGAACCAATTTCCATAAATTTTTGCAATATCTTTGCCACCGTAGTAAAATGCAAATTTTGCTCTGGATGCCCTCTATTGAAAATTTCAGCTACTTCTCTTGTGCTATGATAATTTTCGCTATATAGCAATACTATTTCTATTTTTTCTTTTATACTCAGTTTTCTATTGATAGATTGAAAAACCCAAAAACTGATCAAGAACGACAACACCAACAAGTTATTGTGACAATAGGCCTTTTCTTTTAGATGATTTTTTAAGGCGCATGGGCTCGTTTTGAGACCCAAAGTCTGATTGGCTATTAAGAAAGTGAATAGCCATTGGTTAGTTTTGAAATAACAATTTGAGATTGGCTTAGTTCAAAATTAGCGGTATTTTCACATCATGTCAACAGTCAACTTCATGACAAATGCACCTGCATACATTGGCGTTCGTAACTTTCTTTGTAGGTTAAGTACTTATTACCTATTTTATACCGACCAAAACCTTTAATTCGTAGATAAAATAATGTACACGAATATTTTCTAATGGTGAGTTTTCTTCTCCATGTAAATTCGAATCAACTATCCATAGGCAAACTCGGAAATATTTTATTTCTAAAAAAAAAAATCGCCGTAATGCCGTTGGGTCTGACAGGTAAACAAGTTAGTCATTTGTCATCTAAATGAAAAAGCCTATTGTTATTGTTACAACAAAAGTAGATCTTTTTTCAAAGCCGCTTTATAAAATTCAAAAATATAGTTAAGTCATAATGTGTTATTAAGTTTTTGTTTCAATCTGGTTCAAAATTGGTACATTTTCACATTTTCTCAATACATTTTTTCGATATCTTGTCAATTTGACACCACAGACAACTTTTTTTTAAATTCCCGCCAAATCTGAGGTCACATGATATAAGTCGCAACGGATATTTTAGTTGTCAGACATGCAGAAACTAACCGCCATTAGATTTTTTCCCCATATGTAGCCAACTTTATGACGGACACTTTAGCAATAAAAAATCCAATGAAACAACAAATAAATTAAAAGGAGGCTTACTTTTCCAATACGTCAATACCGCCAGTTCTAACTTTTTCTTCTTGATTTTCGTTCGATCCAAACTCGTCAGTATCTTCAGCCACATACATAGGCAATACATGAAGCTGTTCATCTTCTGGCTTGGACAAACTCCTATGCTTTGTCAAAGTTACCACCACTGTACAACCATTGACCATGTTGTGCAAATCCTTATGGGCATGGGCGCAAAAATCGACACAAGCAGTTACTCCAGAAAAAGGCCTTCCAGGAACATGTCCCAACCGGCAGTCAGAAGCAATATCTTCAAAATGACATTGATTTTTGAAAGATTGTGGAGCCAGTGACCTGTACATAGGACTCAGGTTATTCGTGAGTTTCTGAAGCTTTTCTTCGACAAACATTTCCTCACTTTTCTCGGTGAGCCGAAACTTCCTGACTTCTCGGGATCTCGTAAATTTACAGCCATTATAATACATTGACCATGAGCAACCAAAAGTGAAACTAGCCCCACAGGTGTTTTCATCAGCACCTTGGCAAGCACAGGTTCTAGGCTCATTTGTAGCACATCTTCTTTTCGTAGGGATACCAAACTTATTGAGTTTTTCAGTCAATAGAGAATAGAGTTCGTCAGCATCACCTTTCTCAACACCTTCCCATGAAACTATACATATCACAATGAATGCAGAGTGACAGGAATGTCCTTTTCGATGCTTGACAATTACCAAGTATTTTTCTTCTAAGTTTTGGCGTCTTATGATCTGTAAACAAAGGTAACTTGACAAACAATGCATAAAGTAAAATGACCTTCTAGGGTTTTACTTAAATCGATTTGAATAAAATTTGTTATTTTGTTTTTTCGTGAATATTTCCGTTTTTTTTTTTTTTTATTTTGACAATGAAATGTAATGAAAAAAAAGGCTTTTTTTCATCGAAAATAGCTCAAATGATTCCACTGATAATTTTTACATTCCTACTATGATAAAAAATATGAAAATTTAATTTTACCATGAAAAGTTCAAAATTGTTTTGAAAATGTCTATTGAATGTGTGGCATTTGTAACAAAACAGATGTTCGAAAAACAAGATATTTTTAATTTGTTTGAAAATATGAATAGGATCTTCATAAAATCAGATATGGAATCATCTGCAACTCAAAGATAAACTTTAGTCACTATTTTCCATCTTTCTAGATCACATCTTTGGGGTATTCAAGTTGAAAAGGGAAACATTTTCATTGAATATTGAATAGAAATATTTTTCTGTGAATTGAAAAATCCTTATTTTTGTGAATATCTAACAGAAAACAACTACTTCCCCGGCTAAAGCCACCCTGGACATTGAACTACATCTGATAGATATTTTGAAAGGACCCTAACTCAAAGGAACAATTTGACTTGGGGGTCCTTTCAAAATATCTATCAGATGTAGTTCAATGTCCAGCGTGGCTTTAGCCGGGGAAGTAGTGTTTTCTATTAGATATTCACAAAAATAATTATGTTTATCTGGATTTTTCAATTCACAGGAAAATTTTCTTTAATATTCAATTGAAAATGTTTCCCATTTCAAGATATTTAAAAAAAATCTATAGACTTGACGAAACTCATAGTTACAGAAATATAATTTGTTTTGTTTCAATTAGTCCTAAATGGGCGACTTTTCAATCATTATATGGATTCAAACCTTATGGGTGAAAGTGGCTTGGTTAGTCCAGTAAAACCGGGTAGAAATAACAAGTTGAAATTAATGATAATACCCAAAGGAAATATAGAGAATATATTGTTTATTTGCAAAAAATACCATATAATGTACTCAAATACACGGTTACAAAAGATCTTCCTGAAATAATATTAAAGTAACAGAAGGCAATTTGTTTTAGTTATGTAGAGACAGGCCTTCCAAAGTTTTTCTAGTTATCCGTTTTCTTGCTAGTCATTTAAGTAATGAGACATTTTCAGATTACATTTGTTTTAATTAATTTACATTATAATTCCTTTCGTAATCTATGATTTAATTTAGGAACCTGGAAGCTACATATAATATAACATTGAAAAGAACTTAATAAAATTCATTATCTTTTATTAATAAGCTCAAATCTTTGTTTTATTTCTGATGAATGAGAAAAATACTAAGAGGAAATCTTAACTTATAAGTTTATAAGTCTATCAGTAATTGAAAACATAAGAAGTATGTCAGTGAAGGTGCTACGAGTATCCAGATTTCTCTCTTGGCTCGGCCAACATCAGTTTCAATAAATAATATTTTCCTAATTAAAACGACCGTTTGGTACAGCGTTTTCGTTTGTCTAACAAAATCTTTACGGATATTGAACATATGAAAAAAATTAAACTTTCCCCCACACAAAATATTCCTAACAATACCTACACTTGTGTGACATTTTTTCCTTCTACATATCTATGCTCCCATCACCGTTTCCAGTTAATTTAGAAGCACAGGTATCCCAAATTTCAGTCTCAGATGGAGACAGCATTTTTGGATATTCTAAATGTATTTCCATAATTCTTCAAAACATTCAAATCATAAAGAACATCACGTGATCATTGACAAGGGATATACTTAATAAATATGCAGAATACTCACCCACTTCGCAATCGGACATCCCTGAGATGTTTTTCCTTCCTTTCCAGTGTATCGTACTTTCTCAATCCTTATAGCATCTCCAGTTACTCCAGTTCTACATTCTAAATCATACCGCAGACTCTTCAAACTATTTGCACACCCCAGATGAGTGTAGTAGCTGCCAGGTTCTGCAGGAGATTCTCCCGGTAAGAAACATTTGCAGTCTGGTATTTCCATTCCTAACTGTTTGTTCATTACCTTGTCAGAAAATACAGGAGATAAATAATTGTTTTTGATACTAAGGTTCTTCAGGGGGCTAGGGGTTGAAAAAATCTTGCTTTCGATATTTGATTTATCAGGTGATAGATACTCCTTCTGGGAATGAGGTAGAGCTTGGTTATCAATCACAGTTTGTTTGTTTTCGTCTTGTGTACCCTGTACAATTTTGCGAGGCCGTCCTCTGGGTCGCCCAGTAGGTTTGTACTGCCTAACTGGTTTTTCCACAGAGGCCTCATTTCTAATAGTTTTGTGGATATTTTGTAAGTTGCCTAGATTAGATGATGGATACTCAATTTTCTTATTTAGATACGCGGGTTCTGGAGTATGTCTCTGAACATTTTGTCGGTAACTGTTAGGAGATTTCATTTCAGTATAGTTGTGTGAGTCCTCAGCAAAGTTGAAGTTCCTTCTGCTAATAGGGAAACCACACCCCTGATCTTGAGAAGAGTCTCTACCACTTTCGTTTTTAACTGCATACTGCATGTGCTGTTGAAAGTAAGGTGGCCGTTGAAGATTTCTGTTACTTGGAGTTTGATAGTGATGAGCCTCGTAGTTTTGTTGTTGATTTTGATGTTGCATCCTCAGTTTATTGTGATTTTCAGGAGTTTTACTATCCTGGCTTCTACATAATAAATCACTATTATTTGTGCTTTGTTCATTCTTGTAGGCAAATTTAGGATGTCGGTAAAGCTTCAACGATTATTTGAACCTGGATTCTTGAACTCATTGAAATGTGTGTCATCAGACTGATTGTTATTTGCAGTGCCTGAAATAGCTTTCTGATGTGATTCTACTCTTTGTTTGTTCATAACGTCAAAATCGGGTTTATTAGGGGAGCCACCATCAACACTTATTCGATCTGTTAAGTGATGATGGTGGCTATACCATAAAAAATGACCGGTAGGGTTTTGTTCGGCAGCTTTGGATTCCTCAATCTTGTTGTTCTCTTGTTGCTGTTTATTCAATATCATCGTTTTTATTCGCGTGTTTAAGTTCACCTTGTCCGCCTGCGAAAAAGTCTTTGTTCCCTGCATCTCCCCTTGCATATTTTCTATCCTACTCGGTGAGTTATTCACATCTTGCATGTATTGGTTGTGTTGTTCTTGGTGGTCGTAATCAGGCTCCATTTTGATTTGTTGCTGATCCCACATGATGGAGCCTTCGTTCTGCCATTGCTGATGCTCTTGTCCGCCATACTGTTCCTGGCCTGGATAACCACTAGAGTTGTGTGAATCTAGCTGCGGACTGCTGTGGTTCACTTGTGGATACCCAGGCTGGGCGTTTCCCGAATTTGCATTCACATAATTCACCGAAGAATTCGGACTGAAATTGCCGATCGTCGTGAAAGCATTGTTAGTTTGTTGCGACTGCTGCTGTGTTTGCACTTGTTGTACTTGCTGAGATGCCTGTTGTTGATGTTGAGTTTGCTGGCTGAAACTCTGCCCAGGTGTCGCTGGGTTGACAGATCCCGGTCTGGAATTATTACCAGATTGGTTTTCATTACAGTTGGCGTACTAGCAGCAGAAATAAAGTTCTGTTGTTGTTGGTTGCCAGTTGTTGTGCAATGGTATACTCTTGGTATTGCCTGCCATTATTAACCTGTTGCTGCTGCTGTTGTTGCTGCTGCTGCTGTTGTTGTTGCTGCTGCTGCTGCTGTTGTTGGGCTGGACTAGGACTAGGTGTGTGAGAATAGTTGGAATTTGGTCTGGCTGGCTGCATTTGTACTTGCTGAGTAGGAGCGCTAGGCGGTCTAGGGTTCGTCAAAACTTGAACTGCTCCTGTATAAAATGTATTTGCTTCAAAGGCGGGTTGCTGATAAGTTGTCTGGTAGATACCGTTGGGATATTGCTGGTAAGTTTCTATTGGCTGACCAGCTGCTGGTATCTGTTGTATAAATTGACCTTGAGTCCAACCTGTAATACAAAAAATTATGATTACAACGAAAATTGCATAGAAAGGGACATTTCTTTTTTCCGTAGTTATTTGAGTGGTTTTCATATAAGTTTGAATAACCTACCTTGAGAAGGATCTGCTTGCCATACTGGGGTAGGGAATCTGTTGGGATCTGCGTAGAAAGGCATTTGGGTCTGAAAATAAAGTGTTTTGTTTATATCAAATAGAGTTCGGGAATATTTTGTTGTGATGAAATGTTACACAGTTGAGTTCAATATTATTGAGTTAAAATGGTCAAGAAGGCTCAACCATGAATTCGTGCATTTGTGATACGGGCATATCTATTCTAAAACTACTGACAATAATTTTCCTTCGACAAATAGTCAAGCATCAATAAAAGAGTAAAAATCGTATTCATAAATTCTAAACAATCTAGGACTTTTATCTCGACTATATTTATTTCTTCAGGCAACACACAATCACAATCTTGAATGGATATGTAAACATAAGATAAGGAAATGTTGATAAACGAACGAGTACTCCGACAAGTCGATATGAAATATTTATCGGTTATAAACGAATGAACTGCGATAAAAATCGAAAATATCGTACTTGGCACAATTCTTTATATGACAATAAAAACATGACATTATTTCGATCCGAGACTGGAAAAGAACCATCAAATAAGCCGTAAAAATTTCTACGAACCCAATCGATATTTCAGCAGTTCAAATATTAGGCCAGTAGAGGTAGACATGATTTTCCCAAAATTTAATTATAATTCCAAAAGTTTCAAAACTTCAGTAGAGTGAAGAGGACTTTCATATGATATGTAGTCTGATTTTTCAACCCTTTTTTCTGAACCGAAGATGTTGAAAATCAGGATTTAATGAATTTTCACATTATTAGCGCGGAAAAATTTGCAAAAGTTTTACATCCTTTGATAAATTTGCAACCACTCATACAAAACGAAAATGTCTGTTTTATCGAAAAAAAATTGTTGTAATTTTTCGATGAAAATTCCAAAAGTTCTGCAAACTTGAAAAAATAACTGAAATAATGTTCTTGACAAGAGTTTTAATTTGCAACCTCTTGCGTCAAACGGAAAATATATTTTTTCATTAAATTGTTTTGTTGTTGTTGTTGTTGTTGTTGTTTTAACGAAATAAGTATTGGAATTATTACAAAAGTTTCAAATAATGGTTGCAAGTGGAGATGTCCTGACGTAGAATGTTTTCATTAATTTGCAACCTCGTCTGCAACACGGAAATGACACCAAAAAAAGCAAAAGTTTTGCGAATCGCGCAGACAACTTATTTTACCAATTGGTGGCGTATAATAATTTGCAAACTATGTTACAATGCAGAACATTGGGAATTAAAAAAATATTTATTTTTGCAACACCTGTGTTATCTGAAAAAATAAATATTTTTATATATCTAATAAATGACATTTCATTGTGTTACCAAGTTAACTATCGACTAAGAAGAAGCTCGTCAACGGTAGGTGAGATAATTCAATGTTGAAAGCTAACGTTTCCCGATATGAATTCAAAACATCATATTACAATTAGGAATTTGCATAAAAAATACTCTTGAGTACGTTTGATGGAGGATCGAGAACCTCTCGACACGTTTTCATAATTTTCTTGATTCATCAAAAAATGGAGGAAATATTGAGATTTAAAAAACATTTGTACTGTTTGTTGTACATTAGTACGATTAGCCTACAACTGTGTTACGTCACAGTGTTTTTTTTACAGAGTATGAATGCAAAGCAGTTTATTTAACATGATTTTTTACCAGAATAACAAGAAGACTGACAATTGTATTTTTCTGACAGACAACTATATAACTAACCAAAAACAATGCACATTCATCTAATTGTCCTAAAGCTACAACTGAAATAGAATTGCCTACCAACATGTTTTTTCCTCTTTATTTTCAAAATGTTTATAAATCAAGAAAATGATTCGTACATGTCGATTACATTTCAGTCCTCCATTCGGATTCAATAGAATTTTTCATGCGAAACCACAATTGGAGTTAAAAGTCGCGTCGAAAGGTAAATTATAATTAATTTTGTTCAAGAAATAGGTACATACCTACCTGTAAAAATTAAATTTGAGATGTAATTATATATTATTTTTCAGCAACATTTCTGTTTGACGATGAATATTATGTACTTGCGAGATATACAATCGATGACGTTTTGATATCCTTTCTTCCATAGAGCATCGATTATTCATTTTAAAATATCGTCGATTGGAATAAAGTCATGTTGTGACAAGTGAAGATTTTAAATGAAGAATGATTGCATGTCATTTCTAATCAGAGCCGGATTAAGAGGGGGGCAAACGGGGCCACAATATAAATTTTTGGGTAAAATTTCCTAACAAATACCGAAGGATATGCAAAATTATATATAAAAAATCTGACAACGAAAAAGCAGTTCTCCCACTTTTTCCTCTCATTTTTCGTTTTAAACATTCAAAAACATGTTTCGTATTCTTGTCAAAATCCATGGTTAATATTAATCTTCGATCTGATGAATCATGTGTATTTGCGAGAAACAATCACCAAGTAAAACATCATACTATTATACAAAATATTATATCGTATCGAAATTAGCTGTAAAAACAAGAACAATTGAATTTAAAAAAAAATATGCATTTTTTTTATTAAATGAAGGATTTTCTGTCGATGTATTCTTCGAATGACACAGCGATCTAGATACACAATGAAATTCAATAATCATAAGCAAAAGAAAATAATATTTCAATTTATGAATATGATTGCATCAAATTATTTATAAGAGCCCTGTGCGCATTCCATAATAGAACAAAAGTTCAAATTCTGTTGACTATTTTTCTGCCGATTCTACAAACACTTTGCCCGTCTATACCTGTTTCTCCTATTTATTGGTGTTGACAAGTGTCCGCTGAGTGGCGCGCTTGTAGCAGAGAAATCCCCGAAATCTGAAAGTGTGAATCTAAGAGAAGGATGACATTCCGCAACAAATGTAAATCCTTCTGAAAAGGACTATCAAAAGACCAATCTAAGATGTTTCTACTATCAAATTCTTGAAACCAAAATTCAGAGCTACATTCTCAAACATTGAAATTAAAATGATTATTTTTTGGACATTGCTAGAAACCAATGGAAACGTTCAATTCAAATAATTCATATACGTTTTGGCCAATCAATAGTGGGAATATTCTACCTAGAAAATTGTCGCGGGAATAATTTGAGGTATTTTGTTTTTATTGTCTGACAAGTAATATTTTTAATTTGACGTCTGTCATCAATTCGCATGAAAAGTGTGAAATGAATCAAAACTGGATTTGACCGAAATCATCAATGATTTTTCGTCGAAAAAAGCTCGTAAGAATCCATTCGTTTACGCTGTAATTTAATTTATTTCTTGTATTTTATTATACCTACATATGCTCGTGTCGAAATAATTTGATTTGTTCCGCAATAAATAAAAAAAAAACTTGTTTGAAAAATAATTAGGGACCTCCACTCCTTTGTTGCCCCAGGGCCTCCACCCCTTTTAATCCGGCCCTGTTTCTAATGCGATACAAAATTGATGTCTTCCATTTAACAGAATTTATCAAAATTTTGTATTCTTTCGATTGTTGAATTCGAAAATATTAGATTAAAGTTATTTCGCTGATTAGTCGAAAACAGGGATTGCTTCTGAGATCAATAATTAGTTCAAATCTTTTAATGGTTAACTACGTAACCGTATTATCTTCGGATACAATTTCAATCAACCAGTACAAAGTATAACAGATATACGCGATTGATAATCAAGTATTTAACTGGACCACTGTAGATATGTCGCTCTAATATATATCTTAAACCTATTTGCACAATGTTTGCAATTTATGGCCAAATTATAAAAAAACATATCAATTATAAAAAAAAAATTTAGAACAATGACGGTTGCAAATCTCTTGGACAGTAAATATTAGTTGTAATTTTAATCGCAATTTGCAGAACTTTTGAAATTTTTTCAAAAGTTGTAAAAATGCAACAAATGACAAAAAACAAGGTTCCGTAACTTTGACAAGGTTGCAAACTTAATGCTTAAAACACCATTACTACAGGTATGCCTAGTTTGCAGAACTTTTGGAATTTTCAGTGCAATAATAAAGCATGAAAACGTTTTTGCAATGGAAACAATGTTCCGTTAATCGCAGACTTCTGCAAAATTTTATAGTTTGTTTTCATGAATGCACTAACATACCATTGAAGTTTGAAAACTTTTGGAATTAATGTTAATTGATTGTCTATATCTACTGGCCTATATAGTGATAATACTGGATTGCAAAACAATATGAAATAAGAGTGAACGAGCATCAGTTAGCAGAGCATGAACTAGAAAACCAGTTATCTGAAGTCTCATTTGAATTTTTGATTTTTTTATCATTTCGTAGTATTAATGTGTCTAAAAAAATTGTTTGGTGGCTGCGTGGAAAATAAAAGAGTAACCAGCCGCCTAGAGCGGCAAAAGGAAGGCTCTATAAAAATTCCCAGAAAATGTTATAGAAAACCACAACGGGAATGCCAGAATTAATGTGCCTTGGACTTTGGCAAATCTATTATTCTTTGTTGGGAATTATGACTAAAAAAATCAAACGTTAAGTTTCCATAACCTTGGCTATATTGATTATACTTTTGAAGATTACGATTATCGGTTAGGATTTTTTCTTTGTTTTAATTACCGATACGAATTTTTTATTTCATATTCCATTTTGTGGGTCTATTGAATAAATAGATAAAATAAATTAAAATAAAGTCAAACATGTTTTAATGAGCCTCCTAGGGCGGCATGATACATTAACGACGGCCCTAGTAACGGATACTGAGTTGAATGCAAAAAATATTGTTGTAGTAAAAAATACAGGTATTAAAGTATATGTGGATTGGATAAGAAAATTTTGGAAAACTACAACTTTTTTAAGATATTTATTTGTATTCTAATCATCGAATTCTACAGGAAAATAAAATAGGTAAGATTACTTCAGTGGCTGCTTTGAAAATTAGGTGGAACTCACTTCAAATATATTTGAAATTATGAAATGACTTCCACCTTTTCTCTGAAAAGTGAAAGTAACAAAAAAAAATCAATCCGTCCAGGAAACTAATAATAACCCCTCTTAAGAAAACAAACACCTTTCCATTGAGATAAATTACCGCACTGTTCCCAAAAATAAAAGCCATCCTTTTCACCTGAACACATGTACGACAAATAGGGAATAAGTTACTGCGAGAAGACAAAATAAACCTTTTGCGGGAAAGTTTATCCAGCAATTGGAGCCGTTGAGTTGAGACAGGCCGAATGCGATTTTGTTACCCCAAGGGGAAAGGGCTCTCCTCTCTTTCTCTGACCTGCCTCAACGGTAGGGGAGACCTTTTAGCCCAGCTATCAGACAACGGTGATCTCCCCAATCCCCAAAACTCAGCCGGCGATGATAACGGCATTTTCATTATCAAGGTCAGAGTGGATTGCATATTTTGAGGGGAAGACAATGAACCCCCATCAAAGGGCGGTCAGCGGACGAGCGACAGGTCTAGCCACGTTGTCGGTCATTGTCAGGTGATTATAGCTTGTTTTATTCGTGAAGCAGGATGTTTTTCATGATACTGTATGCCAAATATGAAACGTCGCCACATATCATCAGCCTCAAATATAATGTTTATCGGTAGGTATATCATAATTTCTGAAAATTCCTAACTGTTCATACAACAAAAAAAACATAAGTGTCCATGTTTTTTTAATTATTAGTTCTTTGGATAATGTTACTTAGAAATGACAAGAACGAGAAAATCATAAAAATTATAATATCGATGATTACCTACAATAAATATGAATAATTAGTAAGAAATAATAAGGGATATAGATTATATGACTACACGTTCAAATGTACTTTAGTTGAACACTTGTTTTGACAGAGTTTATACAGATCTTTTCTTTAATGTTCAAAATACAGTCGGATAATATTTCTCAAAAAAACCCGGATGTAATTGCCCTCTATATTTTCAATTATCTTCCTTCATATTTATAAAGAACCATTGCAGTTTGACTACACCTGATAAAGCTTTTGTATGGCGAAACGAGGTGGTAATTTTGCAAAACTGAATAATGTTAAAAACATCCAGCGAAATATCTTTGTTGGATATATTTTGGTTCGATTTTCCATGAAGGTTCCTTGCCTAGAAACAGTTAGATGTATTTTTATTGTTATTCGACAAAAAGTGTCCGACCCACATTGCAATTTTTTTCTTCTGATGAAAATTTTGTATATTGTAGTAATCTGAGGCGGCTTACTGACTTTCAAGGGCCTGGAGACCTAGCAGGCAAGTGATTGGCGCCTCTTTATTGACAGTAGTAAAAGAAGTCTCAAATCTGTCCTTCTACATACTGGCAATGAACATGCTTCTATTCCAATTTACCACTCTACTTGAATGAAAGAAGAATACTTGACCAAATTGGCCAACTTTGCCCTTGGTCAAATTGGTCAATTTGGCCAACTTGGTCAAATTGGTCAACTTGGTCAAATTGGCCAACTTAGTCAACTTTGTCGACATGTGCTAAGAAAAATTAAATGAAAAATAAGTATTTACCGAATTTTCGAAGATTAAGTAGATACAAGGGTGACAAGTGTGAGGTTGTCGTTGGGGAAAAAAGTATAGATTATAGCCATCTATATACAGCCTCAAGGAGTGACGTTCTTAAACCGCCCTTTGTGGACCAAAATTATCTTTTCGCACAAAAATGTCGATTAGTATACTACTTTTATCATGTTTTAAAGCATCTGTGAAAATTCTTAATTATTATTATTATATTAATAATAATAATAATTAATCTAATGAAACGCCCATATCAGGAAAACTATTGGTGTTATTTATAGGGAACTGGAAAATGGAAAATTATTCAATTTTTTTAAATTGTGGAATAGTGTAACACATTGATTTTTAACAAACTGTATATTGTTGAGAAGCAGAAAATATTGAAATCGGTAGAGCAAAGCATCCTGTAAACTCAATAATTTCTTCTTGTATCCCCAATCAATATACATATATTTGAGTGGACAGATTTTTGAAAAATTGTTTCGTTTGACGTCCAGAAATCGCGTCGTAGGTATGTGGTGCCCCGTCCTGTATATGAAAAATTCAACAACATGGCTTTCCAAATGGCGGACGTGTTTGATGCTCAGTTCAAAATTGTTATATGAGTTTTTTTTTCGGATCGAAATTGTGATTGTTGGTTGAAGAATTCGAGAGTGCATACGAGTTTTGTAATGTAAAGTAAGAATATTGAAAATTTTTGGTATATGAAGTTTTAGGTTTTGAGACAATGTATTTTGTATAGAAAAGCAAGCATTCGAGTTTGATATGTTTGGAGTCAAGAATTATAAATTATCTGCTCGTAAATAGTCGCGTAAGCGTCCTGGCTTCCATTTTCGGTAGGATCAATTGATGAAACGAACGTACCTAAATCTTGCAAAGACTACTATATTATTTTTTGACATTTCTAGAAACTAATGGAAACTTTTAATTGAAATCATTCATGTACGTTTTGACCAATCAAAACATTATAGTGGGAATATTCTACCAAAGACATGGAACAGACCATCAGAAGCTATAGCAAGAATTGAAGGCAGATCCCATACTTGGGATGCTAGTGGACTATATGATTTCAAGATATAGCTTTCACAAAAACTTCGAAACGAAAATACCCAGCAGAATAGACTGGCAAAAAGTACCACCCCGAACAAGAAAAGACATGGCTCACAGACGGCTCAAAGACAAACGAAGGCATCACAACAGATATATATGGCGCAATAGCCAAGACTAAAATCCGAATTAGCCTAGGACAACATGCATAGAGCAGTGTGATGGGGGATACTGAGGCAGAAGGTCGAAAACTATTGCCATCTACTCAGATAGCCAAGCGACCATACAGGCGCTAAGTGACATCAGGTCAATAGGCGAGATCACTAATTTCTGGAAAAAATACCAGTGTCCAGAACGATGAGAAAAATGGTTGGATTTTTTTCAATTCATTTTTCGAAATAGTTTTTCCAAAAAGAAAACCCAAAGAAATGTTCCTGTTCAAGTTCAGATCTATCGCCGATTGCCGAGAGCGTAAGATAATTACAGTGTTGCCAAGCATTATTCAAAAAAAAAATTACAATGTGAGCAGGCCAAAATATTAATGACATAGCACTCGGTATACATACATATTATTCAAGAATAACTTAATCAAGAACAGCTATCGAATGAGAAGTCCTTCATTTCAATATAACATATGCTAACACAAGTTCTGTTTCATTCATAGGATGGAACAGAATAACATTCCCTCAGAAGTTCCTCAAAATAGTGACGCTGGCTACTCGCCGATCGCCAAGAGTGCCAGGAATAAAAGCGAGTTATTCATAATATTTCTTTACAATGTGAGCAGGCCGAAACAATAAAGGCATAGCACTCGGTATACATACCATATTATTCAAGAATAACTAAATCTTCATTTCAATATAACACATGCTGACACAAGTTTTGTTTTATTCACAGGATGAAACAGAAGATATTTCCTCAGAAATTCCGCGAAATAGTGACACAGGCAACTCGGGAAAAAGCCAAATCAATGGACTTATGACGTCAAAAGAAGCGGCAATAACGCTGTGTTTGAATGTCTCACTAAATTTGAGGTTTTTAGAGCAGCGTTTATTCTAATATTACATAATCTTCTAGGAAAAACTATGCATACATAATATTTTATCACTATATTTCAACTTCAAGCCCATATAAAGCAAATTTTTTAGTTTGTGATCTCGCCTATTCCAGACCAATATGGGAATGCATCATTGCGTTCAGCAAACAGGGTGCTCAAAACAGAGTCACACTGACCAAGACACGAGTGCCACCGGTGCAACGAGGAGCCCGGGAAGGAGCGATACAAGCTCTGTTGGGCTCCGAATACTTTTGTGGAATCTCGAAAGTAGGCATAAACACATCCATAAACGCGTGGATACCAGCCAAATCGCAATATTGGTGGAATGAGGCGGACGAAATAACACTCGCCCAAATTCACAGCAGACCTATTAAGTCACCACCGCAAGCTTATACTAGACCTGGCGGAAGAAACCGAGTGTAGGTTCTGCCAAAAAGACGAGGAAAGCGCACTACACTACAATATTGCAATATGAAGAAGAAAAGCAAAGGCTGCAAGTTACACGAAGGAACAGCTGTCAAGGCTATGGAGTCTGGTAAGAAAGACAAAGCTAGGTAGGGAACTTTAAAACCACACAGGAAATTCCACAATAGGTCGGGGTGGACCAATGATTATACACCAGAAAGAGCCGCGTTCGTCGATTTTATCTGCCTTTCCCCCGCTCTCAACGGTTGGTTGTTCATAAGAGATCATGCATTTTTCACGATTTTTAAAACCTTCTTCTTGGTATTTTTAACTTAAACCTGTTGATTTTTTGGGTGTTTCTGGTTGGTGTGTTAATTTACTTTAGCTCCATTAAAGAACTCTAGATGCCTACGTTTCATTTCGTGATAGGGCACTTCGTTGTTTCGATTTATTGAGAATATTTGTGGAAACTTTGGGGCCATTATAATAAATAGGAATTATTGAATTGTCTCGATATTTTTATGAGTTGAGAATTTGGGCGAAGTTCAATAATATACCTACCTCTAGGAGGATGAGAGTTTGCAAGATAAGTCACAATTGTTAGAATGGGTTTATTTGAAAGTAAAAAGTTCTAAATTCAGTGAAAAAAATAATAATCTGAATGAATGTAATAAAATAAAAGTTGATGATTTAGTTACGTGTGGAATTGATATATGAATGCGAATATAAAGAGAACTGAAAAAATTATAACTTTCTTACAGGAAACTACGGCACACATTCCTATAGGCATGATCTGAAGTAAAAACAGCTATAACGAACACTGCCTAAGGAATTAGGTCAACCCTTCAGTATTTTCCGAGAGCTATATTTACCTCAAATATTTTCAATAAATCGAAAAACAGTTAAAAAAACAAGTGTCCTGTCACGAAGTGGGCTGCAACACGTACAGTCGATTCAATTTTCACGTATTCACGACAAACTATAGATGCTTATGGCACTATAAACCCATTGAAACGAAACTCAAATGATTCAACAAACATAAACACTAAAAAAAAACGACGAAAAATGTTACAAACAGGAAGAAAAACCGCTGTGAAAAAGTAGAAAAATACATGGGCACTTATGGCGGATGGAGCGTTGTTTCCCTGGTGACGTCAAATGACGATGCAAATCCGCGCATGTGCAGCTGAAATTTGGTCAATGTACGAATATAGGAAATAAGCCATCCTTTCATTGTGTGTAATCATTGGGGTTGGACCAAGGAGTCAATTACCAGTTACAAAACTAACTAAAGTTGAGAAGGATTTCATTATAACCAAAGTTTATAATAAGCCAAGTGGACCATAATAGTGTCTCACCCATGGGGTATATATTCTTTTGTTTACACCACCAGAACAATTATTTATCTATTTCGGAATAAAAAATGCATGTTCTTATCTTTTGTAGAAACAAAAACCTTTTATTTTCTCAAATATTCAATCCAAAAAAATATACCACTGGTTCACTAGGCAGTAATGCAACAAACACGTATTTATTGGTCGGTGGCTGCAGCCTGCAGCATAGAGGTTTGTAGCGGGGCGAGGTAGGGGAGCCGATATGATGTAAATATTATATAACTATATATTTTGATACGATAGATTGTGGTTGTAGAACAAAAAACAGCGAATCCGTTCTCTAGCGGCTGATGTTTGCACCAATAGATTTTTTTTTAGTTCTTTCTCAGAGAAAACTTGATATGTACATAAAATTATTTAGACTTGAGATAAGGAATATTAAATATGTTTTTAAAGTAGTTTATGGACTCGATTGAATATAATATATAATAATAATAATATAATAATTTATTTGCCGTAAGAACATACATTCATTAAAGATACTAGATATATTACATTTTATGCACACTGCAAATAAAAAACGTGATACACTAAAGGCTTAGCCTTGAAAGTGGTATCACATGGTTACCGCATTGTATAAAGTAAAAAAATAAAAATAAAGTCATAATATACCTTATTGAGTGAATGTCAACGTAGCAGTAGAGTGAATAATTAATGAACTAACAAAATTGAAGAATAACTAACTAACAAAGTACAAGTAACAGTAACAAATTAGTAACAAAATAGAGACAGAATAGAAAAAACATCGTTGAACAATCGGTTTTATGTATTATAAAAATAAACATTAAAATTTAAAAGTTTGAAAGTGGATTGATTTTCGATTTTTTTTATATTAAAATCCATGTGTACAAGGAGCGCGATCAGTTCAGAAATAATATGTATTATTAACATCCACAAATTGATGCACCTGCAGTCGTGGAAGACTTCTAATCCATTTCTTTATTTTTAATTTGAATGTGAATATTGATAGGATTGATTTAATTTCTGATGGTATAACATTGTAGAACCTAGGAGCTAAATATGAAAAAAATCTTTGGAACGTGTTTTTTTCCGCTCGGGGAATAATCGATTTTTGTTTTTTCCTCGTTTCATATTTATGTTCAGAGAAAGAGAGTTCTGATTTGAATTTGTGTTGCCTCGTGACTGTGGTTAAGAAGTATAATTATCGGGTATCAAAAATATTTGACTCTTGGAATAGTTCGTTAGTTGGGTAGAGGAAAGGTTTTTTCATTACAACTTTTATTATCCATTTCTGGATTTTTTGTAGGTGTGCAATATGATTATTTGTGGCAGCTCCCCATGCTATTAGTCCATTTCTGATATGAGTTTCAGCAAGGGCAAAGTATAATATTTTCATTTGTTCAAAGGTAATCATTTGAGACAGGTATTTGAATTTATATAGTGTAAACCTAAGTTTCTTCACTACATGGCTTATTTGTGTGTCCCATTTCAGATGTCTGTCTAAATATACACCTAGGTATTTGCAATAAGGTTTTGTATAAATTGTTGTGGACTTGTTGCCAATAGAAAAAGTGAGACTTTCGTATCCTGGTAGATGTCTGGTATAGGAAGTAAAGGGCAAAAAAATGGTTTTATTGAAATTAACTGTCAGTAATCGATTATTGAGCCAGTTAATTATCTTAATGAAATCTCTTTCACATTTTATTTTAAGGGTATCCCAACTACTCGCAGTATATATGATTGCTGTGTCGTCAGCAAAACTCAAGATATCACCTTCACTATTAATATTCAGTAAATCATTTATATATTTATATATATATATATATATATTGAAGAGTATCGGCCCGAGAACTGATCCCTGCGGAACTCCATAGGTAACATTTGCAGCAGAGCTCATTTCATCACCAATTTTAACATATTGATGTCTGTCTTCCAAATAACTTTTGAATAGTTGGTATGCAGTTCCTCGGAAGCCAACACTCTCCAACACACCTAATAACTGAGTGTGACTGACTGTGTCAAATGCTTTTTTGAGGTCGACAAATACACCGAGTGTTGGTGTCTTGGCATCAACATTTTTAGATATTTTCGATGTTAGGTATGCTATTGCATCTTCAGTAGATTTTTTTTCCGTGAAACCGAACTGTTTGGTTGATAATATGAAGAACTAATTCATTAAAGTCCGACTTCCCAAGGTTTATTTGTTTACTTTTTGTAGTTACGTAGAGTAAACTACAAAAACGTAAAAAATATATACATTTCGGAGGCTGCAGTCCTCATATTCAGTGTATTACTAATCCGACAGTAAATAACGATTTGGTAACAGGACCAAAATATTTTTTAAATTATACTAATTAATTACCAAATATTTGAAGGGGTGGAAATTTTTTATTTATAGTTAATCATTGTGTTTGAGAAATAATCTGGGTTTTAACCCCGTGCTGTTATATTTTTTCCATCTTTTTTGGCCATGACGAAAAAAATAACAATAATGTTCGCAAAAGAGAAATCATATTAATTTTTAACAGGCGTGTCTTCTCAACAAAAATGGCCGAACTGTCAAATATTTGAGATGTAAATTTCCCCCACTATTGTAGATTTCTTCCTTCTGAATAGGACATTACATTACAGAAACCATTTTCGATCTTTGGCAGTTCAGCCATTTTCGATGTATCTTTTGCGAACATTATTGTTCTTTATTATGGAAGGAAAAAACAACATGAAGTTAAATATCAAGTTTTTTCCCCGCCCAGAACAATGAATATATGTTTCCGACTCTTTCAAAAATTTGGTATGTTATAATAATTATAAAAAAAAATCCTTATTACCAAATTTTTATTTATGATAGGATTAGTAATACATTAAAGGTGGAGATTGCAGCCCACAAAATGTATACATTTGTAATTTTTTTGTAGTTTTAATCAAGTAGTCCAATAAACCTTGTGAAGTCATACTTCATTTTTTCTAATATTAAGTATCGCTTGGTGTAAATGACCGAAGGGGAAGCAATTTTGGGATCGAAGGATTATTAAGAAAACATGCATGAGATCGGTGGAAAATCTAATTTTTTTTCATCCGAATAATCGCATATAGCTGCTAAATCATAGAAACGAACAAATCGATTATCGATTTCAAATCATCGTTGTTTGTATGACTACGAACGGAACGCGGTCACATCTGACGTCTGAAAGTTGACAATTGTCAGTTTATACGGTAGCCTATTTGCCTCTGTTTGTGATGTAGAAATGTCATGTTTATCGTCAGTTTTTGCAAAGAATATGTTGGTGGTGAAAGTAGGATGCGTTTTCCATGTCAGTTCAGACATTTGTAACGAGTGAGTTACACTTTTGATGAACTAGAAAGGACCATAGTTTCTTAAAATTAATTTGTATTCAAAGTGAATAGAAATCAGAGTGTTTACTAAGACAACACAAAATATCAAAGTAATAACTTTTATTTGCCATTCTGGGAATGTAAACGACATCTAATCTGTTTCATTGTCAAAAAGACTGATGCCTGCAATTATTGTTTTCCATTACACACATTGGTCACTAGCCATTATTAACCACTCAATTTGTTCATTAACTAATGCAGAATGAAAAAGATATAAGTAACTTTTGTCGTATCTGTTATAGTTAATGAGATATTTCGATATTAAAAGCAAACAAAAATGTTTTTCCTTTAATTTTTATAAATAATTGCAAAATAATTATATAAATAATTAAGTTAGAGCTTTAGTTTGGTTATTAATTTGTTGAGTAGCTAATTTAGAAAAAAAAGTCTAGATGAATTTGTTGTATCTGCAATAGTTTATAAGTAATATTAATAATAAATAAAGAAAAGCAGGCGCGAAAGGTAAGTTTGAATATACGAAAATACTTCAAATTAAATAAAAAATCGAAAAATCATTTTTTTTCCAAAAACTGATACTGGGCTGTTTTTGTTGTATTTTTTAGAGCAAAAAAATATAAATAAAAAATTCAATTGTTTATAACAAATTGTTTATTCCATAAACAATTAAAATTTGAATAAAAATAAAAACAATTTTTCAGACATCAAAGAGCAAGATAAATAATGATTTTAAAAAAATGGTTCCTTAATTTTCATAACAAGTGGTAAAAAAAATAGTTAATGAACAAATGCGTTTTTAAGCAATACATTTTTTTTTAAGGAAACGATTTTTTTAAATCATAATTTTTATCAAAGATTATGTTAACAAAAATTTTTTTTTGATTATCTTATAAACAACTTTAAAGGGAAAATTATTAAAATCATTTTCAAGTAGCTTATGATCATAAGAAAACGGACAATAGCAATATTATGAAAAAATTATTTTTTTCAATGTTTAATCGAGGTTGATAATTTTTAACTTAAGTAAATTGTTAATAACAAAGTGAAAATTAACAATTTTTTAATTTTTCCAACGGAAATCTATTCTATAGCCTTTGTAAAATAGCTCCATGAAAGGAAAAAAATCCCAGATTTATAGTTTAACAATTATCGCACTTTCAATGTTGATGTTCGTGCTACAAAAAATTGTTAATTAATGAATGGATAACTAATTTTAAAATCGCGATAAAAATTTCTGATCGGCGGATTATTGTTCATTGATCTATTCTGTGGGTGCCTGCATTTTTTCAATTCTTAATTTTCATATTTAATAAGTTTAAATAATATTTTTTTATTAAATGTCCGAAGTGGGCGGAGCTTACGCAAGCGAGAGTTCCCGTTTTCGGCCGTATTTTCAACCCTCTAGAAAAATTATAAATATTGGTCCTAGAGTTCCGAGAGGTGGGACTTTTTTTAGGAAATTTCTTCCTCTTTTTGGATATTTTTTCAAATTTCAAAAATTTTGAATACTTTTTGAGATATTCGCAAAAAACCAAACCCCCTTTTTTTTTACTAAATTGATTATAACTTTTGTAATTTTTGCAAGCGCCACTCCAAATTTTTCAAAAAGTTTCTAGATGCGATGACGAATCGAATGACACCTCGATCATAATTTTCAGAGGTGAATAAAAAAATTTGAGCTAAAAGGCACATGTTGACTAGACTATGTAACACCTGGGTTAATGATGAAATCATTATCAACAATTACTCTGGATAAAAATCTCAACAATGATCATATCTGATTATATTTTTTAGAAAACTCACCATGGGCTGTTGGACGGGCATGGGTTGTTGCACTGGCGCCGGTTGCGGACTAGGCCTGGACGTTGGTTGAATCGCAGGTAGTCCCACCGAATTGCCGTTGCTCTCTGGAGGACCGATCGTACTACCGCCACCCAAGGGTGCTACGGAACCACTAGGTTTTCTGCCGCGATAGCTCTGAAAAAAACAAATTTAGGAATAAGTGGGTACTTTCATTTCGATCGGGATCGGCATTTCTTAAAATTCTACCACATACGATGATAAATACACCGAAAAAAATATTTGGATTGTGAATTTGCGTAGATATTGACTGGAAAGTTTAGTCCTATAACTGTAAAAAAAATTGCCAACAATAACAAGTAATTTTCACAAGCACGTTGGGAAAAAATTGTGTTTTCTCAGAAATATTGTGAAATTCCATATAACCTGTATAATTCACAAGATGTCAGTAATAAAACATTTTTTTTTTTGGAAAATGCCATACAAAATGTAAAATCACACTGAAAAATTACAGATACTTGTTTTTTTTTTCGAAACGTATTGTAAGTTCACCATTTTTTGTGTTTTCACCGGGCACTTTAAGAACTCACAATTTGAAGACACAACCAATTTACCCACTCCCCTTTGAAATTAAAGGACCTGAGGAGTAAAATCAAATTTCTTGTTAATTTACCAATGAATTGTGAATTTGCATTCTAATAAGAATATCACATTGTAATAAAACATTGATAAGAATATCACATTGTAATATTACATTGATGAGAATATCACATTGTAATGTTTTATTTTCTGACCAATGAAATCGTCTGACGCTCGGGGAATCCCCCTTTCAGTGTGCAATCACCGGGTTTGATGTGTAACCGTCTCGCCGCGCAGTTCATTTGCTACAAACAACGTGTTTGAGTGATTATTGTGATCAGTGTTGTGAAAGAGTGCAACAGGTGAGTTCATATCATAATATATGCCAATCCAGTCATTTGACGATGTTTACATGTTCTATTTGTATATATCGTATGAAAACGCTTAGAAAATACGAATAATGAATGTTTCAATTTCTTCCACATTTTTTGAGAAATCAGTGTATTTTTAGTTTTTACTGAATTATTAATGTTCCAAAAATTTTATTAGCAATTAATTCCCTTTTCATTAAACATACGCTTGAAGAAGCACTTTTATCCTCTTTATCCTGTGGTATAGTATGGTTCAAATGGAATTCTTCTACTTAAAACGGTGATTATAAACGATTCTGTGAAACTAAAAACAGTGCATTAGCTTGTTCCAAAAAGATGACCACTTAAAAATGAGACAAATTCACTCATGTAACCTTGCCCCAATTGTAAAAATGTACCATGTGCAAATAATATGAATATCAAATTCTTAAATAGAGCACTTTGTTTTCAGAACTGTCCGTTGTTGAGCGTTAGTTGCCCATTGGCAGGAATCCGAAAAACACGTTCTGGGAGATTTCCCCTGCCGGGGATCTGGAAACACGTTGTGGTAGAAATTGGAAAAACACCGTTGTAAATACAAGACCAACGTGAATTCACAATAATACTGTAAAACAGTACTGGTGTTTTTATACAATGAATTAAAACATGCTCCATGTATATTTACAAAGGAATTGTAATTGATCATTGTGAATTTACAATACATAATCACAGGCTCCAGGTAATTTCACAATAATATCGTAAACCCACATTATCATTACATACATTGTGAATTCGCCATAATGAATCATTTTCACAATTTAATTTCACAACACGTTTGCATAATTAGTGGGTGCATTCAAAAAACATATTGTGAAAGTAACATGTGAAATCACAATACTCTTCTAGTTTTTTCCCAAAGAAATACAGATAATATTAATTTCACAAGTACTCTGGAGTATGCTCAAGCAGAATTGTTCACTGTGATTTCTCAATGGATTTGTGAACTTCCTATTTTCTTGTGAAATTTCACAACCACAAATGTAATCAATTACAGTGAAAATCTAGGGCCACTAATAACTCATGATTTCAACTGGAATTTCACAAAACACTTTTTTTGGTGTAGACAAACATTCTCCCAACACTCTAGAAACAGGTCTTCAGGTAATTAAAAAAATGAATAAATTATTCCTCGTATTATTTCAAAGTGAAAACTTAGCATACCCGCACTAGGACTTTCATTTTGCTAAAATATTTATTTAGAGCGATCGAAATGCTCTAAAATTATATCACATAAATAATAGGCAATTCTAGAAGAATAATTTTCATCATACATGAAGTGGTCTTCGTATTGGTTTGAAAAAACTCTGACAATTTTATGTGTTTAAATTCAAAATGACGGGGAAGCATCTGTGATTCGATTCGCTTTAAATCGATATAAATAGAGGTTTAATTTTCATTCAAAATCTAGATATACAGAGTATGGAGACCAACTTTTGTCATTTGAAAAGACCTGGATTGTCAAAATTTTCAATATGTGATGTATTCAAACTCTGTGACATTCATGTGAAAGTATGAAAATATAAAAATTTTGAGATGCTCTTTCACTGTTAGTGCGAATATACACGATCCAATAAATTGGTCACTTTTGTGACCTTGAATTTTATTGATAGGTGTAAACAGAAAATTGTCAATTTTAACTTCAGTTTAGAATCGGTTCTAATTTTTCATCAATTTTTAGTAACTCGCAGTCATGAATTGGATGCGAGAAAAATGATGCGAAAGAAAACCATAATTTATATGTTGCATTACATTCGCAGCAATGTGCATTGCTGAATATAAATGAAAGAGATGTAGAAGATGGTGGATTAGACCTTGGATTGAGAAAAGAAGGAAAGAAAATTCGACATTAGTCCACGAAGAATTTCTGAGTGCAGATCCTGAACAATTCAAACGAATTTAAGAATCGGTCAGAGACAATTCAATAAGCTATTGAATAATATTCGGAACTTTTCCTATAGTTGAACAATTTCTTGTCAGTATGTTGGTATTCCTGAGTAAAAACTATTGCCAAAATTGGCCAATAAATTGTCCAAGTGTAAATATAACCCATATTGGTCAATTTTATTGGATCGTTTGAATTCGTACTCAACCTTAAATATGACACCGTTCGCCATAAAATGAATAAAGGATTTTAGAATCGCCGTTTACGGGTTTTTGGGAAAAATGTTGGTACCAATAGTGGAATATATTCCGATGCGATTCAAAATTGATACAAGTTTTGGTGTTGTTGTTGAGGATAATGCATTTTACGCATTTTCTCCGATGGACAAAAATCTGCCAAACCAATATTGGGGGAGCAGATTTCATACCACGCTCTAGCTTCTTCAGGAATACCCTGTTGCTCCTTAAAGGTGTTATCTTCAGAAAATATATCTCAACACAAATAAAATCGCACTAACGAGCCATGAATGAGTGAAAATTGATTATATGAGCCAATATGGGAAAAATAAGTAAACATTTACTAAAAAGCATAAATAAAACTCAAAAACGTATGAGCATACTCTCAAACCTAAAAGCTGCAAATTTGGAACGCGATCCATAAACACCCGAAACAGAACTGGAATATCAGGAAGATTAAAAATGCCTGAGCCATATATTTGGTCATTTGTTTCAATGAATACAATCGATGAACGAATGATCTCCCAAAAAGCTCTTGACTAGTCGAGAACTGAGTTTCCTGAGAAAAATAGTTCCAAGTCTCCAAGAAATATAAGCAGTAGATCATTGATTCGGGATGCAAGTCTGAGAAAGACATTTTTTTGTTTTTTTCTGCTGACGAAAATGGCAATTGTTATTAACAAAAAACAAAAACAAAAAAAGGGGTCCAGTTTTTAGGAATAACTCAAAAACTATAAGCGCTAGCGGAAACGGGAGAATATAATCTTAAACAAGAGGAAATTTCCAATAAAAAAGTCCAGACTCCCGGAACTATATCTCCATTATTTATAATTTTAATTTAACGCTGAAAATATGCTCCGCGCGACCGCTAGGGCATGCGCGCGCCGTCTCTAAAGAGAGTACACCACACAATTTTTTTTTTAAGTATTAAATTTCAATTTAAAATTTGAAAAAATTTAGGTGTGTTTTTAACACTTGAAAGAACAAGGTCATGTTGCAAAAAAAATTAAGTTGATTTTTTTACAAGTTAGGCATTTGTTAATTAGTCCTTATTTTTCGGACCTCGGTTTTCATAAAAAACGGCAAAAATGTTTGAATAATAGTTCTAAAAATGTTTAGCTCCTGGAGCCCTTTATATATATATATATATATATATATATATATATATATATATATATATATATATATATATTTAACAAGATCACGTTATCGTTATAAAAGTTATAAAAAGTTGTTTATTTTGTTTATTATACATTTTTAAAGTCAACAAAAATTGAAGAAAAAAAAATCTTAGATATTTTTTTTATCCATATGTTTTACTATTGCTGTTTTTGCCTAAAGAAGGCATTCAATCAATTCGAAAAAAAATATTAGGACATTTGTTTATAAATTATTCATAAACAAATTGATTAGTTTAATATTTTTGAAAAAATTGTTTTGCCATTTTGTTCAAGAATATGAATACTTTACAGAAAAAAAAATCCTCAAAATTTTTTTTTTGTTTATAATATTTTTTTTAAATTTCCATTATTTAAATAATTATTCAAGAATTTTATTTTTTAAAAAAAATTTAAAAATTTAATTGTTTATTAAGTTAACAATTTGTTATAAACAAATTACAAATCTCATTATATTTTTTTCTGAAACTACTAAAAATTACAAAAGCAAGTATACATGCAACAAAGTGTCGATAATTTTCATTTTTTATTTTTTATCGATTTTTTGAAAATTACGGTATATAAAAGTTGCAGCAGCCAATTGATTTTTTAAGTGACAAACCGCTGTGCCTTTTGAACCATTAAAGATATAGTTATCAACTTTTAACATGATTTTATAGAGCATTAGTTGATCTCTCAAATACACTTTTCGCCAAGTCTATATCTGTCATTGTTTCCTGTTGATATGCATTTGTTTATAAAAAACACCGTTATCAACTTCATAAAGTGCTTATATCTTTTAAAACTATGAAAGTTAGCCCTTTTCTACGAGACGATTCTGTAGGCTAGTATTTGAATTATTCAAAAAATGTTGGTTTCAGTCATCAACATTAATTTTTCATGAAATACACGGATTTATTTAAATAATGTCAACTAGCGGTGTTTGATCATATATTTGTTAATAAATACTCAAGAAATACAGTTTTTTTGTAAAATCATTCATTATCTGTTTTTTCAACTATTTTTATAAAAAATTATATACCGTAATTTTAGAAAAATCTATAAAAAAATGTTTTTGTAATTTTTAGTAGTTTCAGAAAAAAAATATAATGAGATTTGGAATTTGTTTATAAAAAAATTGTTAACTTAATAAACAAAAATTAATTTTTTTTGTTATTACGATTTTTAAAGAAAAAAAATTCTTAACTGATTATTTAAGTAATGGAAATATAAACAATAAAAATTTTTTTTTAGAAAATTTGTTTTTCTGTAAAATAATTATATTCTCTAGACAACAAAATAGCAGAAAAAAAATTAAAGTAATCAATTTGTTTATAAACAATTTATAAGCAAATGTCCTACAAATTTTTTTTTCGAATGTAATTAAATGCCTTCGTTTGATTCAAAAACAGTAATAGCAAAACAACAATATTTTTTTTTATATATTTTGTTAATTTTTGTTAACTTTGTTAACACATTTTTCGTTCCTTGGATCCCTTCTTATATATATATATATATATATATATATATATATATATATAAGAAGGGCTCCAAGGAACGAACAATTTTTAGAGCTATTATTTAAACATATAGCCGTTTTTCAATGAAAACCGAGGTCCGAAAAATAAGGATTAATTAACAAATGCCTAACTTGTTGAAAAATAAACGAATTTTTTTCCAACGTGACCTTGTTCTTTCAAGTTAAAAACACTTTAAATTATTCAAATTTTTAAATTTATATTCAATACTATAAAAAAATATATTTTGTGTGGTAGCGGTTGCGCGGAGCCCTATTCTCAGTGTTAAATTAAAATTATAAATAATGGAGGGAACATTTTCATTGGAAATTTCCTCTTCTTTAGGAATCTCTTTTCCTATTTTCCAAAAAACCGAACTCTTTTTTTTTGTTAATAACAGTTGCAATTTTCGTTAGCGGAAAAAACAAAAAACATCTTTCTCAGAATTGCATCCCGAATCGAATGAACTATTGCTCATATTTCTTGGAGAGGAACTATTTTTCGCAGGAAACTCATTTCTCGACTAGTCTAACTGTCCACTTGTAATGCTGCTGATGTTAAGAAATTACAGGATGTTATGTAGAAAGAAGGAGCGAACTGGTAGTATTTCGATCAGGTCAAGAGCTAGATGTTAACGCAGTTAATGCCTTTTCATGTTTGCAAGTCATTCGTAAACATTCGTAATAATGAGTACAAAAGAGGACTATTGTCCGTTTATTATCTCTCCACCCGAGAATTACGAGAATAATGGAATGAGGCACTTGAAGCACTAATCTGGGATATATTGTAAATTCAACTTTGAGCGTCGAATTTGGTGAAGAATTATAAAAATTACTTCAGTTTTTTTGTTAGATAATTGGTGTTGAGAAATATCGACTATCGATTTGTGATTTTTTCCGTTTGAACTCAACTGAACTGAATCTTTTTCAGGGCATATTCGTCAATAAATAAAGTACGTATTATAAAAGTATTTCTAAATATATCGAAAATGTATATTTGTTACAAGATTTCCGGTTCAAAAGATGCTTAGGAATAATTGAAAACGGAATAGTTGGCAGATTAGAATGTTCATTTGAATTTAAGTGTGAATTAATACAACTATTTATTAGAGATTCGCACACCTAATTATTTGCCGAACTTCACCTATACTCGGTTATTCTACAAAGAGTCACGTTGTAAACAAAACGACCCAAAAACCTGGCCGATTGGCTAACAGCGGCCAACAGTTAACGCAGGATTCAGGTAGTTTTTTTACATAGTGGATATTTGTAGAATGAACAGAGTAGGTATAGTACTCAATACAATTCGTTCGACTATAGAGAAAATATTTTAATCGTTTGAAAATTCGACATTTTAATGAGGTACCACTCAAAATTACTAAAAAAATATAAACATTAAAAATATATATGTTTGTGTGTCTGTCTGTCGCAGCTTCTAGCGCCTGCGCTAATAAACTGATTTTCGATTAAATGATTTTATGAATAATTCAAAGAGTATTTTTAACACCCTTTTTACAAGCTTTTATTTAACTTACTTCGTTCGAATGTCATTCTGTCATTCTTTCCGGTTCAAAATTTGTTATCATTTTTGCTGAAATTGGGCAGGTGTTCATAATTCCGTTGACAATGCATTATGAAAGGGAAAAGAGGAAAAACAAAATGGCGGACGAGTTTTGTGATTGTGGTACGATTCGATTCAAAATTGGTACGTGGGGGTATTCGGAGACGGAGATTGTGATTTTTTCGTCGAAATTTAAAAATTCAAAATGGCGGCTCCAAGATGGCGGACAAGTTTTGTGATTATGGTCCGATTCGATTCAAAATTGGTATGTGGGGGTTTTCAGGGTCAAAGATTACGAACTTTTCTTCAAAATTCATAAAATCAAAATGGCGGCTCCAAGATGGCCGATGATTTCTGTGTTTATGGTCCGATTCTATTCCAAATTGGAGTGGGGGTTTTCGGGGTCGGATATCATAAATTTTTCATCTAAATTCTCAAATTCAAGATGGCGGACGAGTTTTGTAATTATGACCCGATTCGATTCAAAATTGGTATGTCGGGGTCCGAGATTATGAATTTAGTCGAAGATTATTGATTTTTAGTTCAAATTAATGAATTGAAGATGGCAACTCCAAGATCGCGGATGAGTTGATCTTTATATAGTCTTCTCATTGAAGGACCAGATAGCTCAGAACTCACAGGAAAAAGGCCTCATAATAACTATGCTTTAACAAAAATGCATAGATTAAGGCGTAATTAAGAACTAAAAAGCACAAAATAAAATAATTGGTGAAAAAACTTTTATTTTATGTAAAAAAGCGCCGTAGGATACTCTTTACTCACTTTTCATAATGATATTAAGATAACTTATATCAAGCACCTCACGCTTTTTTACATAAAAGACATTTTATTGGTCAATGACTTTATTCTTATTATTTTCAACTTTTGAGTCCTTATAGCCATATATGCGTGTTTTTTTTTAGATTTTTCAAACTATAATTATTCACACTTTTCAACAACCTGTATACTTCAAAATAATTTCTACATGTAGCTCCAATCGGTAGATAAACATATTTTGAAGTGAACAATTGTTATTGTTATCCTATGCCCTTGAATTAATTTTACAGCGGAGAAGAGCTTTTTCCAAAGTAATTGATCTCTCAATGAATTTTCCCATAATTCGGATGTTAAGAACTGATGTCTATAAACTGTATCTGAAGATGATCGTACATTTAATCGAAACGTGGGTCGCCCTTCAAATTCTCACGAACTTTCGAACCTCGACCGTAATACAAATTCAGTCGATGATTATTTCTCCGCGTGAGCCCAATATTCAATTCATTTGATCTATTTATAATATTATAACACCACACACGAACACTGGAATAAAAACGTGCCGTTACATATTTTTCATATATTATATATAAAATGATAGTTATATAAGAAAACCCAATGTAAAGGTCGTCAAATACACCTTGTTTGTGCACATCAACTTATCGATTAATAAAATTAATGATATTCTGATAATTTTTCGTACCTGCGCCAGGAAAATCTTGTCCTAGTTCTCGAACCAATGAAATATAGACAAACACTTCTATCTAAGCTCTAAAAATCTGTAAACTTAGTCATATAAATACTGACTTGTAAAATTTCGATATTTTCTATCAAAAATGAACACATTTGGCAGTGGAAAGTGAGATAATGATAAAACTAGTCAACAGAACACAACATTACAGTTGATATTTGATGTTGTTCCTTCACTAAAATTGTTAGTTTACCCCCACTCCCAGGAATTACATAAAGTAATATTAAAAACATGCTTTTCTTTTCGTCAAATCGATATGGACTGCAGTTTGAGAACTCCTACGCTGAACGTAGGTCTTTGATGGATGTTGGTGCAACGAACCTTGACGTAATATTCCGATATCGCGCGAACATCGATACGGAAACAACAACCAGTTATTCCTTCATATTTGAAATCGATTTTTGTTTTCACTTAAACATTCATTCAATTGAAAGTTCTGCTTTGACAATGCCAAAATATTCAGATATGTTTTCAGCACGAACATGCTGTTTTGAATTCCTGAAAATGGGGCAGACCTAGTTGTACGATTGGTTGCCGACGTTCTGGCGCTACAAATGTCCAAAGACGTAAGACCATCAGGAAAGTCGACGCTACGTGCTACCTGGCGTTTTTATGAATCTACGGGGTGTCCCGTATACAGTGCGGCTTTTAATAGTCCCTCCCCCCTGTTAACTTTTGAACGGTTCGACGTAGAACAATGAAAAAAAATGTATTAAATGATATTACCGATACTACTTTTTTTAAATGAAAGACATTGTGATTGCCCGATAGATGGCCCGGGGGGGCACATCAACTTGAAAATTTCAAATAGCATGGGGGGTCGAGTGGCTCAATTCTCTTTTTAACAATCTAGTTTTTTTCAATTTCGTCAATACAGTTTTTCACAATATGCATTTGAAATGTCAAGTATAACAAAATTTTAAATGCATATTGTGAAAAAACGTTTGAACGAAATCCAAAAAAATGGGATGATTGAAAAGATAATTGAATTATATTTTCAACGATGTGCCACATGACCCCCCATGCTATTTGAAATTTTCAAGTTGATGTGATGTGTATTTCAGAGAGTAGTATTAGTCTACTCGACAAGTTGAAAATGGTCTAAAATAGAGATACTGCTCTTAAAATTATGTGTGATAGCTCATTGGATCCGGAATAACGCCTATAAAAATGTGCCTGAAGCGTGTATTAGCACATAAAAAATTGCAAAAGTTATAAACAATTGAAGATGAAAAAAAAATGGCATTTCGTTTTTTGCAAATATTTCATAAACTATTTTTCATGTTGAAAAGGGAAACATTCATATTTCATAGAGACTCTGAAAGAGGAAATTTCCAATGAAAAACTCCCTACTCCCAGAACTCTATCTCCATTATTTATAATTTTAATTTAACGCTGAAAATGGGTCTCCGAGCGAAATTTTTTTCCCAATTCCAATTCCCAAAGTACAATAAAAATTGGTTTTTTTTTTATACTTTCATTATATATGGTTGTTTTTGTAAATTTTATAAGTTTCATAAAAAAAATCTAACAAAGTTAAAAATTTGTTTATAACAAATTGGTAAGTTAATAAACAATGGAATTGTTGATAAAAAAAATTTGTTACTTCATAGAGGACTGTCAATTATGATTTTTAGAATAAAAATAATTTCTAACTAATTATTTAAACAATAGAAATATAAAAAAAACTATTATAAATAATTAAAAACTGTTATAAAGGAATTTTTTTTTTCAAAAATCATAATATTCGTAATATAATAAGTTTTAAATTTTTTTTTTTAAATATTGAAATAATCAATTTGTTTATAAAAAATTTATCAACAAATGGCAGGTTTTTTTTTTGCAAATCAATTTATATCTTGTATCAATAAAAAAACGATAATATGATGATTAAGGAAAAAAATATTTTTTTCAACAACATTACTTGGATTTTTTAGTTTTTGTTCAAGTACAAAAATTATTATAAACAAAGTATGAATATTTTTTCAACTTTTATGGCGTGGTCTTGTTGAGTATATATATATTTATAAGAAAGGCTCTAAGAAACGAAACATTTTACGACAATTATTTAAAATTTTTTTTTTCATTTACAATTAAGCAGAGGAGAAAATTTTGTTAGTTAACAATCGTTTAACTTGTTAAAAATCAACTTTAAGTAAAATTTCCAACAAGAATAAATTATTTATAGTGGTCCGAATACACCATATTTTTTCAAATAAAAAAAAAAATGTAATACCTTAAATAAATTAATTAATGTGTCGTACTCGCTTTTGACGCCGCGCGCGCAACCTAAAAATGTCGCTCGGAGACCCATTTTCAGCGTTAAATTAAAATGATAAATAATGGAGATAGAGATCCGGGAGTTGGGAGTTTTTTATTGGAAATTTCCTCCTTTCAGAATCTTTTTTTGAAATTTCTTAAATATTGATAGTTAATGAAATATTGGCAAAAAACGAAATGCCATTTTTTTTTCATCTCCAATTGTTTATAACTTTTGCAATTTTTTATGTGCTAATACACGCTTTAGGCACATTTTTCTAGGCGTTATTCCGGATTCAATGAGCTATCACACATAATTTTAAGAGCAGTATCTCTATTTTAGACCATTTTCAACCTGTCGAGTAGACTTTATCGGTGATATCATTCAAAATAGTTTTGGTCCCGTTGTTCTATGTCGAAGCGTTCAAAAGTTAACATTGAGGAGTGAAGGGGGGAGGCTATTAAAAGCCGCACTCGCAATTGTGATTCCGTAGAACAACCATAGTTGAAAAAAAAATTGAATTATCTTTTCAACGATGTGCAAATCGACCCCTACGCCTTTCGAAATTTTCAAGTTGATATGTCCCCAGCGCCCTCTGTCGAGTAATTGTAATGTATTTTCTCCCAAAAAGTAGGACCGGTAATACCATTCAATAAATTTTATGTCTTATTGTTTCACATCAAACCGTTTAAAAGTTATGGAGGTAACGGTACCATTCAGATCATCACTTTATATTTGACATATCAAATGACTATTGTAAAAAAACGTTTGGACGAAATAAAAAAAAGGATGGTTGAAAAGAGAATTGAATTATCTTTTCAACGATGTGCCACTTTACCCCCATGCTATTTGAAATTTTCAAGTTGATGTGGCCCTCCGCGCCATCTATCAGGCAATCACAATGTCTTTCATTTCAATAAGCAGTATCGGTGATATCATTCAATACGTTTTTTTTTCATTGTTCTACGTCGAACCATTCAAAAGTTAACTGGGGAGGGGGGGGGACTATTGAAAGTCGTACTGTAAAATGGGGCCTCTTTTTTAATATGATGTTGAACTCTTGAGAATATCTGATATATAAAAGTTGAAATATAAGAAAGGTTCAAAACTTAAATTATCGATGAAATTGGTCCTGTTACGGTCCTGGTATATATTACTGGACGCGCAGAAAATTAAATATTTGTCCAGGAATAATTCCACAAGGTATTTATTATCTATACGCCGTAGAGCATAATGATATTCTACTGACCAACCAAGTGTAGGATGAAATTTAGTCACTTCATTTCGTATGTGTAACCTTCGTTAATGGTACGTTCCTATCATATCCCCGTTGCTTAAACATCCCGCATCATGATATATACAAACATCCGACATTACGGTGATTTCACAACGGAAATCTTTCGGCGTTCATCGTTTTCGTATATATTTGTCCCAAAGTCTACTACTATGTAAAATTACTCAAGATTTTTATCAGTAAGTAGTGACAAAATGACCAATTTTTCGATATAATTTGGGAAGTTACTACTTAGTACGTGTAAATCACGGATTCATTTAAAATCTCAAAGTATACTCGCCCTCACTCAGCGGGCGGTGGATTCTACGCAGAGTTGTACCTGCCTAGCCATTAAATTTTGTTTTATAGGTAGGTATAATGATATTGGGTTAAAGTAATTATTAAGAAAAATCGCTTAAATACGACTGAGAATTGTTTATTTATATATAATATGTGATAATATATATATATATATATATAATTATATTGTATGGTTTGTTAATTGTAGAATAGTTTTATTTATTTTTATTTGCAGTGTTTTGATGTAATGTAATTTTATATTTTTTAACATATTGTTTTTATTTTGCCCCACGTTTTTTGCGACTTTTGTAATGTTTTGCATAAATTGAAAAATCTAAAAATTTTCTTTTATATATTGCCCCACGTTGGGCGCCAATTGATATGGTTTGATAATTTGAAAAATCTATAAATTGTTAACTTAAAATGAAGATAGCTAATTATTTTTTTGTAATTCTTTGAGAGCCAAATTTGTATGATGTAAATAGATATTTCTGACCCTTTAATAATAATTGTCAGCGAACGTCACTGTTGTCTCGTCACGCTACCAACAATTATTATTTTCTTATCCATAGCTAACAACAGTTGGTACGCCCTTATCTCATATAGTCGGTTCAAAAGGAATTTGGCCACTGGTGGCTAACTTCAGTTTATTGAATGATCTTCATTATGATAGTTGATCATTGTGAGAAAATAAACAAACCAAATATCAAAAAACAATTATCTCCTTTATTCAGGAAGACTTAAAAATACCTGGCCTACGAGAAATAACTTATGCTAGAGTGAATCAAACAATTATTCAAGGATAATCATAAAATGCATATCATGGATAGATAAACAGAACCTCACTTTTTCTGTGAGAGTAATTTTCTGTTATTGTTCATAAAAAATGACATAGAGTTCATCGAATGTGAAAATGTTGTTTGTGAAATAGTTCAGGACCGGGAAAGCACTATTAAAGGTTTTATACCTGGTTGGAACTGTTGGTGTTCACAACTTTACCATAAAAAACAGGAAGTCTCCTCTCTCCAGCCTCCGTTGGAACTGCAAAACCATGTGTCAGGAATGTATCGATGCGGGACTCAGCTTTTGGAATCGTGGATATACGATATCATCAAGGTAATCTTGTTCTGTTAAGCAAATGATGGAATTATTCCATTTTTCTTTATGTGAAATTTTGTGCGTGCTTCCGCTTTCTAAAATATTTTCGATCTCCTCGAAGCTTTGTTTTTTCGTCGCTTCGCAACATCTTGCCATTGTTGTTGTTCCATTTGAAATTTCGAATTCGCGAACCAAATTGTCACTTTGCACTGTTTATATTAATGTTGCACAATTTATACACACAATTAAATTCCCATTCTTATCATTATTTACAAGTTTGAATGATAATTGCTTATGATACCTTCTCTTTGCCATTCTCTCACAATTTCCAACTTCACATCTGATCATCTCTTCTCTGATTGGCTATCTTTCATAAAGACGTTTGCTGTTCTCTCATTGGCTACTTTTAGTTTGCTACAATTTCATGTACAGAGTGTTTCAAGTTTATAAATGTGTTGATTACTTTTTATTCATGATAATTTTGTAAATCTTGACTTTTAGTTGTCTTTTGAGCAATTATGAGTTATGATAAATTTGACAGTGTATATAATTGACTGTTTTATAGTACTTTGACATTTTTATCTATCCATATCATACCTAGGCTCATAAATTACATTGAATTTAAAAATTATTTACAAGCAAACTCTTGAAATTGATAATTATTTATTATTTATTTTTTTTGTGGCTTTTTTGTCTTTTAAAATTTACAACTGGCATAACATAACATAACATAACAATATATATATAATTATATATATAATTATATATATAATTATATTATATAATAATATACACTTTCACTGTCATCATCCAAATTGATAATAAATTATTTTTTTGGGAATTTTTTCTATATCCGTATATGACTTTTCCACCTTTTTAATATGGTAAACATACTTGGCCCAGCTGCTATCAGGAATGTTTGCAGTTTCTGTTTGAATAAGAGTTGAACAGTTGAACTTAAGGTTGGAGAAGTATTATTTCTTCGAACTGCTGACTTAAGCTGATGCCATATATGTTCAATTGGGTTAAACATAAAAACAGTACCGTAACCGTATGTCCCAAGCTTTCAGCCAATGAATCACAAAAATATTTCTTTTTTATCGAATAACTTCGTGAAACTTCTAGTAACTGTTTTTTTGTGTACTTTTCCACTAGTACATATCATTATTCAACATATATTCTTGTATAGTGGCTTTGGTGTCATTTGAACATGGTGCTTTATCTAGTCTTTGACTGTGGTATCCATGACGATAATACTGTTGGGTGGAATATTTGGTATGAGTTTATTTTGGAACCAGTCTTCAAATAATTCAGCTGTAGTATCATGATAATCGACTAAAGAGTCCTTAATATTATTTGCCGATAAAGACAACGCATTTGGTATAAAACAATTTTCGGTTCCTGCGTCAATTATCGTAATGCGTTTTCCATTATTAGACGCGCATTAGTTTGGCACAAGTCAGATGAGTCTACCCAACTTTTGTTTGGAATATCGTATGTATCGAACCAAGTGTCATCCAAATACACTACTGTTCTACCATATTCTCTAAATTCGTTTATTGCCAATAAATATTCAAATCTCCATTTCTTAAGGCGCACAGCTTCCATTAAGATTTTTCTGCTACTAGTGAGTTTTTTAAATTTAAATCCATTTTGTAAAAGGGACTTCCTTAAAGTCTCTTTGCAACACTGGATACCAGTTTCATTCTTTTCAAGCCGATACATTAAAATATCTAATGTAGGCACAATTTGCTCTTTATACAAGGCATACATTCCACGTTCCAGAAGCGAAGTATAAACATTTAATATAATTTGTTTCCCATGAGGGTGTACTAGGGTCGACTAGTGGTACTACGACCACCAGTTGAAGTACTAGCTTCAGGATGAGCCCATGGACGCCACATTTTTCACGACACAAAAATCGAATAGACACTTTAAAATAGACCCAACTGACACAACGGAATATTAGGTAGGTAATGACTAAATGTTGTTTAACTTTCCCCCTTTTATTTCTGAAATTGGAAAGCGGTCAGTTCTCAAAACAGTCTTGTTTTCCAAATATGGTAGGTAATTTATTTTGTAACCGTAAATAGACCATTATCGCTATAATCTCGTTAATAGCCCATTAGTCGAAAGTCTGGTGGCCAGGTAAATAAATTTTATTATTTAACACATTTAAACATATCCTTACCAATGGGTTCTAAATCAACCGAGATTTTTTATTATCGAATAAATTTAAATACAAAACTGTCAACAAAAGCCAAAAATAATGGAGAGCCCACTATTATTAAAATGCCAAACTATTTCATGAGATATTTTTATCCGGACCTGGGAATCTTTCAAGGGTTACACACTTTTATTGTTTTTCTATATTTCGAACAATAGGTAATAATGAGGGTCGTCGGCTAATATTAATTTACGACCATCTTATATTTCTGTGCGACCATACTATTTGAGTGAATTCGAGCTCCCTAAACGTTTTCAGTGCGAAATTATGGAGGGTGTCAAATGTGTCCAGAAGCTTCCAGAATGGGACACCGGTGGCGGGTCAGGTTGACGAGAGTCTTATCGATATCTGAAGACAAGCAACATCGGGCGCGGCAAGTACTTGGATGGGCCACCACCGGACAAGGAAGGTGCGCGTTAAAATGCCCTAACAACTGTAGCGTACTAGCATAATCGCAGCTGCAGGCGTCATATCAATGAGCACGAGATATGACGATAGATATACCGTCCTTCGGAGGTTAAGATGGTGGTCTCGAGTTCATAGATGTTGAGCTCGTTGAAGAACCCTACCTCTGAAACAACAAAGGATTCGGCAAAATTTCCGGTTGGGGGGAGTGTGCACAGCACGACCGTACCTCCAGATTTTTTTCACTTCGTCATCATCATATACAGGGATGCGCACAATTTATTGCACACTAATGCTATCTAAATTACGGTAATGAGTTTATTGAATACGAAAAAAAAAGTATTTTGGGGGACAACAAAATGGCGGCAAAGTGTGTGAGACAACGCGATACTCGCGCTCGATACAAACGTACTATAAAAATAAAAAATAGAAAACATTGATTATCTGTATCGCGTTTCATGTACCTTCCTATTGATACAAACGCAAACAAACTTCTACAACGACTTTTTTACAATCTGTAAACGCGCCCGACCAACGCGTGAAAAAGTCACCGTGTGCATAGGCAAAATTTAAGATCGCCCTGAAAACGTCATATGGGAAATCTGATCATAATAAATCGATAAATCCATAAAATCAAACCTGAAACGTTTTTTTTTACTTTCATGTAATTCCGGTAATAAAGATTCTAGAGCAAAAAACTAAAATCCATCATTTTCTGCTCAATTATTCCGAGAACGGCCGATGGTATTCCGAGTTTTCGTTGTCCAATAAAATGCAGGATAAAATAATATTCAAATTCTTTTTTTTTGTAGGGTTGAAACATATTGGAAAAAAATATCTAACCAGCCTTTTACCACCTATTCAATAGAACGGGAAACTCTAAGATTAGCATAAAAGAAAATTTTATTTCATATGTTCATTTATCCAGAATTTTTTATAAAACTTTTTAATCATTGACAATAGCGATGATTTTATTTTAATTTTTCTTTGCCTCAGTTCGATCCTCAAAAATTATATTTTGTGAAAATAATTTCTCAAATTCCAAAATGTTGTCAGAATTTTCCAGTATGTAGGTGCTCCTCAATTCCAACTCGATTTGACCTTCACTTGATTAACTTCCCCCAAATACTAACGCCAATTGTGGTTGTTTCAGGAATATTGATAGTGTTGTATGACCTAGTACCATTTACTGATGAGGGACAAAACACCCGAAATAGGTGGTCACCCCGAATTGGATTTATTAATATTTCTTTGCTTCGCAATAAGCATATGCAGAGTCACCTCGTATTGAGAGGCTTTGCACGTTCATCAGACGTAACTCAACGTTCGTCGAGGTATTAGCCAAAAAAGTAGTTGTTTCCTATATATGTATAACCTATAGTATAGGTTAGCTTACAGTGAGCACCCCCAATACTATCAGGACATCTCCCTGTACGTGTAGAAATTCACTGAACTACGCTATACATACATCCAACAGCGACCTCTTCCGGCCCCATACAAAGCAGGGCACGAACGAGGGAGACCGATCCTGCACAAACGAGTAAAACCGGTGGCGATCTGGCAACAACGCATCCAACAACGACCTCTTTCGGCCCCACACGAAACAGGGCACGAACGAAGGAAACCAATCGTGACGATCGTGCGCAATCGACTTACCACCATTACAAGTTGAGGAGCACAACACGAAAAGATCAGTCGAGTTCGAAACAATACTAGACATCACCTGAAAATGGCAAATTGAATTTGCCGAAACGTCGTGAAATCGGACTTTTTGAGAACCAAGAACACAGAAATTATTTTGTTATTATTTCGCCCCACACTTTGGGTGCCACTTGTAATGTAATGATAATTGTAAAAACAATAGATGTTATGATATTAACTTTTTTGTTATGAAATATTGATAGATAAATATTTTCGCTCTGTATAATATACTTTGTGATGATGTAATAATGTAATAATAATTGCTAGCTAACGTCACTGTTCTCTCGTCACGTTGCTGCCAATTGTTATCACTTTCCTTACCACAGCTAAGCTCAGTTGGTACGCCTCTTGTCTCAGATAGCCGGTTCAGGCAATTGAGCCACTAGCCACTGCTTGATGTCAATTTCTGTTCAGTGTTTATAAATACGATTGCTGATAATTGTGGAAAATAAGCAACAAAGTATCAAAAAGCAATTATTTCCTTTATTCAGGAAAACTTAAATTTACCTGGCCTACGATCGATAACTTATTCTAATGTCAATCTACAAATTGTCATGGATAATCATGAGAAACAGATCATGGATAAATAGACACAACCTCACTTTTACCTTGAAAGTGAAAATTTCTTTAATAGTTCAAAATCAAATGAAATAAAGTTCTCCTGATGGGATATGAGTTATTAGTGAAATTGTTCAGTTCGTGATGTGCACTAGGAAAGTTTATACCTGTTGCTGGAACTGTCGCTGTTCAATACACACCCGGATTTGGATTCTCTTTCACTCCAATGCTCTCAGGAACTCCAATACCAAAAAGAAGGAACCATACAAATTCAGAAATCAGGAATATTTGTATTGGTGTACAAATAAGGTAATGTTGGTTTTCCGCGTATGATGTTGAAATTATTGAATTTTTCTTTCTCCCCCCAACAAAACGTGGCATTCGTTTTTAAATTATTTTCGATCTTCCTCGTGGCTTTGTTTTCCGTCTCCAGGATATCATTTTTCCTCATTCCTTTCGATTTGAATTTTTGAATTCGCGCACTATATTGTCACATTTTCACTGTTTGGGGTTATTTGTCAAAACTTATAAATACAACTATTTTTATTTTCTTATAAACTATATACAATTTCAGTGATAATTGTCTCCGACACTTTTTCGTTCTTATTTTCTCACAATTTCCAATCTTACATTTGACCATACTGTTCCCTGATTGGCTATTGTCATCAAGAAGTTTGCTGTTCTCCCATTGGCTACTTTTAGTTAGATACAATTTCATATACTGTATGTTTCAAGCTTATAATTTTGTGGATCACATTTTATTCAGGATGATTTTGTAAATGTAGACTTTTTGTTGTCTTTTGAACAATTATGGGTTGTAATCATTATGACAGTGTATGAAATTGATTGTATTATAGTATTTGGATATTTTTATCTATTCATATTATACAGAGGCTTAATAAAGGAAATAGAACTTCAAAAATTATGTAAAAACAATCTCTTGAAACTAATAGCTATTAAATAATTATTCTTTTTGTGGGTTTTTTCTTTTTAAAATATATAACTGGTTTTTCATAACATAACAATATATATATATATATATGTAGTTTTTTTTTACTATTTTCTTGTTTGCAATCGAATATTCTAGTGACATCCAAATGAATTGATCTAGGAAAATTTCCACATAATGCCTGAAGAACATTTTCAGAGAATATTCTAAAGATATTACATTATCGATAAAATTATAGTTATGAGTTAGATTCGTTAATATATTATCAAATTATTCCAAAAACACATTATTATAATAGTTATCTGAACTTTTCCTGATATTCCAGTATTATTCAATAAAAATGATCTTGGAAACAATCAGACGATTGAGATAATTTATATAGGTAATAAAAATGCATTGCAATTTGTGGTGCTAAGCGCATCACTTGAGAATGGCTGGAAAGATTTGGCTATTTTTTTAAATGTTCGTAATAGTCCGAAGGTTTTTATTAAAACGAAAATGGTAAAATTTGGCCCGGAAAATTGGAAAATTCGGGAAATTCCTTTTTTATGGGATTTTGTACAAATTCAAGACCATAACTCATGATTCGAACGGCGGATATGCGTAAAAAAAAAATTATTTTGTTTATTGTGTCATGAAAAAGTTTTCAGGTAACTAAACTTCGGGACAATTACGAAGGAAAGTCGGAAAATTGGGATAAACTGAAAAAATCATAATTTTTTTTTGCACTCTCGATCATAACTCACGATAGGAACGACATATTTGGTTGATTCTTGGCACATCTGAGTGTTTTTCCGGCGAGGTTTTTATGCTATACATTTTACATTAACTCGTCACTAGATGGCGCTACAGCGCATCAACTTCTATACCGTTCAACTGATCGTCGTGAAAATTGGTATACACAGATATTTGAACACGGATAATATTTTCGCTTCAATCCATACTGTTATCCCATTATCCAACGGGATAATGGGATAACGAGAAGAGGACAGTCACAGGCATAACCTAGATAGAACAACACAAAGAAAACATAGGAAAAAACAAATTCTACGCGGACAAAAGTTTACAGAAAAAAAATTTGGGGAATAATTATAGAAATTTGGACAGGACAACGTTTGTCAGGCTGATATAATTATTCTGTGCGCTAGGTAGTATTTCTCATTCAAAATCATATTACCTATATTGGTAATTAATTGTTTTCAGGCATCAAAAAAACCTACATGGTTATCCTACAAATACAAACATCGAATGCTTTCATTTTTTTGTCAATTTCCACGTTTTCCATAATGAATAATAAATGATATGTTTAAGTTCGAAAAAAATTGTAAATCTATATGATTCTTGTATAGGTATAGGTAATTCCTATATCGTAGTTGTGTTTTTTTTTTTACTTTGCGCTTAAATAAAAAGAATTAACTGTGAAACCGAAAACACCATCCCGTTATCTTTAACATGTTATTGAATTTTATTTCGCAATCCATTCAACGTGTTTTCCTACATTCGAAATTGTAGGTAATAGACTTTCCAAATTGCAATCAAGATTCTAATTATATAAATTAATTTTCTCGTTTGAGGCGAACCTTTAATTTTCCGCGATAATGCCCAATTCGACATTTTAAATGGTCGAATTCAAAACGTACCCTCGAACCTGTGGTGAAAATGTTATTAAAAAACTTATCTCCTGCCAACGTCATAATTTTGTCATAGCTGTACGAGGTATACGTGCGCTGAATACGAATATGACGACACAGCGAATATTGTGGATCCGGAATACAACCCTATATACATGTTACGTAAGGATCAGTTTAGGTCTCTCTAAACGCTATGCCTCTGTAATTTTGTGTTCAAAAGAAACCCCTCTGCCGTGTAATTGCGAATTTCTCTGGATGTCGCGCGTGCGTACTGTGAAAATCAATAACTTCCACCTTTGCGAGGGATGAAGCTTGAAAATACGCATCTCGCTACTATGCAGCATCTTTCACGTGTTTGTATACTGATATCCGCTTTCGTGGGTTTCAATATCTGCTCACTTGATTTTTGTTATTTTTTACTTTTGTCAACAAGATAGAAATGAAAGTTTCACTTAGTTAAGTGGGGTGATGGCAAAAGTCATTAATATTTTTTTAATATTCTGTACCTGAGAGTAACCGGAGTCAAGTAAGAGTTTTGAAGCCCCAAAACCTAACTTAGAGATACTCTAAGAATAACCAGATGCATAGAGGAAAATGAACAAACTTCCGTTGCTATTTTTTTAGCCCTCCAAAATTTTGTTATTTCGAAATGAAGCTAAAAATTGTATCTATTAGCGATATCAGATCTCCACAGCACCAACTATCGAGACACACCAAACTATGAATTTCGGATAGAAAGTGATTTTTCCACTGGCTCCTTTTGATGGAACAGTTTATGGTACTTGTTTATTATATAAATATTACACTATTTGATACTGGGCAGTAGCAACAGTCGAAAAAATACCTGTAAACCAGAAACTGTTGAAATCAAATATAAACAATGTTTCAGTAAAACGATATTCTATTATTACTCCGGGATTCTCGGGGTTTTAATGAAGTACGGTACTGTATAGCTTATTTTTTTGCCAATAAGAAAATTCATGAATGATTGAACAGTTTTATTACATTAAAATATGTAAAACTAAATCGAAGTCCGCTCCAAATATGGTTTTTGATGCCAAATAAGAGCCCCGAATAAATATAGCTGTACAAAGAAATATACCAAGTGGCGTGGGGAGATATACGTGATATAAGAGCCCAGTAGGCATTTATAAATAGCAAAATTTGAATTATTGAATAAGATGCATTTCACATGTTCGCTAGCTTTATTGGAGAAAACATTTGTTTACATTTTCTCATCTTCTAGCGCATCTTCTCAAAAAATCTCTACAATTGCTTTTCAGTTTTTCGAATTATCATCTCAGACAAATTATGGTTTCATCTGGTAATGGAGAATAATCTTCTGGTGCACCAATTTTTATAATCATCCGGATAGCTAAACTATCGGCCCTTTGCGCCCAATCCATATTGCGCCCAAAAAATTGTAACGTAAAATTAAAAAATAATTCTCAATTTTCATAAAAAATTTAAAATATGTTTTTGTGTTAATTATTTGTTATTTCAATGGACACATCATATGTCATCCATTAATTGATGAGAAACATCATGATGATATTATAATTAAACTGGAATTACGAAACTTAGTGGCAAAAGCGAAGTTCAGGCGAAAATACTTTCTAACCTGATAACTTACTAGCTATCTATCAAATTTCGCTATACACACATATGGGGTCAAATCAACGCGTATTTAGGTACTTTCCGGTTTAATCTGGGATATATCTAATTCATGAACTCTAACAATAAAAAAAGAATGAACCTACCGCTCTACCCCTTCCTTTGCCTCTCCCTCTTCGAGATTCACCTAGTAGGAAGCCATCTTGGAAAAGGTTCTAAAACAAAAAATAAAAAGAAAAATAAATAAAAATAAATAAAAAATATTCTAGTTAAAGTTAATTTAACGTCCTGAAGTGGATAATTGAAAATAAAAATGATATCGTCTGATTATCGCGAGCAAAGTTACGAGTAAAGTGCTAATAAAATAGTATTAAATTTTGTTTTTACCGATTTTATAAATCTAAAGTATCTCCCCCGAAAAATCAATTTACAAATAAATATGTAGGATTTCAAAAACAAACCATCGACGCCCATGACGTCAGAGCACGCTACATTGCCGATAGATCATGATATATTCCGCCATATCTCGGGTGTTTTTTTGCTTTGCTTTTAGGGCATAACCCAGGCAGCCAGAAACTAATTAAGTAAAATGTCTTGACGACTTTATTTTAACAGGGAATTGTGCAAGCAAACTTGTAAGCATATTTATAAAGGGTTACAGTACTTTTTCAATACTGACGTAACACTTTCTAAGACTACTTCCCGCCTAGGAGTCGGTCAAGGAATTTTCAAAAGACGTATACAAGGTGGACCAAGGTTGAGATAGGTATATATAATACAATAAGAAAGGCGTAATAGCTATTCATGTAACGAGTACATAATACAAAACTACGAGCGAAGCTAATAAACAGACGAATCCAATAAAGTTCAATTGTGTACTAGTTATATACAAGAGCTTTATGTTCGAGTGCTAAAATTGTCTTATTTTTCCTAGCAAAAAAGTTATTGTATATTTTTCTATAAATTCAACTCTAAAAAAACGGCAACAGCGCTTGGGCCATATACGTCTCCGAGAGCGAATGTTGGGTGTTCACGCATTGCTAGGCGACGACTGTTATTGTTTAATGATGGTAGAATAAAAACGCCCTTTGAATCTTTGAATGACAGTGGTGTGTTAGAGATTAATATTACTACATGAAGATTCAACAGAAGCTGACATCAAAGATTTTTTTTGAACTAGGTAATATTTTTAAAACTTTTCATTTCTTTGGTCGCATAATAAAATTTATTAATTTGTAGGAAATTCTTATATTTGGGGTTGTTGGAGCATGTACGTTTATTAAAGATTGCAAAACTATTTTTTTGATGAAACTTATGGAAACAAAAACAAAAAAAGACGGATCTTTCATAATAGTACCTGGAGAAAACGAAAATATAAATCTCTTGGACATTATTAGAACACCTGCAAACATGAAGTCATAATAGATGGTGGGGACAGTCAAATCGATCGCAGCGCACACTTTGGCAGAAATGTGAAACATAATCGGGACTGTCAAATTTGTTTTGATAATTCCACGTTAAATTCGTTGTGTTGCGGACTGTACAAATAATGGAAAAAATGTTGGTGTAAATTTTATACTTTTCCAAAATCGGCCTGGATATTGGAGCAAAGAAACCTCATATTACGATTTCACTGAAATTTTGTTTGCGCGATATTATGAGTTCACACGTTTGTACAAACGTTTTATGACAAGGAGGAACACAGTAGTCTCACCAAATCAACCAATAATGGAAAAGTAACTAAAATTAATCCAGCTCAACTCAACAACAACAACGCAGGGTACTTACATTCAAAGATGTTTTGTAGGATATTACTTTCACTGGGCTTTGCCTAATATTATCTGTTCTTCAACATTTCTCAAATGTGCTGGAGCTAATTCATTACCTTTCATCACAGTTTGAGGTTGGAAAGATATGTTTTATGCTTTCAAATCCTATTCTCATTATAAAATCCATTTGTTTAACTTACAAATATTATAAATTGCTCTCAGATATCGAGAATGTTCCATATTTTTCCAAGTTTTTCACTTGATTTTGATAAAAATTATCAAAACATTGCTTGCCATCTAACACGAAATGTGGCGTTCTCCACTGACGTGCACATAGCCAATACATAAAATTGCAAGTGTACCTCAAATTGTATAAAAATTTCTTAATTTAGAAAATGCACCCTTATTTACGGGCCACTGCATTAGGCGAACATTGACGTCGATTTTGGCTAATTTATGAGCAACCATGGACATCAAAAGACATGGTGGATGGCGTTCATCAAAGTATTAAAATAAGTGTTGCTAATAGAATACCGGGAGAAGGCACTTCAGCTACTGGATGAGGTACTTTTGTTGAAATTGAGAAAAATATTTATGTAACTAAATGATGAGAATTCCGATTTAATTATTTATTTGTTTATTTATAGGACCCTACCTTACAATTTACGATTGATTCAAAAACAAAAAGAGCAATTGTTTGAAGTTTTTTTTGTGGGGGAATAATATTTTTTTTTTAATGTTCATAATATTATAAGGTAATCAGCTTAAACTGTGTAACTGTGGAAAAGGTAACACGCATGTCCGGACTTAATACGACTTATAGTTGTACGAAGAAATTGAATTATTATTTCTGTTTAGAGTACCGTGTAGGTTTTGTCGCCCAATATTAGCTTTAGAGGGTGATTCAAAAATTATATTACAAACTCCAATATCAGTAGGAGCACCTGTCTTTCAGAAAATTGAGGTTGACAATTTGAGTGCTTTTTTTAAAAGTTTTATTTGGACAACGTTACTTCAAACTTCAAATTATCTCAAAAACTATTGTTACTATTGACTTCTGGTGTGAAGAACTGAATATTTACATAATCTCCAACCAAAAAGTCAAAAAACACGTACAAATAAGTTATTATAGGCACTTCCTCTTTTTTTTTGTATGAAAAGGACTATTTTGTGTTTAGTTCCTTTTTTGAAATAATTATTCTCTCATTTAAGGGTGATGATGTGAAGGTTTCTTCTCCTTTCATTTGCTAGTTGAAGATAAATGTCTAGTATTCACGTTATACTTCAGCCAGTAAGTTGAAATTTTTGTTGCGATAGCTTCGTTTTCCAATCGGCAATATCATATGCTACCAATAATAATTGAATGCGTCAGATACATGCATGTGTGCGTACGAATGACAATTCGAACATGTTTTGTAAAAATGTAGTGATATTTTCCATACATTTGTGAAAACACGCCATACTTTCATTACTACAAGCTAAACGTATGTTTTTTCTGTTTTTCAATTTACATTTTCTTACTTATGACACATACTCATTGGTAGTATCCTAAGTCGTTTCTTATAGTATAATAATAAAATTATATTCGTTGCCGACGATAACAACATTTTCCATCATCACCAAGATGTTTCCGTTGTCGTTTTTAACTTGCTCATACGCACTGAGGCAATCATTTTCAATAAAGTTACTTCCTATAATAAAACAGAGTCAAAAAATAAACTCGATATCAATCAGACGAAATTTGCTCGGATATTTAGGTAAATGACCTCTAAGTTGCGGCAAACATCGAACGAATAAGGTCGTGTTGTGATCGAGTTTCGTCTAGAGCCAACAATTATAAGTCCATCCAATATCAATTGCAGAAGCTGTTTCTATAGGGAGCAAATAAAAACTCACTTCGCTAACACGAGCGTATATGCGAAGAAACAGAACGAAAAATAATCTGTACTACTTGTATACAGTCTCCGTCGGCACAAAGAGCCGGCTGGTCAACGTGGACTTGAGTGACTGCTGTCTGTTCTGTCGTCTGGGCCAATCAAGTCGGACATCAATGCTTGCAGGTGTGTCTATACGATGGGAGGTCATAAATCACGCGTTATATTTGTGTTTTAATAGCTCTGAAAGATTAAAAACCAGTAGCGTCTGTGGTCTTGGTGTGTGCCGATCGAAATACGTTTTAGGATATTAAAATATCTAAATAAAATTAGTTATCTCCGCCACTGCTGCTCACAGGATTTCGCCGCAAGACTTTTTTATGCTTCTGCAATTGATATTGAGAAAACTATACCTTGGCGGTATTGCCAGCTTATGGAAAATTCTTCAGATTCCATTTAATTCTCATTGAAATTAAAGTTGTTCTGTTCGATATACATATTACGGATTTTTTCCTCTAAATACCGAACTCTATCCGCCGTGAAATGGACGTATAATATAATTCTCGCCTATATTCTTGATTATTTTTGTATTAAGGCGTGTCTCGGTCCGGTCTACAGAAAAATCCACGCCAAAGGCGTGACTCGATCCAATAGTTCAGTCTACAGGCCAAGACGGTCCGGTCTACAGAAAAACAAACCCAGTCAATATCGTAAACAACCACACAACCTTACTCAATTTGGCTAACATTGCTATCCAAATTGATAGCCAGCCAATCAACTTTATCAAATAACGCTTCGCTCCGCTCGAGGGCAGTTTGGTAGCGGTGATATTTTTCTGTTTATTTATCGAATCTTCCGATAAACTATTGGTGTTTTCAAAGTATGCCATCGTCAATATTGACCTGTGGAGAAATAGGCAACACGGCAACTATTAACAAAACAAAAAGTCACATTTTCCAGAAGATTAGTGTTCCAAAAACGAATCTTAATTTGATTTTTGACAATGTTCGAGTTGAGGCTGTCAATATCGTAGAAATAAATATCACTATGTGTTTCGGATGGATTCGTCTGATCTATATACATTGTAAAGAATAGTGAATATTACGAAAAACGGCAGTGTTTCGTACAAAAATGTGCTGAAAACACGTGATTAAGGGAGTGTGTGTGATGTTTCGGTTGAAAGAAGGACGAATGTTGAGTGTTTCCAGTAGCCAAAAATAGCGCTTAGAAATGACCCCTTTTCTACTGTTGAAGAGCCGTACCTCAGAAAGTATTTGAGAATACCGTGTTTTGACATCGGATTCGTGTTCAGCAAGCAAAATTACGTAGGTGTGATCAAACGGTATGTCTCAAATCGCGCGAGTCTATTAAACGAATATTTACCAAAATTTGTTTGATATTGCTTGATGTGCATTTCCAAGTAATGCAACAACGATTAGGTATACTACTTGATGTTTGGCGATACAATAATTTTTTAAAGGTTATTTGAAAATAAACAACTAATATTTGGCAAATCATTCTATTTCAAACTTCATCATGTATTACTCTACTGGCGTTTATACAGGGTGACTCAAAAGTACTTTGACAAACTTCAGGAGATGATTCCTCACAATATTCTAATATGAATGGATTACCTAAGTCTGACGTCAAAAGTGGGTGGAGCTTAGCGAATCTTTCCAAACAATTCAGGCATTTTTACTCTTTTTAATGATTTTATTATCATTATCGAGGACTTCATTTATAGAGGATACTTTAAAACATGTTTTGAAGCCATTATATATCTGAAAGATGATGAGTAACTATATTTCAATTGAAAAAATAACATAACCTCAACAAACAACAATTCTTGAATTTTCATTAAAAACCTTACCTACCTGACTGACACATACTCAAAAATGTACGCAATTATCCTTATTACCAACCGAAGCAGGAACAATAAACATATAAATAATTTCTTATGGCGTTTTAACATGTAAAATCGATTTGTTTGGAAAAGTTCGCTAAGCTCCGCCTACTTGTGACGTCAGGACTTAGGAAGTCCATTGTCCACATAAATATATTTCCGGAAACGCTTCGTTTCCAAGATACAGGGTGTTGAAGTTTTATTTTTATTTTCGTTTTTTTCAAATAACTTTCGAAATACTGACCTTGATTGAACGAAAATTGGCATTGGGGAGTTTTTTGAGGTGTCGAATTCGGACCTGATGTTATTATTGCTCTTACTCGTAGGGGGCGCCACCTATACGTCTTTTTCTTTTTTGGAGATTCATAACTTTTTTGAGCGTACCACTAGTACATTTTTCAGTAAAAAAATCAATTCCTCTATCATATCTACGAAAAAAAGCTACCTCCGTTACAAGTCGCCAGTTTTCTAGATATTTGGACTTGAAAATTTCAAGTCAATTATTTGATAATCGATGCGTGTTGAAGTAATGACCATTATTTTGCATTTTTCACAAGAATGCTTAGGAAATGAATTTGAGTTTTGGTAATTACATATTATGTGACAGTTAAACGTTTTTTGTTTTGTTGAAGTTTCTGTAAGTTTTAAAACACTAATTTTGAACAAATGGATTATTTAAACAATAATGCTCATTTAGCCGATATGCATTTCGTTTATGGCCTTGCGGATGGCAATGCGCGCGAAGCAAGACGTTTTACCAGGAGGGATTTCCTAATCGAGTACTGCCTTCAGCTCCAACATTTACGAGTCTCCACCGTCGTTTGGCAGAAACAGGTAGCTTTAAGAGGGCAGCTGATATTATTGGAAGACCACGAGCAGTCTGAACTCCAGAATTGGAAGAAGCTGTTTTGAAGGCTCTCGAGGAGAATCCCGAAACAAGTACAAGAATAATTGCTGAAGCTCTCAATTCTACTCAGTCCACAGTTTGGAGAATTATCCACGATCAACAATTTTATCCATACCATTGCCACGAGACTTTCCCCAAAGCATTACTATGTGTCAGTGGTTTTTGAGAGAATTGGCTGGAAATCCTCAATTTTCAAGACTCTTCTCATGCAGGACGAGGTAAACTTTCTCCTCTGTAAATGCCAATGATATACTAAACTTCTCCCGTCGAAATGGCTAATACAACTAAAATTTATTAAATAACAATATCTTGCAGTAAAGTTTCGGCATCCGCACAGTGCAAAGTTTAAAGATTTTTAAGAAAAAACCTTGATTCATATCATTAAAAATTTTTCTCTGTATGAGATTTATCAAGGCGGCAACAATTCTCCGATAATTAAACTTGATAGAGTGACCCTCCATTTTCCTTCTTCACAGTTCCGAAGCCAGACTCGATATTTGGCGTGTAACTTACAGAGATCTCTTTTAGAAAATGAATTGCCGATAGAACACTTCTGCATTGAATGATGGACTTCATTAGAAATTCTTATCTGCATGTGGTTTATGCATGATTTAGCGTTGTAGCCAGGGAATTCCTTAACACTATCTATCCAAATCGATGGATCGGTAGGGGTGTAGAAGAACCTAACCAGGCGTCCCCAGATCGAAACCCGCTATATTTTTATTTTTGGGGACATTTGAAGTCACTAGTTTATAAAACTCCAGTAGCGAACGAGGCAGATCTAGGAAACCAGAATAGTAGACGCCTGTGAAACAATAAGAAACACACCAATAATTTTTGAGCGGGTACGAGATTCAATGCCTGTATCTTCGCTGAAGGTGGACACTTTGAACAATTTATTTGAATACAATTTAGTTTCCTTTATTTTATTTTACTCTACATATTCAAAATTTCTTGAAATAAAATGTTGATATTTCTTGCAAATTTTATTAAAACAAATACAGATTTTGCACCCTTGATACAAAAATAACTATTTCAATCGAGTAAAACTAAATAGAATAGGTGATGCCCCTACAAAAAACCAAAATACTTACTCAAACGTCAAATTCATTTCCTAAACATTCTTGTGAAAAATGCAAAATAATGGTAATAACATCAACACGCATCGATTATCAAATAATCGACTGAAATTTTCAAGTCCAAATATTTAGAAAACGGCATGCTATAGCGACTTGTAACAAGCGTAGCTTTTTTGCGTAGATATGATAGAGGAATTGATTTTTTTAGTGAAAATGTGCTAGAAGTACGCTCAAAAATGTTATGAATCTTCAAAAAAGAAAAAGGCGTGTAGGTGGCGCCCCCTAGGAGTAAGAGCAATAATAACATCAGGTTCGAATTCGGCATCTGAAAAAACCTCTCAATACCAATTTTCGATTGATTAAGGTCAGTATTTCGAAAGTTATTCAGAAAAAACTAAAATAAAAATAAAACTTTAACACCCTGTATCTTGGAAACGAAGCCTTTCCGGACATATATTTATTTGGACAATCAATAGAATATTGTGAGGAATCACCTCCTGAGTTTGTCAAAGTACTTTTGAATCCTGTATAAAACGTAAAATATCACCTTTTACACACCTTATCATCAAATATTATTTCATCGATGTGGCTATGTGTTTGACTCTTACTACAGCGGAGATTCAAAGGGTTTTTAAACTCCTGATTACGTGACCTCATTATTTTCTAATGCAGAAATAACCTGAGAATGTAAAAAATGTCCTCAAGGATGCCTACCATTTGAAAACCTCAAGCTCCAGGTTGTTACTGTTTCTTCCCAGGGATGTGAATGAATAATTTGTATGATGAAACGAATTTCGTCAAGGTAGAAAGTGGAGTGTGTGTAGCACACCAATGCCAATTTGAATAAGTTCAACTTCAACCTTGTGTTTCGAGCATCCATTTTTTATTGCATTGTTTCAACTGTACCAATTGGAAATTAGGTTTACCTAAGTGAAAATTGTTTGCAAGAAAGGTAATTGATTTATAGCCAACTTTTCATATTTCTTACTCCATTTCATAGCTCTTACTAAGGGGATATGAATAATTTAAGGTTTTTTATCATGATGTATTTGATTGTGATACATTTTTTTCGTCAACAAATATTTGGTCATGATACTTAGTTGAATAGAAAATCAAACTGAACTACAACAAATAAAAACATGGTGTTTTTCCAAGCTTTTATTTAGTTACAAGCTTTTATTTAGTTTCACCTTGTCCCGGTGTCTGTCTGTCTGTCCCTGTAAATCAAATTTTGCAAGTTAAATATGACCCACTTCTAATCGTCCGATTGATTTGAAATTCGGCAGGTGTACATAATTCCGGTGACAATGCATTATGAAATTTTTAGTAGGAAAAAAAACAAAAGGACGGCTCCAATATGGCGGACAAAAAAATAAATTAGGTATACATTACTGAACTATCCATTTAACATCATAAATACTAAAAAATAAAACAACGAAAAACAAATTTAAAAACAAGCTTTCATTAGTTGTTAATAAAAACAGAACTGAAAAGTTAAAAATAAAAATTATAAAAAAACATTTTTAAAGACAAGCTTTTATACAAATGCACTGAAAAGGTAAAAATAATATCTTCCATTGTTGATCTAGGTTATTCTGTGAGTAACAGATTCAATAGCTTGCCGCGGATACAAAATAGGTATATAATCTTGCGCGGCAATTTTTTGAATCTGTTACTAACAGAATAATCTAGATCAACAATGAAAGAATTTTTGGAACGAAGTTCCTTATCGCGCGTTGCGAAAGGGGGCTAGACGGAATAAATTAAGACCAAAAGTTGTAACGACACTTTTTGCTGTAGTTGTAAGCCGTGCGGCGTGCGCGTGTTTCTCTGTCTGTCTCTATCTCTATCTCTCTCTCTCTCATAGAAAGCAAGCCAGTTATTTTCGTTTCGTCTTTCTATTTCGCATTGAACAGTGTGCTGTCGCGACGATTATTTTTGTTGAGTGTATACAGGTTTTTTGTACATAATAAATAATAAAAAATAATAACAATAATAATCCTGACAGTGTTTCTGCACAAGTTCCGGATATTGCTGATGGAGTTAGGTAAGTAGAGATTTTATACAGACAATAATAAATGCTTATGTATTTTTAGCAAGTACGCATTATAACCTCTCTTTACTATTGTGCTAACCAAGTCATACGCGTTATAATCTCTCCATTATTGTGTATTTAGCAAGTGTACGCGTCATAACTTTAATAAATTTAAAAGCATATTATATTTTAATATTACAATATCAATGCGTATGTACTAAAATTGAGCCTACTGATTGAGTTTATATTACATTATATTTGTTAATAATAAAAAAAATATTATTATAACTTAAAAAAAAATTCATTACAATTCCTTCACTAATTAATCGAAAGGAACTTCTTTCCATCCGGGTGTCCCTTGAATTTTTCCTTTTCAGGGCATTTGTATAAAAGTTTTCTTTAAAAATGTTTTTTATAATTTTTTTTAAACTGGCATATTGTTTAAACTCCCCCGATAGAATGATTCCACTGAAATACAACTTCATATCAAAATGTCCTTCGCAATTATCTATTATTATAACAAATGAATTATTCAACAAACACATCTGTCCCGAATTTGATTATCAGATAGTGTTCATTCGTCAACTTTTACAATACCCCATACTGTGAATTTTTGACCTGGAAAGACCTTATTTCCAAATAAATCATTTCACGTGTGTACATGAATCAGGATTCCGTAGAAAATACCTCATGACACTTTTTCCGTTTTCCTGGATCATCAGTGTTTGTTGTGCGCCCGTATTTCATCTCCGTTCAATTCGCCACGAATCGAATGAATGGAAGAACATACAAAACCGGATCTCATCTACAAAGGGGTTGTTTGACAAGGGTCATTAAACTCATCCATTTTTTATATCGCAAACTATACGGTATCCCATTGCAGTGAGGATTAGACTAAAGGTTAGGTTCGGTATAATAATATTAATTTATGTGCATTGTGCTTCTGAATAGAAATGATTAATTTTTTATTTTTGAAAGGATTCCTGGTTCATTATTTTTCAGATGGACAGTTCCTCTCAGAATATCATTGGTGAATTCATAGAAATCAATAGGAATTATCAATGGAATATTAAATGTTTTTAGGTTAAAAAAAAACTTCGTAAATATAAAAACAAATAGTGTGAGTTTTTTGTCCTTGAATCAACCTATCTAGTTATTTTGAAAAAAATTCACAGAAATGTATATATAATCGTAAATCAAATATCTGGCTAAGATGGGTGTGAGCGGCAGTCATAAAATTTCCAACGATTATGTGATCAGCCAATAGCGAACGCGGGATTCGACCGGCACATAATCGTATTGTTTACATCGTAGGTATTTGTAGAGTGAACATAATATATTTGTTTAAATTCATTCATTATTGCTTGCTGAATTAGATACCAATTTTCAGTTGAACTGAACTAAAAATAATAAAAATCTGCCACCCGCCATCTTAAATTCTTGAACTTTGAACAAAACCTATAATAATCGCTCCCTCCCAAAATACCAACAGGGCCTATCCAAAGCTGGTGCAATGATTCCATTGGTTGGATAAGATCATTTTAGTAATATTATTTGGTGATTTTGCATAGAACAATATCAAATTTTAAGGCGCCCGATTGTCCACGTGGACTGTTTTGTTTATTTCTTCAAGTTTCGGTTTTTATCGTAAAAATAAATATTTGAGGAATTTACTGAATGAATTTGGAAAACTATTTTTCTTATCCTATCCATGTAGAGTGCGGTTTTTTCACCAATAGTTGAAAATTAACTCGACTAACCGAGCCATATGATGATTGGCTGATTTCGAACTAACCCCCTGGTTAAGTTCCTTAACCTTACATCGGAAAACGGGTCATAAATGGGTTATTAAATCTTAATCTGAGCTTTCTGAAAAGGGGATAAATCCTACATACTCGAACACACTCACAGTTACACACTTTTAAAGTGGGGAATAGTACCTAATAATAATATGCCGATTATGTCAATACAATGGTGCTATTTTATTTTAAAAAACGTTTTTTCATTTTGCGGTTTTCTCTGTAGGTGTTTTATGAAAAATTGAAATTTTATGAAAAAAGAACTTTTGATTTTTCAGTTTCATTCGTCCAATCTACCTACACAATGTCAGTTATTTGTATTAGAAATACTCTAATTGGACTGGACATTCAAGAAAAACTATAGGATTTCAAAGCTCTAATGTAATCTTTTTTTTCTATTTCATAGGTGTAATGAAATCGGGAATGAGTTGGAAGTGTGTGAATATCCATGCCATATTGAGTGCAGCAGTAGAAAACCGTCTGTCTGCCTATATATCCGGTAGTCAGAACCAGGTGCGCTGTTTTTTCAAGGGCTGTCCAAACAAAACCATGAGATATAAAATATGAACCATGACTATGTGGAAATAGAAGGAGTGGTCATTATTTATATACCTAAACGGTGTAGAATCATTTCAATTGTTCTATTTTTGTAGTTTACGTATTTTTGTAGTTTGATTGTGCCATATTTTTCATATTATACTGAGGAAGTTATTTCTTGGGGAGAGAATATGGATTTGAGGATTTTTTTTTCTACTTTCTCACTTAATATGAAAAATTTAAAATCCAATTGAATCCTGCTGAAACCCCACCCACCACCGGTCTGAGCGCCGTTATGTCATGTTATATGTGTTTTAATATTATATCAAAATTTTATCGAAAATTTGCTAGAACTGTTGCAGATGTGGAAATCTCAAACAAAAATTACTTTCAAATCCAAAGGATTTTTTTATCACATTTTTTTGTCAAATTTCGTCTTCCACTACGGAACTGCTGTAAGAACTTATGCGACGAAAGATATTTCTGATGAGTGAAAGAACTTTGTTTCAGAACTATTTCTTCAATATGTGGAAAATTCCAATGAAATACATCTGAAAAAAACATAAATAAAAAAAAAGTGATAAAAAATCCTTCTGTATCTGAAAGCAATTTTTCTTTGAGATTTCTATATCTGAGTTTTAGAAAATTTTCGAATGGATTTTCAATTTGCCATATGAAGTAAAGAAGTCGATAGTCAAAAATTTCAAAAATAGTATATTAAAGTATAAGTGGATGAAAAGGGCTTTAAAACACGCGCGATTTTTCGAGCACGACGGCGCAGCCGGAGTGCTCGAAAAAGAGCAAGTGTTTTTAAGACCAGTTATCCACGAACACTTTACGCTATTTTTTTTATTGGTGCACTTTGGAATCATATATACTGGTATTATTACTACAAAAAATAGAAATGAACTAATAATGCAAAATGGTTGAATTCGTGATGTGACATCAGTATACCTTTCGTTGTCATGGAAATGGGAAAAACAGATATTCATTTGCAATTTGTTATCAAAGATCAATATTTGTTGTCACTAGAGCTCAAAAATGAATTATTCTGATATCGATTTTTTTAATAGTGAGGCAGAATCGCGGTTAACACCGCGAAAATCCAGTGATATATATAAAAAAGAATATGAAAAGTTCATCAAATGGATGGAGGAGCAAAAGGTATCACATATAAATGAACGAGTTGTTAGTAATATTTTATTTGACGTTACAAGGTACTCCTGTCAGATCAATAATAAAAAAATTCTCGATTTGTTGATGTTGACATAACAACTTAAAAAAACGCGCGTTTTTTAAAGTTCGATTTAAACACGCTGAGGCGTGCTTTAAATGGGTAAAATGGGGCAACAATAAAAAAAAATTATATGTTCGCCCAGCGACGGCAGCTTTCGTCTTGTGGCAATATGTCGTGGGTTTCAAACTCAATTTTAAATGATGCGCCACTATTTTTTTTAATTTTTAGGTGACTTGGAAAGTATAAATTTCAAATACTTCTGAAAGAATACTATGAAATAATAGGTCATATACCACCAATAATTTATTATCTAATAAGGACAATGCTATAAACAGTTATATATATATATATATATATATATATATATAATAGTAAGAAATTTGTGGCATTGCAGAAAAATTTTTGAATTCCAGAAAAAAACATCTTCGCGCAAGATTCGAACCCACGACCTTAAGATTATTAGTCTTATGCTCTACCAACTGAGCTATCGAACGTGGGTTCAAATCCTGCTCGAAGATGTTTTATTCTGGAATTTAAAAATTTGTCATGTCACAAAATCCTTACTATTTTCTATATATTCACAGACATTAAAAATGATCACTCTTGTAATTAGATTTGGCAAAATAATCTCGTTTTTCAGTGGCCGGAGATCAGAGCCGCCTGATCATCGACTGAAGCCGGCCAATTCGGCGATAGGTAAAATCTGTTCTTGATGACCATTGACAACACACTTAGATTTTACATTTTCATATTTTCACTTTCCATGTTTCAACAACTAACATTAAATTTGGGAAAAAAACGGTATCGCGAAATGTAGATGTTGAATCCAGCGTCTTCGATAGCTCAGTTGGTAGAGCATAAGACTAGTAATCTTAAGGTCATGGGTTCGAATCCTGCTGCTAATGGAGTTTGTGTTTCTTGGGGATTCGGTTCTTTTTGTGAATAACAAGTTCTTTTAGGAAATAACGAACATTTAATTTTTCGACGTTTCGACCGGGTCCACAGTCTTCTTCAGGGACTAAGAATAATCAGCTGGACCATGGTTTTGAATTGAAGTAGTTTAAAGGCAGATGATTAATTCCATGAGACATTTCCATTTTCCAATTATATAATTTATTTAACTTCTTTCATTGTGTTGTCAGGTATGAAGCGCGAATTCTTTGTTATTGTAATTTTTCATTAAAAACACGAGAGCGACTCTATAAGGAAGCTGGCTGGCATATCGAGTTGCTCTCATGTTTTTAATAAAAAATTACAATAACAAAGAACACCGCTTGAACTGTAATTCAAAAATAACAAATCCTGATGTTATACAGGCAGATCGCTATCGATAATATTACAAAAATTTCTCCATATAAATTACACTTCATTTTGGAAATTTAGACAATTGTTTTATAAAATGTTTCAAAACATCTTGATCTAAATTTTTAGTGAGATTGATTGCACCAACGATTTAGGAATGAGGTTGATGGACAGACACAAACATACACATTTTTTTTTAAATCTATAATCGATTCCCCTCAATTTTTTTTAAAGTTCAGAAATAAAAATTTATTATTTTTGACAATTACTTCAAATTGTCATGACGCATGAAAATGATTCATCCGTTCATGATACCCAGACAGTCGCTACCAAACGTTTATTCCCAATAGATTTTTTTCGAAAACATCCCCTATATATCACAAAGGAAAACAAACAAGTTGGACAGCCCTGGTGGTGAACACGTGGTTCGTGTAACGTTGACAGCTGCTGAAACCCCACCCACCACCGGTCTGAGCGCCGTTATGTCATGTTATATGTGTTTTATATTATATATTAAAATCGATCAAACATTAATCGGATCGAATCATTTTTCCCACACTATATTGTTGGAAGTTCCGGATTTTTTCCAATTTTTAACCTTTGCAAACAGGAAAATACATTAGAGGACGAATCAAATGGAATTGAATAAAATTGTTCAACTTAAACAGACAATATATCGATCACCTCGACTTTTACTAGTTTTTTTAAATTCTTGTGATCAGAACACAATTCAAGAAAAAAAATTAAAAAAAAAAACATGATTTTCGATGGATTTTTATGATTTCTATTATTACCTACATTAGTTAGATTTTAGTTGGCGAAAAAAATAATTTTAAAGCCTGCTTGCTTACTACCTAGTCATAATCTGAAAGAAACGTGAAAATGTAGAAGAACTTGATGAGAAATAGTATCTGATTGACACGAAAGAATTAACCTCAAAAAAATTATTAATTCTTATGAATGGTAATTTAGAGCGATTTTTTATTTATGTGTACGTACATCTTGGAAAAAAACTTTCCCGTTAAAAGTTATGGAGCTCATGGAGCTCTTTCAAAAGACCTATTGCTTGCTGGTAGTGGAATGAAAATGAAAGATTGAGATTTTTTTCAATCTTTCAGTAGCCGCCATTTTGAATCTGCGAGACTGATTTGCCCCATCTTGGAAATTAACTGAGGTATTGATGAAAAGTATTTTTTGCTGAATTTAATTCCATCCGGTTGAAAAATAGGGCCTCTACTTTGTCTACAAGTTTCGTAATATCCCATAATATATGTAGATATACCGGGTGACACAGGATATCGGGCCACCCCTGTAACTTCTGCATTCGTGAACGGATTTTTCTGAAATTCGGTACAGTTATATAAGCAACCATTTCGGATTTGATCACATTACAATCCAATAGACGGACTTCCGATTTTTCTGTAAATGCCAGCAACTTTGTTTTTTCAAATAGAACACCCTGCATATTTTTACATATTCAAGTTCAACAGGTCAAAATAAGTCCAAACCTTATGTTAAATGTAATTTTTTTGAAACAATTGAAATTAAAATTGTTTTTTTATTTTACCTCGTGGATAAATGAGATTTGGTCAAGGCTATTCACAATGAGTCGCACATAACAGAGAAACATAATTTTTTCTGAAAAATTATTTTTTGTGTCATTTATTGATGAATCAATTCATTTTAAAAATTTTTTTTTAAATGAAACCCCTGGGGCCACCTACATGTCTCTCAAGAACATTTATTAAGGAAAAAAATTACATATCATTTTTGTATTTCGGTGCAGTAATAAATTGTATACATTCAAAAATCTACAACTAGTTCATGAGTTTCCTTGCAGTTCGAATAATTTTTCAACTTAGTAAGCTGTGGAAAACAACATTTCTGAATCTTGTCAACTAATTGTGTTTCGCTGTCATCTTTCATCTCAACTCTCGAAAATTAGTTAACTTCCGGGAATTAGTTTAGTAGATATGTAAAATCAAAATTATAGGTTCACAAGAAGAGAACAGTTGATATGTTATTAATTTACGGAGAATGTCTTGAAAACATTACACAATTAGTTGACAAGATTCAGAAATGTTGTTTTCTAAGTTGAAAAATTATTTGAACTGCAAGGAAACTCATGAACTAGTTGTAGATTTTTGAATTTATACAATTTGTTACTGCACCGAAATACAAAAATGATTTGTCATTTTCCTTAATGTATGTTCTAGAGAGACAGGTAGGTGGCCCATAGGGGTTCCATTTGAAAAAAATGCATTTTTGATCAAAATGTGATGTGACTGAATTGATTAACCAGTAAGTGACACAAAAAATAATTTTTCAGAAAAAAATTAGTTTTTCTGTTATTTGCGACTCATTGTGAATAGCTTCGACCAAATCTCATTTATCCACGAGGTAAAATAAAAAAACAATTTTAATTTCAATTGTTTAAAAAAAAAAGACATTTGACATAAGGTTTGGACTTGTTTTGACCTGTTGAACTTGAATATGTAAAAATATACAGGGTGTTCCATTTGAAAAAACAAAGTTACTGGCATTTCCAGAAAAACCGGAAGTCCGCCGTATTGGATTCTAATGTGATCAAATCCGAACTAGTTGCTTATATAACTGTACTAAATTTCAGAAAAATCCGCTCAGGAATGCAGAAGTTACAGGGGTAGCCCGATATCCTGTGTCACCCGGTATAAACGTCCCCAATAGATAGGACTCAACGTTATAAACCCACAATTGTTACATCATAATTCAGGGCCAGAATTTATTATGCTAACTCCTGAAATCATTCGTTGTTACCTAGCGTTTTCACCGGTACAATCCAATTACTCTATATTCGAATAGACTCACTCCCAAGGCTCTAGACTAACTCTGCCGTGTGTAGGTAAAGAGTATGTGCAAGAATAATGTGTTCTCAAAGTTGAAATTTTAGGAAAATGCGACTTAAAGGTCCCATATGGGAAAGAAGCCATATTTTTTGGCTTGAAGCGTTTCCGCCATTGCAAAAATGATCCATAATTTTCTTGAATCGACTATATTTTAATGAGATAGTCAAAAAATTGGTATATATGATATGTATATACATACTTCATCTATGAAATTAGTTTCTGCAGTGTTTGATGGAAAAAATTGAGGAAGTATACTTAATTTTATGAATTTGTTCCATACAAATTTGATATTTTTAAGGGGCCCACTTGTTTTACATAAGTAATATTCAACATTATCACAGAAAAGTTTGTATCGCAAATAAAATCCGAACTAGATGTGAATGCGAAACCATCACTTGCATATATCATTATCTGCTGTACATTTCTTGACAGTTCTTTTTTCATACACCATGTTCATCTTCAAAGCTTTTACGAATAAACATGTAGGTTAAGATACACAATATGCAGTAAACATTTATTATCTTCTTCTAACCTTCTACTGTTTGTTTTAAGATAGTGTTTATTACCTAAAATAGATGGAAATGACTAAATTTTCACCATCAGTCGACTAATCTGAAGGCAATTTTACCTATTTATGCCTTAGACTTAATAGGCAAAATGTCTTGAATACCCAATTTTCGACTTTTGAATTACTTCCATTTTCTTTCCCATATTGGTAAATTTAAGGTAATTATAACGTAAGAATTACTTTCGTCAATTTGGGCGCTGACCTATTTGAATATCACTTAAAATGTTTGTTGGGCCAGGTCTTTCTTTATATTGAAGTTAATTTTTTGTTCAATGACTTTATTCTTATTATTTTTAACTTTTTAGTACCTACTGCTAGAAAAGCGTGTTTCAGCTACGGGAGAAAACTCGATTAATTTATCCACATGGGAAGTTTTTACTTACTTTTGGTGAAAGTAGATTGTGTAGGGGGGAGGTCGATATGGCTCTTCAGCCACTCCGTACCTCAACCTATGAGGTCTGTACATAACTTTTGGTGAAAGTACTAATTCACCAAATCTTTGAAATGTAGATTAGGCATTTTTACCAGTGACTTCACCAAATCTTGGTTATGTGAATTTTACATTTTTTTCTGACGATTTCGGTTAGAATACCAGATCATAGCTATGAAGTTATTGTACTTTCAAAAGTTCATATGATTCGGACGTCTGGAAGTGGGTGAACATTAATTTCAAAGATTCCATTGAATACATTCATACATACAGATGAAGCTAATAGAGCATGTATAATAAAAAGAGGACTTGCAACGACATTAAATTTCAAAAATAAGATCCAATAACTTCCAGGAGGATTAAATAATACGTCTAGTGACTGAACACACATTTTAATCCGTTGGACCGATCTGACGTGATATCGCATTGAATTGCATTTTTGATTTTGACTGTTAGACCTCAAATACTATATGCTCCAGACTGATCTTACGTAGAAAAGGTGAAATTTGCCTAGATCGCTTCGGGCTTCGTTCAATACTTCATCAATCTGAGGTATTTTTATAATTTGTAGGGGTTGTTTTCATCGCTCGGGAATATTTGATGAAAAATATTGGGGGTAATAAATAAAAATTGATGAAATTAATGTTTCAACCTCTCAGAAGTCTAATGAAAAATAATGTATTTCATCTTCTAAATAACCCCTTTTCTATCCAGACTTGAAAGCTTTATGCTTCGGAAGATATATTGTTCATAATGAAAATAAAATTTATGTCTTAGCGTTCTTGAGATGTTGAATGAAAATATATTTCAGGAGGTAACCAACCCTTAGGAATGTAGTTTCGGAAAACCCCCTGTAAAAAACAGAATTCACAGTATGGGAGATATAATGAAAAATCAGACAGTAAATTTCTCTTTCAATTAAAAGATACCTTCACCATGAAATATGTTCCTGATCACTGATCTATCCAGTCATAAACTCATTGCATCTTTACTTCCTACGCCTGCATTTCGTCGGTTTGTTTACACGGCCTAAAATTAGACACCTCAACCCTTCCTAACCTCAACAGATTGTCCAACCAACACGTGTCAGTGCATATCGTCTAAGAATAACCATAGTACACGTCACATCACATCGCGTATCCCTTATAACCCAAATAAAATCGACGACCTTCGTCTGGCCGGTTGGGATATCCCCGGGAGGGCCGGATTTGGGCAGTTTGCCGCCCCCAGGGTGCGGTATTTCACTGCCCAACCGATTCATAAGTGGTAAGCAATACCATTCAAATCATACCTGCGTCGATATTTCGTTCTATATTAGTTCTATCGGGAAACATTTACCTCATTACTCTATGGGTGATTGTTAAAATGTTTATTAAAATTGAACCCTTTCCCCCTAAAAACTAATATACATTTCAGTGGGTTTGTAAATTGTAATTTGGAGAGAGTGTTGTATACTCCCACACCTCGAAAATAAACCTGTTAGGCATGCATAAACAGAAATTACTGAAAAAAACTACTAAAACGCGATTTGATTATCATATTTTTCTTGGCGACTATAGGTACCTATAGATTTTCAACCGTGAGAACATATTAGATAGATATATGTTTATTGATTACGTTATATAAAAGTTACATTTGTAGCAGATCATGAGGTGTGGACAATTTGTATGTATAAAATAGTAAAAGACAGAATGCACTTAATAAGGCAAAAGGCAAATTTGTGAGTATATGTCATAAGATATGAAAGAGAAGAAAGAAAAAAAAAATATATATTATAGGCCAAAAATTCATCAACTGTATAGAAACAGTGGTGGGAGCATATTTTCTTGACTTCTGCTTTGTATTGATTATAATTTGGGTTTTTAATTTCTTAAGGTAATTTGTTATATATCCTAATATCTACTAAGTTTCTGGCTGACTTAGACGATGTCTTGGTTTTCTTAGCAGATTTTTATTTCTGGTATTATAGCTATGATACTCCGCATTAGTTGGGTAGACATTTTTGTTCTTATGTATATGTAGTAGTGAGTGGTACGGACATTATTCTATATTCGACAAACAGCGGCCGGCAATGATCCCTATGTCCTGCATTAGCTATGACTCTTATAAGCCCTCTTTTGAATGATGAAAACTTTCTTTGAGTTTGGAGTTTTACCCCATAGAATGATACCGTGATTCAAATGGGATTGTATGAGACCATGAAAGGCACGTTTGCAAACTTTTTGAGTTGACGAAAAACATACGTGTATTTGGATACTTTTTGCACAGCTCATCTATATGTGCGGACCAGTTGAGATTATCATCCAAGGTTATTCCAAGGAGATTAGCAGTGCCACCATTTGAGAGTGTGTGATTTGCGAAAAAGTCCAATTTTTGTGTTTTATTTCTGTTTAGGCAGAGTGGATTATTAGTACCAGTGATCTGCTATATTTTCCACCTCATCTTCAATATATTTAAGAGTGCGCAAGTCTGAGTGTCTGTTAATCAATGTCGCATTATCGGCATACATGACAATAGAGTTCGGAAAATGGTAGTAAAAAAGAACGTTGATGTAAATAATGAACAGAAGGGGTCCCAAGACAGACCCTTGGAACACACCATATTTGATTTTACGTAAGTCGGATAGCTTCTTGTTATCAGAGACACACTGAGTTCTTCCTGTAAGATATGATTTTATCAGTTGGAGAGATAACCCTTTTACGCCATAGTGTTCCAGTTTTTTATTAAAAGATTTTGAGAAACACAATTAAACGCTTTACTGAGATCTACAAGTGTGATTGATGATGATTTTTACTATCGTATAAATAGCATCGAGTTATCATCCCAGATTTTTCCTGAACCCAAACTGAAATTTATGTTTTAGAGAATAATTTGAAGACAGACGTTTTTTCAATATGATTTCAATTACTTTTCCAATAACAGGGACTAAAGATATCGGTCGATAATTGAAGGGGTCATCGGGGTTGCCTTTTTTTTTCAAATACGAATAACTTTGGACATTTTCAGAAAATCTGGGAAAGTACCAGTACTGAAGCATAGATTTATTAAACTTGTTAATATGGCTGAGTGACAATATCGATAAGTTCTTTCAAAAGGTTTGTGTTGATATTGTATATATCGAAACTTTTCGAGTTTTTCAAGGACTTTATTGCAACCATTACGTCGATAACGGTCACTGGTTCAAGAAAAAAGGTAACATTTGGGTACGGCAAGTGTCTTAAATAGTTTTCAGGATCACAGTCGGCAGCGGGTAAGTCTCTGATTTTCAGCCGCAGTTGAAAAGTATCACAAGTTATAGTGCACTCTGTTTTTGGAGGATTAGAATTCCGTTGGTAATTGATTACTCTCCAAGAGTCTCTAGGTTTGTTAGACGAATTTGCATTGAGATCATTGAAAGCGTCTCTTTGTGGTTGTAATTGCAGAGCGTTATTTTTTTTTATATGTTCTGTAAGCTTCATTGTCGTTTTAGTTTTTTGAGACGTCGTATACTTGTTTTATGGCAGCGAAAGTTTTTTCATTTCTCGGAGATTATCGTCGAAAATATTCAATGGAGCTTTATTCGCCAAAATATTTTTTTGTGGTAAATGTTTGTGAATTGAATTATGCAGAGTATTTACGAAATATGGAGAGAGATATTTACGAAATATACAGAGATTAGTTCAATGTACGGATAGTGACAGTAAAATCTGAGAAAGATAATTTCCTTTGAATATTACCAACACCAACCCATAGGATTCCAATAAAAGTATAAACAGAAAATCCTACATTTTCAAATTATTCCTATATCTACCCAATGAATAACATACGCCCCCCAAATTGTTTATGGTTTTGGAGATTCAGCACCATAATAATATCCAAATTTTCGGATATTTTAATGGTGCTGAATACGCTTATTTTGACACTATAACCATAAATTCACCACTTAAAGTTTTACCGCAAGTGACTTTTATTTCCTAATGGCCGTGTTTATATTCCTCTATATTTTTTGGGTTTTTTCTTCCCTGGAAGTAAAAATGATGAAAGTGCTAATTAGTTACCAATATTCCATTATCAAAAAATGCGGAAACGGTCCAAGCCACCAATATGAAATATGAAGCCTAGCCTAGCTGTTTTCAAAAATATATACAAAGTACCTGTTTGATATGGAGTGAGTACCCCTATTTTGCTATTCGTTTTGTATGAATTTTCTTTTTACTTTCATAAATGTATGTATAAATGTGTTTTTTTTTACTTTCATAAAAAAGTCAATTTTCATACTTCAAATTGATATCTTGAAAAATGTATTTTTATTAAGTTTTTTCTTATTTTTTTCTTTATTATTCCAGTATTAGTATAGACGATTGTATCTTTTCAAGAATATAATATACTGTAATAAACTCTTTAGTTTGAGTGTAAGAGCAGTCACTGACTGAACTCTGCCTTAATAAAGACACTTTATTATTACCTATTATTATTTCATATCGAACACGAAGGATACAGAGCGCTGGTTGGCAATTATCTTGAAGTGGTGACCCATCAAATCATGTTTCATATCATATTTCTTCAAGGCACCCACTGTAACATATGTTTCTTTTTCTCAATGTTTCCGTTCACTTTTTTGCCAAAAAAAGAGTTCTTTGTTATCGACTGTTTTCACTATTGATTTTGATATCTCAATTTTTAGATTGTCAAAGTCTGACTTTTCCTCTGGAGATAATATTTGTGTGTTCAGAAACCCATCCAGAATAGCGTGCAAACACTTCAATAGTAGGCTCGAATTTCTTGACGATGTTAGGTGAAGTACCTAAAGGTTCCAAACGATCGGGATCAGGTGAAATGGTGTTATTGTAATGAGAAACCTTTGTAATAGGTAATTGAGACTTTGATCACCACAAAACTCATATGAAGAATCATAAACTAATAACAGATTGCTAGTCATGGGGCCAGACCCGTAGTAACTAACATTATATTGAATATGTCAATATTTTTTAATCTAACCAAGCAGGTACCTACATTATTCATTTTATCCGAGCAGTTGTTGGTCAATTTCTTTGCTAATCTTGAATGGTAGCTCTATCTAGAATTATCCATAAAAATTATGTCATTTAAAAAAAAGTAAAATCCAACATTTGTGAAAAATTTTCTTCGAATACATCAGCAGACATTTCTTTTCTAGAGTGAAATTCAATAAATCACAATTCACGATAATGTTCAGTATCTATCAGTTATAAATATATTCTGCGACCTTTTCCAAGCTTAATATTATTCAAACCGGTAGACACCATAATAATATTGAAACATGACCTTCATTTATCCAGTCTCATCCAAATAATAAATCGTTTTTGCTCCTACCAGATAACATTCAATTTATCTTGATTATTTTTACAAGCTTTTATTCAGTTTCACCTGTCCCGGTGTCTGCCTGTCTGTGTGTCTATCTGTAATCAAATCTTGCAAGTTAAATTTGACCCACTTCTAATCGTCCGATTGATTTGAAATTTGGTAGGTGTACATAATTCCGGTAACAATGTATTATGAAATTTGCTAGGAAAAAAAACAAAATGACGGCTTCAAAAATTGGTATGTGGGGGTTTTTGGGATCGACAATTTTTTTTACAAGCTTTTATTTTTAGTTTTCCCTGTTCCGATGTCTATCTGTTTGTCTGTCTGTGTGTCTGTTTGTCTGTAATCAAATCTTGCGAGTTAAATTTGACCCACCTTGCGAGTTTATTTGACCCACCTTGCGAGTTAAATTTGACCCACTAATCGTCCGATTGATTTGAAATTTGGCAGGTGTACATAATTCCGGTGACAATGCATTATGATATTTTTGTTGGAAAAAAAAACAAAATGGCGGCTCCAATATGGCGGACAATTTTTGTAATTATGGTCCGATTCAAAATTCAAAAATAAATCAGATAAAATTACTAAACTATTATTTAACATCATAAATACTAAAAATTAAAAAATAAATAAACGAAATTATTTTTTTCAGGCAAGCTTTTATTACTTAGTTGTTAATAAAAACAGAACTAAAACTTAAAAATAAAAATTTAAGACAAGCTTCTATTTATACAGATAGGGTAAAGTTGGGTAAATCGTACCGCCGGGTAAATCGTAGGGGAGACCGGTATCAATTGTAACAAAAATTGGTTTTGATTTTTTCCTCAATACAGTAACCACCAACTTGTGAAAATAAAAACATCCAAGGGTTACTTCAAGCTTTTGGAATAACGTGACATAGTCAGATTTGGTGTAATTCAATTAACTTTAGCTTCAGAAATATATTTTTTGTCAAAAACCAAATGTTACTATTGACACCATCTTGGTGTCAATAGTAACACTTGAAGTGTCAATTGTAACAGGGGTATAAAAACACGTGAAGGTCATATGAAATTATGTAAGAATGAAATTTGATGTTAAGCCCTTGATATATCATTGTGACGCAACTCATATTTTATTTTAAATGAGGTTAAATGATATTCTTATATTATAATTTATTAAAACACAATACAAAAAATGTCATTTCAAACACAAAATGAAAACTATATGTATATTGAATGCAAACAACGAAAACTGAAAGTAAAAGTTCGGGAAAAATATGTGACACAAAATTAATTTGAATCTGAGGACTCGCAATTATTGCAAACAAATAAAGGATCGTTCTTAGCACAAGAAGAATGAGCCCAGCCTTGACACGTCCTGCACTGCAGCCAGTCCTCTTTACTGCTGCAGTAAGGACCACAGCATATTAAACATATAGTGTCATCTTCAGATGACTCTTCCGATGATTTTTCGACAATCTTTCGCTTCTTTGCGACGTTTTTATTTTCCCAGTTTTTTAGATGCCATAACGTTTTTTTTAGCGGAAGACACTTTTCTGTTGTTGTATAGTTCTTCCAATAGTTTCTTCTCAGGTGTGTCCGTTATAATTGCAGTTTTCCCTTTCGTCTGGATGTAGTGCCTTTTGGTTTGCTGAAATCAGCTTTTGGCAAAGGACGAACTTGCTCCGGAGTATAGGCTTTCATAGGAGGCGCTGGAAGTATATGCAGAATATCTTTACTATTTGGCGGCCGAATTGGTGTTGAAGGAGCTGCCGATGTGCTGGGTTGGGGTTGTCAACGGTTTCTTCGACATTTGATCTAGACGTGTCTTTTTCCACCAAACTTGCTCCAACGGGTCTATCAGTGACACTACAAGGTGCAAATTCATCTTCAGTGAAGATATTCCTATTCAAAGGCCATATTCCTGAGCATTTGAAACCTGCAGTGATATTTCTGGGAGTTACAGCTAGTGGTAAAGCGTCTCGCACTATTGATGGTATATTGTAAATAGTCATTCGTTTGCCCGGGTTTATCTTCATCCACTGATCACATTCATTATTGAAAAAAATTTTAAAAGGCCCATAAACTCCGCGGTCCAGCGGTTGCAATTTATGGGACGTATGCGGTGGAAATGTAAGTAATGTTATGTAGTTTTCTTTGCAAAAATCTATAACGGGAATAGACAGATGCGAGCCATGGTTATCAAAAATAAGCAGGACTCTATTTGTTGTATTTGGTTTCACGTAATGTGCGAAATGTTTCATGAAAATCAGGAATTCTCTTTCTTGCTCCAACCGCTCTTGTTCCCAGATCCGATGCATCCAGGTGGTCCATCTCTTATGAAATGTTCATGATATCTCTTCAAGGGAAAAATGAACATGGGTGGTATACTGTTCCTTAGTGCATTTACGGCTACACATATCGTAACTAACGTTCCTCTTTCTTGCGAAGTTATTGCACCCACCTGTTTCACACCTTTTGTTGCTATGATTTTATTAGGTTTTTGAACCGTAGTGCACCCGGTTTCATCTACGTTGTATATATTGTTCGGCCCAAAATTGTATCTTTGTAAGACATCAGCCAGGTTGTCAAAAAATTTATTGACATTTTCTTGATTGAAATTCATAGCTCTTGCTAAACTGGTTGATTCAGGAGTGCGTATGGACAGATCCGATTACGCTTTAAAATGCTGTAAGCCAATCCTCACTCGCAATTTCAGTCCTTTCCCACCCCTGTGGAATTTTACACACATTTTTTTTGGCAAACTGGTAAGCTAATTTGCGTAAATCCTTTGGTGTAAGTCCAAAATACAGTTTGGAACAAATTGTGCAGTACTTGCCCAATTGCTGTTCCTGTTCGTAAGTAAAAACTCTATTATGCGGATGATAACCAACTTGTGGGTTTTTATTATTCTTCTTAGCAATAACAAATCGCCTGAGAGAAATATGGCACATTCCATATTTTTTGCTGTTGTCCTGACTTTTGCATTTCCATTAATCACATCATAAGCAGCCTGCTCGTACAACTCTTGAGGAATTTCACCTCTAGTGGTCTTCTTGACTCTGGGTTTCACCATCTTTTCACACTGTAACAATAAAAGATCTAAATAAATACTAATATTACCGCAACTGGTGTCAATTGTAACATGTTACGATCGACACCCTCGAATCTGTTACAATCGACACCAACAGCTCCCTAACCGTTAGACAATCATTCCACTCAACATAACCTTCAAATTTGGTAATCAAATCACTGTGAATATTATCGCCGAAACAGCCTGATTTCAGTGTAATAATTGTTTTTGGGGTAGCCTCAAGAATAAACTTGCTATCACCACTCAATTATGGAATGCAATACTTACATTTTAGGTCAAAGATCACATTCGCACGTTCCACAGGCTAACACACTATTGTTGACAAATTGATAGTACTTCATCCTGAGTAGCTTGTAGTAAGCTATTTTACCAGGACATACATTTTTCTTTTTCTCGACAGATGGCGGGATATATATCAAAGTTACAATTGACACCTGTTACAATTGATACCGGTCTCCCCTACCACCACTATTTTACTCGAAACCGAAAACCGAAGTCGATATGTGTTAACGGGAACTAAAAGTTTATTACATTAAACCTGAAGTCATAAACGCCCGTTCACTTGTCGTCTATGGTTAACGTCAGAAAGAGGTTATGTGAAAAGTGTCATAGTCGATGTTATTTTGTGAGTCAATTTATAAGCGATTTTCTTGAATTTGGTAAGTAAATCAATGTTGGGAACGTTACTGTATTACACCATAATAATTTATTTAGTAGTTGAAACAGTTTTATGTTTAAAATTAAAAGTTTAGGGCTCAATTCAAATAAAAAATATTAAAATGTGAGAGTTTGGTAAATCGTACCTAAGTCTGTTGGATAAATGGTACCGGTACGATATTCCCGACTAATAAAATTGTTTAAGCGAAAATACTAGATAGCTAACTACCAAGTATTTTCAGATGTAAAGCAATATGGCTTTTATCATTTATGTTAGGTATTTTATTACAGGAAAAAATGAATAATCCGAAAACCAAACAATAACGAAAATATTGCGGATGGACCCCAGAAGATATGGAACGTGCCCTAACAGCCTACAAAGAAAAGCAGTGTGGTTTTAACGAGTGTTGTAGGAGGTATAACATTGCCAAACCCACTTTTAGAAGGCATTTGCGCTGTTTGAATAAAAAAGCCAATAAAAAGTTAAATCAATGGGTCGACTCACTGTCTTCACTGCTGACATTGAAAGGGAACTGGCAGATCACATATTAAAGTTAGAGGAAATATTTTTTGGTGTCACCATTAGCGATGTTCGTCGCCTTACATTCCAAATAGCTGTGCGAAATAATATTCCCCACAATTTTAATATGAATAAGCAAATGGCAAGCAAAGCCTGGTATTATTCATTTATGAAACGACATCATTTTTTATCACTTAGACAACCCGAAAAAATATCAATGGCTAGGGCCTCAGGATTCAATAAGCGAAACGTTTATGAATTCTTCAACATATTGGAAAAGTGCGTCGACGAAAATGGTTTTACGGCACTCACCATATTTAACGTCGATTAAAGTGGATTCTCAACGATGCAGAAGAAAAATCATAAAATAATTGCAAAAAGAGGTGAACATCAAGTTGTGAGAGACATCGTTTGCTGCGCTAGTGCTGCAGGTCAGTGTATTCCCCCAAGATCATTTTTGAGCGGAAACGTATGGCTCCTGAACTTGCAATCGGTGCTTCCCCTGGAGCTATTGTTACTATCTCTGACACTGGTTACATAAATACCGAACTCTTTGTTACATGGTTGAAAGACTTCATTAAACAAGTAAAACCAAGTCCAGAAAATAAAATGCTCCTGTTGCTCGTTGGACAGACGACCCATTCAAAAAATTTAGATGCTCTTATTCTGGCCAGAAAACATGGTGTCGTGATCTTACAGCTCCCCGGGCACACAACACAGCGTTTACAGCCCTTGGATGTAAGTTTCTTCAAGCCTATGGAAACCTACTTCTCCAAGGCCGTTGAAACCTTTCTGAGAACAAATCCTGGTAGTACCGTTTCTCAGTATAACATGACTGGCACTTTTGTCTGATGCCTTTGCAAAAACTGCGACCAAAAGCACTATTGCAAATGGTTTAAAAAAATGTGGGATCTGGCCTGTTGATCGGACAGTTTTTGCAGAAACCGACTTTGTTGCTACTAGTATTTTACTCGATAAAGAATCAAACAACAATGATGTGTCAGAGCATTCTAACCAAGCTGCTGATAACCAAAACCAAATGGATGTAAGAGAACTTGAAAATACTGAAAATGGTAGAAAGAACATGTTAGTAAATGAGGTCAACTATCCCAAAGTAACAAACATGATCTTTATGTTGCTATCGATGAAATGTATCCATTTCCCGAGCACTTGAACAATGAAAATAAAAGGAAGTTGTCCCAACCGGCTGAACACCCTACAAAGACGACTTGGAAAATCAACAAACGCAACGGAAAAACAAAGCAAAGCAAGTGAAAAGAAAAATATGTATGCCATCAATTCCTTCAGATGCAATGAAGCAGTCTCGTAGTTCAAGAGTCACCGCCCCTCAATCAACAGTACCTGTACAAGATAACAATATCGAAATCTGTTTTAACCCAAACGACTGGTTTTGTCACGTTTGTAAAGAAAACATAGTTGAAGATATGGTTCAATGCTTAAATTGTAAAAAATGGGCTCATACGTCCCGTGCGGAAAAAGGCAAAAAACTGAAAAAATACAAATTGCATTTAAAAAGTTATCGGTACGATTTAAGAACCACCGGTACGATTTATCCGACGAGTTTGGTAAATCGTACTGTTTGCAACGTTTTATATTTTTTTGTTTTTTTTTTTTTTATTTCCTTTTCAATGCAGGTATGTACATGTTTAACCGATAAGGAAATGTGTGTTCTTGTTGTCTGATTTTTATTTTTAATAAATATTTTGATCCTTGAGCAGAGTGTTTGAAAAACTAAAAATTGGTACGATATACCCGATCTTACCCTACACTAAAAAGGAAAAAATAATTTCTTTCCTTGTTTGATCTAGGTATTCTGTGAGTAACAGATCCAAAAGCTTGCCGCGTATACAAAATAGGTAATCTTGTGCGGCAAGATTTTGAATCTGTTACTCACAGAATAACGTAGATCAAACAATGAAAGTAATTTTTTCCTTTTTGGGGCATTTGTATAATTAAAAGCTTGTCTTGAAATACTTTCTTTATAATTTTTTTCTCCAACATACAATGTCTTCCCTGTCAATTGAAACTGATTTTCGACTCTGCTTTAGGCAATATTTTTCTTGTCTACCAATAGTTATTTCGGAAAATCATCAATTTCTCTAACTGAAGTCATAATCTTATGCAGTGTTGAAATGGAAAGAGTGACCTTTTCTTCTGATGATATTTCAATCAATAACTTCAATTCTCATTCTTTTTAGGAGAACTGACATTTCGACGTTGTCTTTCTTTTAAAACTCTATGAATTGTTGCTTTACCAACTCCCGTCATATGGAACATGCAGTTTCTATTTCTCGAATATTACTCGAAGGTCGTTGGTACACAAGTGAATCGTAGACGTTCAATATTGTTTTTTCTCTTCAAATGTTACTAGCCTTACTAACGGGCTCAACCGGAGAAGACAAATAAACACACTGTTATCAAAGCTCAAACATATATGACAGTATAGGTAAATCACACGCATATAATGAAGGAGTTTATTGTACTGCTAAATATTGGGTTTTAAATACTTCTCAACGAATAAGGTACGCCAATACGGACATGCAAACTTTAAATTCCTAGAAAACGTACATGAGCTTCATTTCATTCAATGTATATTTTTTTCCGCCAATTTGGTATTATAATAAATATTTTTTTATTATATGACTTGACTCCCTTTAAACATAGCGGGTACGGTTCTTTTGTGAAATTACCTGTCGTTCAGTGCTATCAAAATCATTAAAACTCTACAGAGTTTCTGATAATAATTGAATTTGAACTTTGCTCCTTTGATATTCACCTATACCATGAATCGGAAATAATAGTCAGTGACGTCAGTCACTGGTTCAGAAACAACACAATGAGAGCGAATCTATAATCCCGATATACCACTTGTTTTAAATGCGGACACAGCGCACCGGTGCCAAATTTATTTCGGCCCGTGCAATAGATCTTACGGACCATTTGAAGCAGCCTCTATTTTAACGAAAGTTTGTGGTCGAGGTTAGCAATTGTACTGATATTTATCGACGGCGGAGCGGAGGTTGCAACACTGAACGATCGAGCTAAGATGAGTCACTGACTATTATTTCTGTCTTATGGCATAGAAAATAATGGAATTGAAATGACAATGATTTCAAATATTAGAGATTTCAGTGGCGCAATCTCTTTCGGTATCTTGCAGTTTATTTTTGCCAAATTAGTTGGTCATTTCAAACTGATTCGGAAGTTAGTGCTTTCGCCGCCTCGGTCCGTAGCGCTCTCAACCTCACCTTTGACGTTACCGCAGCTGTTGTTTTTGCGCGCGTACCGCGTAGCGTAACAACTCAAGCTTCATAAAAGGAATACCGAAGAGAAATCTCTCACATACTTCCCTTCATTCCCAAAATCATAAAATTATTTATATCGCCAGGATCCCATTTCAGATGGACACTCCGGCTCTGATTCCAAGTTAACCCGATCGCATCGCGTGAATCCTTTTTCGGGGTAAACAGGCGAGATTTCCGGCAAAACGGCGACCGCAAATTCATATCCCCCAGCGGCTATCTTCAAGGGTTGGTCCTCTGCCGTCTGCTGGCCGTCTAGCCGATGCAGACCGCTTAGGGATAACGACCCAAACGACCCAACACGCTGAGAGGGCTGACCGTCCGTTTGACGGATGGATCCCTTACCTTAGCCAACGTGTGAGGGTATTCCCCACGTTTGTGCCCCCGTATTTCACGCCCACGTAGTTAATGGATCACTGTCGAGGAAAAGGTGAAAAAATGGGGGATGATGCCGGAAAATTTCTCGGAGAGGGAATTTTTATGCAGCGCATTGTCTAGGGGTGTCGGGATGGAAACAGGTGGAACTGGAGCTGTAATGTCAAACATTTTTATTGAAACATTGGCTTCTATCATGAATTTAGGTGAAAGGTTTTTCCCCAGATGATTTTGTCGATGGAGAAAACTAGAATTTACTCGTGAGTGCAAACTGGAAACAAAATTTCTGGAATTCCTTTCCCAAACATCCATTGCTAATACGGTTAAAAAAAGCTGAAAGTATTTAATGAGAAACAAAATACTTTCTGTATAAATAATCCAATAGGAGCTTAGGTTACTATGGAGTATAGAACAATATATTATATTAAAAAAGTGATAATATATCATAAAAGTAGATACATGGCATTGTAATTCCATCGATAAAATCACAAAATACATGTTTAAGACGATTGTATTGATTGATTTTAATCTCTCAAAGAAAATCATTCAGTAACACAAAATGATTGCTATATTGATCGGAATGTTAATAAATGGATTTTTTTTATGTGACCGCAGCGCTAACTGTTGAGAAAATCATTTTCTCTTTGGGAAGTAGTATAAGATATCATCCAAAATGGTCTTTGTCAGATTGCTCTTCATCAAACCATTCAAATCTTATGATAAAGTCATAATTCACCGGATTCATTGGATTGCTATTGAAATTAATATTAATGTTCTCGGAATTTACAAACTTCGTTAACCTCCATAAATATTTTGGGCTCTTTTAAAAAAAATGCAGAATGTTGATTGAACACATTTTCTTTGATAGATGAGAGTACTTACACTTTGGTAATTCTTGAAGTTGCTTCATTTTTTAAATAGTTTCAATCGTAAAACTCTATTCAGTGTTTTCAAAAGGAACATTGAACCGATAAGATATATTTTACGTCACATTTACGAAGCTGCAAGTATCAAGGAAAACGTAATTTAAAAGTCGGTGGGTAAGTCAAAGGCATAAATAGGTAGAATTCACTTGATACTAGTGATTTTTTTATCTAAAGTACTAAAATAATTCAAACAATTAGGTTAGAAGAGGAAGACGGAAGTACGCCATGTATCGTAATCTACTCTCTATTTTTTTGTGAGCTGTGCAGTTAGTTATCAATAATGATTTTTGGTCATCTGTATATGTGTATGTATGAATGTAGGTAATGGAATTTTTTAAATTAATTTTCAACCACTTCCAGACGTCCGAATTATTTGAAACTTTGCATATGTATTAAGAACTGATGACAATACAATAATTTCATAGCTGTGACCTGACATTCTCACCAAGATCGTCAGAAAAAAATTAATAACATTTCAAAAATATGGCGAATGCGCAGATTCACCAAAATGCAGCATGCATCTCATTCAACATAATTTCGCAAAAACCTCTTTTTTAATCTTCTGTAGCAATATGGACTTGAAGTTAAAAATAAAATTATAGTTTAAAAAAACTAAAAAAACACGCTTATATAGCAATAATGACTAAAAAGTTAAAATAATAAGAATAAAGTCATTGACCAAAAAAATTCATCTTATGTAAAAAAACCGTGGGGTGATCTCCACTTACTTTTCATAATGATATTAAAATAACTGATATCAAGAACCACACGCTTTTTTTACAGAAGAGGGAATTTGTTGGTCAATTAATTTATTCTTATTATTTTCAACTTTCTAGTCCTTATTGCTACATAAGTGTATTTTTTTAGTTTTTTAGAACTATAATTTTATTTACAAGCTTTTATTTAATTTTATATTTGCATCTATGTATGTTTAGTTCAAATCTTGCAAGTGAATTTTGACCCACTTCTAGTTGTCCGATTAACATGAAATTTGGCAGGTGCTCATAATTGCGGTGACAATGCATTACAGAATTTTTGCTAAAGAAAAAACGAAATGGTTTGATTCTATTCAAAATTGGGGACAGAAATCACGAATTTTTTGTCAAAATTCATAAATTTGAGATGACGGCCCCAATTTGGCGACGAGTTTTGTGGTTATAGCCCGATTCCAATAAAAATTGGTATGTGGGGGTTTTTGGGGTCGGAGATCATGATTTCAAAATCCACGAATTCAAGATGGCGATGAGTTTTGTGATTATAGCCCGATTCCATTTAAAATTGGTGTGTAGTGTTTTTTTGGGGTCGGATGTGTTTTGTTATTATGACTCGATTCCATTCAAAGCTGGTATGTGGATTTTTTGGAGTCGGAGATAAACAATTTTTGTCAGAATTCAATAAGATGACAGATTTCATGAATGACTAAAAATAATTGAATAAAAATTATAAAAAAAATATTAAAACAAGCATTTATACAAATGCACAAAAGAGGAAAAAATAATTTATTTACTTGTTTGACCAAGGTTATTCTGCGAGTAGCAGATTCAAAAGCTTGCTGCGATTATAAAATAGGTTTTTTGGCGCGGCAAGATTTTGAATCTGTTACTCACAGAATAACCTAGGCAAAACAATTAGAGAAATTATTTTTTTCCTTTCTAGTGCTTTTGTCTAAAAGTTTTTTTTTATCATTTTTATTTAACAATAAGGATGTAGTAATTTTTTGGAAATTATTGATTATTTATTTAATGGCGAAAATGGTTCAAGCCAACAAATATGTATTCTGCTTCATGATGGACTCATAAGTCGAAATAATATTGAAGGTTATTAGAAGGCAAATTTTTCTTAAAATGTTGAAGATATTTTCTGATGAAATATGAGTGATTTTGCATGTTGCATTTATCTTATGGAGTTGATTAATTTTTAAGATTTATTGTTGTCAACGATATTTTTACCGCCTTGATTATAACTTTCGTGTTATAAGGACTTGAAAGTAAAATATTTTGTCAAAATTGATTAAATTTTCACCTGTCGGCTTGGTATAATTTTCCCATATGATGTTAGTCGGTTCATTAATTATTTTCAAGTCTTTCGATCTCGAATTTGCATTGAAAATAACACAAAAAAAATATTTCTAAAAATTTTTTGAACAAATTTACCTAAATCTTATGTATTTTTGGGTGCTAAAACCGTATTTCAGTTTTTTTCACCAACGATTCTCTTCCAATAGGACATCAATTATATATTTCACAAAATAGGGATAATTTAAAATGAAAAATTTGAAAATCATAGTTTTTTTTTATTATGTTACAATTATAACGTACAATATTATAAAATAATCAAATGCGAATATTAGATGCTTATTTTTTGTATTTCCTCTCCCTTTTCGGTAAAATTTCTTGCACAGCTTTTTCTCCGATGTGATGCATTTTGATGTATTTTTACAAAGTCAGTAATGTTCCTTTGATGTTTCTCAATTACAAAGTCATAGATAACAAAAAGCGTTAGGAGAATTTGTACAACCATATCGAAAAGTGAATGAAAAGTACATAGGTTAAGCACTGCAATTCGAGGTTAAATTATCTAGAAGAAAACAAACTGCTGTGTAGTTTACCAGAACTACCAACCTTATAACATTTGATTTTATTGCTAACCTTATAACACTAAAATATATTGCCAACTTAATAATATTTTAATAATTAATTTTGCATCTATTTTTTTAAATAATGTATATTCATTTAGTATGTTAAAATGTGAGAAATCGTTGGGTGATACGACTTTTTTGGCCTGTGTAATTATTGCCAGCATAGGGCATTTATTGTAATTGGTATTATTTTTTCATTGTCACTTCCCGTAGGTAAATCTCCACAACGAGAATTCATGAAGCAGAAACGGTCCTAAAATAATACATCTACAACTTTATAAAAAGACCCAGGTAAAAATGGAGCGGATGCATAGAAAATTTGATCCTACAATAAATACGGACTTTGATAGATACAACAACAATGAAGTGAGTCCAGGTGTGAATCCAGGTCAAATTTTATTTTCCGGATCCTCGACAAACATGTTACTGTGAAGATGTAGACCAACTAGAAACGTATTTTTTTAACATTCGAATGAGTGTCTATTAAATAGTTTATTTGGCCTCCAAATATGGAAATCTGATACAAAAGTAACGTACCGGAAGTTATGAAATAGCCTTGGCTAAAAGCTTTTATAATCTGATAAAAAAGATGAGAGCAATGCTTCAATAATGTAATATATTCTGCCATAAAAAAATCATTGAAATTTATGTTTGAAATAGTGGTAACTATCAAATAATGAACAATAGGGAATACGCATGTGTCCCTTTACTAAAATATTTTAATTTTTATATAAAAATTATCGCCTAGAAAAATCAGCAACAAACTTGGAAATCGAAAAAATGTTCAATGTTTTTCATAATTCGAAATTGGAAACGCCAATTTTTTTATTACATGAAAAACGTACTCGTATCGTCTCTGATGGACGTATGCATCGTGACTTCACACAGTTCAAATTTTACCGCTGGTTGCGTCGAACTGTCAACTATAATTTTATCTGTCTCCATTTATATGTTGTACTAATATTTTTATTATCATAGTATTTTCAATTGTTACAGAAACATCACATTAAAAGTGAGGCTGAATTTATGTTTGGGTTATGAGAAATAGTATTGATTATCAATATTCCTGAAACAACCACAATTGGCGCTAGAGTTTGGGGGATGTTATTCAACTGAAGGTCTCATCGAGTTTGAATTTGCCTTTAAATTTGAAAAGTTCAACAAAATTCAGGCATTATAGACATTATTTTTACAAACTGTAATTTTTGCGGACCGAACTTATGCAGAGAAAAAATAAAATAACGCGTGTTCCCTATTAGAAATACAATGCAAAAACTATTTACTTTTTCCATTGTTCTCTTTTATGCAAGTATGTGTATATTTGACGATATTATTCACCAAAGGAAATAAAATCAACATTGGAAAGGAAAATTGACATGTATATTTTAAGAAATTGATACCAAGTGCTTGTTGGACAGTTCTTTTTACAAAATCCCGATGAAATTAGTTTTACTAGACATTCATCAATTTCACTGTGCAATCGTAGGTTTTTCTGAACTTCAAACTTTCCATCATTTACTCTGTAAGTGAGATTGGTGGGTTATATTCTTATGAAATAATGTCTTACTATTTAACATAAAGAAATTAACTTGTCTGCGACTGTGAAAAAATACTATTTAAAACATCTTGATTGCAATTCGAATACAAAATTGTTATTTTTTTATGAATACATCCAGCATTTATTTTTTTATCTACAAAAATATCGTGCACACATACAGATTTTGTGAATAAAATTCTTCACATTTCCTAAAACAGCAGTCACGTATAAGCTAAATGATGTACCACGAGGAAAACGTCTCATAATTCCTCTCATACAAAGAAAGATGAACAAAAGCGGATCGGTCGTACCCTTTTAAAAGTTCAATTTTTTCCATATGGAAATGGAAATGTTCATGTTGATTATTAAAAAGAATTTTTTTTCTGAAAATTGAACAATTTAAGATAAAAATGAAGCTTTTTTTTCGTAATATCTAATAGCAAACATTCTTATTTAACTCATTCATCTATACCGGGTGACACAGGATATCGGGCCACCCCTGTAACTTCTGCATTCGTGAACGGATTTTTCTGAAATTCGTTACAGTTATATAAGCAACCATTTCGGATTTGATCCCATTACAATCCAATATGGTGGACTTCCGGTTTTTCTGGAAATGCCAGTAACTTTGTTTTTTCAAATGGACCACCCTGTATATTTTTACATATTCAAGTTCAACAGGTCAAAACAAGTCCAAACCTTATGTCAAATGTATTTTTTTTAAACAATTGAAATTAAAATTGTTTTTTTATTTTTCCTCGTGGATAAATGAGATTTGGCTATTCACAATGGGTCGCACATAACAGAGAAACATAATTTTTTCTGAAAAAATATTTTTTGTGTCATTTATTGATGAATCAATTCAGTCACATCACATTTTGATCAAAAATTAATTTTTTTCAAATGAAACGCCTATGGGCCACCTACCTGTCTCTCTAGAACATTCATTAAGAAAAAAAATTACATATCATTTTTGTATTTCGGTGCGGTAACAAATTGTATACATTCAAAAATCTACAACTATTTCATGAGTTTCCTTGCAGTTCGAATAATTTTTCAACTTAGTAAGCTGTGGAAAACAACATTTCTGAATCTTGTCAACAATTGTGTTTCGCTGTCATCTTTCATCTCAACTCTCGAAAATTAGTTAACTTCCGAGAATTAGTTTAGTAGAAATGTAAAATCAAAATTATAGGTTCACAAGAAGTGAACAGGTTGATATGTTATTAATTTACGGAGAATGTCTTCAAAACAGTGTCGCCGCTTGTCAGTTATACGCTGAACGATACCCATACAGAAAAGAACCCAACAATGGAAAAGATGATCGTAAGTGAGGAGGCAGAAATGAACGTTTTGCTTATGTTGATTTTGATCCAACCGCTTCGACGCGGGAATTGGAATACCAATGCAATGTTAGACGAGAAAACGCTAGAAGAATTTAAAAAAAATCGTGCTTATAAGTATAACTTACAAAATTAGTTGACAAGATTCAGAAATGTTGTTTTCCACAGCTCACTAAGTTGAAAAATTATTCGAACTGCAAGGAAACTCATGAACTAGTTGTAGATTTTTGAATTTATACAATTTGATACTGCACCGAAATACAAAAATGATGTCATTTTTTTCCTTAATGTATGTTCTAGAGAGACAGGTAGGTGGCCCATAGGGGTTCCATTTGAAAAAAATGAATTTTTGATCAAAATGTGATGTGACTGAATTGACTAACCAGTAAGTGACACAAAAAATAATTTTTCTGAAAAAATTAAGTTGTACTGATATTTGCGACTCATTCTGAATAGCTTCGACCAAATCTCATTTATCCACGAGGTAAAATAAAAAAACAATTTTAATTTCAATTGTTTAAAAAAAATGACATTTGACATTAAGTTTGGACTTGTTTTGACCTGTTGAACTTGGATATGTAAAAATATATAGGGTGTTCCATTTGAAAAAACAAAGTTACTGGCATTTCCAGTAAAACCGGAAGTCCACTATATTGGATTGTAATGTGATCAAATCCAAAATGGTTGCTTATATAACTGTACAAAATTTCAGAAAAATCCGTCTACGAATGCAGAAGTTACAGGGGTGGCCAGATATCCTGTGTCACTCGGTATAAGTACCCAGTCAGGTCTGGATTGAAAAATCAAATAACTATCTGAATAAAATGCATATTTTCACACTGAGATTTTTTTCTTAAGACCGTCCACCAGCGTGTGCTTAAGCCGGAAGCTTTTTAGTGTTTTTTTGTTATTACAAAAAATTTTATTTTTTATTTTTAGAAAAATATTTTCTTTCAATATTTAATTGAGAAAAGTTCTCTTTTCAACATAAATACTTGCCTAGAGGTTATCTTGAATGATGAAAGATAGTGACTATATATATATATATATATATATATATATATATATATATATATATATATATATATATATATATATATATGTATAGCCACCAACGATTTTTTAGATTCAATTTTTTTACAAAACTCTTTTGGAAGGCTACTTTTTTTATGAACCGTTAAATGATTTACTCCCCCCAATCCGACACAAGACAAAGAAACTAAATCGGAAAAATATTAACATTTGTCGATACGTAAATGGATGCAAGCGATACAAACGGCACAGTTTAAAACGGCACAACTCAATGAACTCATAACTTCACACATGTCGTTGACACCTTTACAAATCACCCACATCCAGATAACAACAAAACACTCTCAGCTCTCCCCTACGAGAAGCGTTCTGGGCCCCAGGTCTCTGCAAAGATTAACCCTTCGGGGCCTTGAATCGGTGAATCTCGCCGGACACCTGCCCGACGTGGTCGCGTGCCAAGGCACGTGGGTGGAAGACAAGGGGGCCGCCCACCCTCTGCACTTCTCCGAATTCGGAATGAAAGGGGGAAGCCGAAGATAGGGCCCTGACCTTTTCAATGGGGCATTTGACGAGAATTATTTTCGGGCTCTTTGTACGATAATTGACTTCAGGGTGATAGGTATATTCCTGGATGCTTAAGTGGACTGATAATGATAGAAAATTTAAAAAAGGTTATTTTGCCACGGTATAAAATGTCCCCAAAGTGAAAATATCCTATATGGGGGACATTTAAAAATTCTTACGGTAATTAAATAATAGTTATTTACGTGACAAGTGGGATATAGACATTATTAACGCACGCAAGTACGTTAATAATGTAGTAACCCACGCCTTGGGTACACAATTTCATCTATAACTGTCAAGGTTTTTATTACTAGCTATAAAAATATCTTATTAATATTCCACTTCGACGTACTCACGACTGTATTCGGATAATTCCTTTTTCGTGGGAATAGTGTGGCAAATTTGTCACGAGAGGCAGCACTTGTGGTAGGGACAAGCATCAAACGTTCTCCATTCAAGATATTGTTCTTTAAGTGATACAGTTAAATTATTTAAAATAATTAAGTAAATATTTTTTTTTAAATAACCACAATGCCAACAAAATATTGTAGTTTTGCGAACTATACTTCGGATAATCGATACCATTCATAAAACCTCACATTGATTAGGTTAGATGTAATAAATGGATCCATGCCTCGAGGAGAATGGATTCAACAAAAGAAAAAACCAACTGAAGAAAATCCTGATCCAGTTTCTGCAACGATTAGTAAGGTAGGTTATTATAAAATAATTAGGCAATCCATCGACCTGCCAAAACGAAAGCAATATGGCGACTGTTGGCACACATTGTAATTCCTCATAAGCGACCATAGTGGTAAAAGTGTTTATTCTATGATTTTCTGTGCGAATTTGAGTAGTTTTTTAATTTTGGATTATAATTCGTGCTTCAACTGAAGAAAAATGCCCCTTACCTGCAATTTAGTTAACTGTGGGTCTTGTCACGACAGCGATAGAGTCGGGTTTCACTCGGTGCCTACAGTTTCAAGTCAAGTTTTTGACCAGTAAAAATGACTTATCGAGGAGGAGAAGAGCTTTATGGTTAGCTGCAATCAACCGAGAAGATCTTACGGATTCGAAAATCAAGTATCAGAGAGGCTCCAGCAGACATACCATGTGTGCACATTCATATAACTTCAGATTTTTGTGATTTGATTTGTTCCTAGATTATTTGTATGATTTTGCCTACTTGTATATCTCTGAATTATTGTACATTAGGAAGTTCCATTTCAAATAAAGCTCATATATACCTACATACAGATAACACCGGCACACAAAAAAAAAAAAGTTGGCTGTGCACCGGGCGCCACCTATCTACGGGCATGTTTTTCGACCCGCTGAACACGAATTTCAAGTCAGCTTAGGCCGTCCGGGCATCAATTTCGAGTAAATTGCAAAAAACCACAAAAATAGCGAAAATTCGATATTTTGACAAGATAAAAAATTTATTCTCAAAAATTTGGCCCATATCCCCATAGCGAAAATTCGATATTTTGACAAGATAAAAAATTCTGATTCTGCAATAAAGGCCCAAAATACAAGATTAAGATCAAGAATGTACACAAATTGAATTTTTAACGGTTTTCGAGGGTATTGTACTGTTTCATTCTCAAATGATCTACGATGTGGATACCTCTTTTTCCACCTTTTCCTTTATTTAGTAAAATTTGTCATCGTGTTGGAATTTCAACTTCTTCGAAGTGCAGACTTCATTTCATTGCATGATCGCTTGTACTTGCAACCAGGGCACTCCTCGGGTGACGGTGGGCAACAGAACCATCTGGCAGAGTCCTGGGTTAACGGCATGTGTGCCGTCATGGCGGAGTAAAAGTGATGAGTACTTTACGATGCGGGATTCGGAAACCCAGTATCGGTGTCTGGTCAGGGTGAGAAAGCAGGCCCGCAGGCGTCGTCATCCAGCGACTGCAGCTCTTCAGTAGTGGAAAACTTGGCTACTGGAGAATATACTATTACAAGAAGCAATTCCCATCTATGCAATAAGAGTCCTGATCAATTTTGTTACGTTTGTGGGGAGTTTCAGCCGGTAAAAAACCGCAGAACGTTTTCAGATAGATTAAAACAAAATCCCAATTTTCTTCGATTTTTGTAATTTTTGATGATTTTTTACAATTTTTTTAGATTTAAAACGGTTTATGATTGAAGTACGATTGAAATTAGTATTCAACAGATCAAAATACATGAAAATTATGCTTGCATTAGATCTCAAAAAATTTTTTCTTGCCAAAACATCGAATTTTTGCTATTTTTTGGGGTTTTTTGCAATTTACTCGAAATTGAAGCCCGGACGGCCTAAACTGACTTTAAATTCGTGTTCAGCGGGTCGAAAAACATGCTCGTAGATAGGTGGCGCCCGGTGCACAGACAACTTTTTTTTTTTGTGTGCCGGTGTAATTGATATATTTTCCACTTCGAAAGTAGAGAAAACTCAAAATGAATGTTCAAATATATGTACCTACCTCCTCAAAAAAACATTCTTATAGGTATTGTTATTGAAAAACTGGAATACAAATTTTCTTTAGGATTCTGGGGACTCGCAATTAATAAAAATATTAAGAAATGTGTTTTTCAATCTCAACCTTCCCTTTATAGATATTTCAGGGAATTATCGAAAGCCCCGATCAAGTCTTGTGAAGGGTGTATTTGATTACTCTCGTTTCGGACGTCCATCGTCTTAATGTATTTGAAAAGGTTTTCACGACGTTTCGAATGCTTGTATTTGCAATCGTCTGAATACAGTATTCACCTGAACCATGTCAAGTACATTAAGACGATGGACGTCCGAAACGAGAATAATCAAGTTACCACATCGTCTACAACCTTCAAACCAAGGGTGTTGTAATTTATTAAAAGTAAAAATTGGAAATATCGTAATATTTTTCGGAATTGTACTGTATACAAATATTAATATTGTCTTTTCATGTTGAGAGTAGTCAACTGAATCAGTAGAACAACGAACATTTATTTATTGACAAAAACCACTAAGAATGCATAGTAAGAGTTGAAGTTGTCATGAAATCGATTTTAAAATTGAATAAAAATAGTATATATATATATATATATAGGTAGTATATACTGTGTGTGTTTGATAAGAATACTATTTTTATTCAATTTTAATATATATATATATATATATATATATATATATATATATATATATATATATATATATATATATATAGGTAGTATATACTGTGTGTGTTTGATAAGAATACTATTTTTATTCAATTTTAAAATCGATTTCATGACAACTTCAACTCTTACTATGCATTCTTAGTTGTTTTTGTATATATATATATATATATATATATATATATATATATATATATATATATATATATATATATATATATACAGAGTGGCCACTTTTTTAATGGGATTGTATTGGTAACTTTTAAACCATAAGAGTTAGAAGGTCGGTCAAATGGAGAAAAAGTTGCATTCATAGAAGCATTGTCAAGCAGTTCAAACAAATCGAGATTATCAGGGCCGGTTATTGAGATATCATAAGAAAAGTAAATTCTGTCATTTTGATTTTTCTTTTTTTCCCACTTTATTTCGAATATTATCAAAAAATGTCACGGAAGTTTTTTATTCGACAGTAATTTTTCCTCATTTTGACATAGACATATTTTGTATCCAACGTTTCGTACGCTCTGGGCCACCCTCAACCTCATTTTTTTCAATACGGACCTGCATATTTTATGACATTTTTCGAAAAAACTTTCGACGCTAAATTCAACGATATATCATACAATGTCATTCAAAGTTGATTTTCAGGTGATTTTGACCCTTATCCAAATTTCTTTGGGTCGGATCTGTATTACATTTAGGTACCTTTGGTTTAATTAACAACATGCAATACATTTCGATAAGAAAATCAACTTACTCATCTTCAACTGAATGGAACGTAGCAGAATCAAAGCAAGAAACAAGTAATAATTATTTACAAATTTCAAGAGGTGAAAAACCTAATTCATAATAATTAAACGAAACTATCATTTAATGAAAAAAAAATCAAATGATTATTCGAAAGTCAATGATGAACATCAATGAAGTAAGTGTTCGAAATGTCCACCATTTTGTAAAATGCACTTTGCGGTTCTGGAACCCATACTTCTTATACATTTGCTCATTTCGTCTCCTTGAATACCTTCCAATACATTCTCAATCTTCTCGCGAGGAATCATTATTGTTGGATTTGTCATTTGTTCCGTTGAAACAAATTACAGAATTGAACTTTATTTTGAGATCATTACGATATAATTTTTGCAAGGCCTGGTATTCAAATTTAAAACATTGTATTCGCGTCTTTTTTTTTAACATTTTTTAATACGAAATGTTCTATATTTTTTTCTGGGTTCAATTGAATTTGGGTCAGAACATTGATATCGTTGATAGACTTGTTTTTTCTTACATACACATAACTCTAGGTTTATTGAATGTATTATTTTCAAGTACTAGGCCGTGGATAAAAAAGAACATAACAAGAAATGTCATATTATTTGTCACTTCGTTTTTTATTGTGTCACAAGAACTTGTCATTAAATACTTTTCTGAGTAATTTCAATTTAACTTATTCGATATGGTAAGATACACAAATGAAGAGAAGAGAGATATGTACGAAGTGTACATAAAACTAGATAGAAATTCGTTCAAAGCACAACAAAGGTATGGTGAATTATATCCTGAAAGAACAACACCAAATATTAAAATGTTTTGACGTTTATCTACAACGTTACTTGCACATAATTCATTCATCAAACCTAGAGGTCCTTATGTACGACGAAACGAGCCTATCAATGACATCAATGTTCTGGCCCAAATTCGAATGAATCCAGGAATAGGATCGAGAAATATGGCCAGTGAATGCAATTTATCAAAAAGTGCTGTTAATAAAATACTCAAGAGACACGGATACCATGACTATAAATACCAAGCCGTGCAAAAACTATATGATCCTGAGAGAAGGTTGCAATTCTGTAATTGGTTTCAACGGAAGGTGCGGAAGAACAACAATTTTGCGCACAATATCATTTGGGGAGACGAAACGACATTCACAAATTCTGGCATGTTCAATCGAAGAAACAAACATTTTTATGCCACAGAAAATCCTCACTTAATTCATGAAGTTAGACATCAATATCGTTTTTCTTTGAACATATGGTGCGGTTTGTTGAATAATAAATTACTGGGACCCTATTCTATTGACGGCAACCTAACCGGAGCAAAATATGTAGAAATTATAGAAGAAATATTGGATGATCTTCCTATACGGTATCCGCGTGATAGTCCATGGTTCCAACAAGACGGATGTGGTCCACACAACTCAAGAATAGTCACAGACTATCTAAATCGAACTTTTCCCGATTCATGGATTGGAACAAGAGGTCCAGTAGCATGGCCTGTCAGATCTCCGGATTTGAATCCGCTGGATTTTTATTTGTGGGGATATCTCAAAAATAAAATGTATGATACTACGAACCCGACAATAGAGATTATTCGCGAGAAGATTGAGAATGTATTGGAAGGTATTCAAGGAGACGAAATAAGCAAATGTATAAGAAGTATGGGTTCCAGAACCGCAAAGTGCATTTTACAAAATGGTGGACATTCCGAACACTTACTCCATTGATGTTCATCATTTACTTTCGAATAATTATTTGATTTTTCTTTCATTAAATGATAGTTTCGTTTAATTATTATGAATTAGGTTTTTCACCTCTTGAAATTTGTAAATAATTATTACTTGTTTCTTGCTTTGATTCTGTTACGTTCCATTCCGTTGAAGATGAGTAAGTTGATTTTCTTATCGAAATGTATTATTACATGTTGTTAATTAAACCAAAGGTACCTACATGTAATACAGATCCGACCCAAAGAAATTTGGATAAGGGTCAAAATCACCTGAAAATCAACTTTGAATGACATTGTTGAATTTAGCGTTAAAAGTTATTTCGAAAAAAGTCATAAAATATGCAGGTCCGTATTGAAAAAAATGAGGTTGAGGGTGGCCCAGAGCGTACAAAACGTTGGATACGAAATCTGATTATGTCAAATTGGGGATAATCTACTAAAAAACTCCCGTGACATTTTTTGATAATATTCGAAATAAAGTGGGAAACAAAGAAAAATCAAAATGACAGAATTTACTTTTCTTATGATATCTCAATAACCGGCCTCGATAATCTCGATTTGTTCAAACTGCTTGACAATGCTTCTATGAATGCAACTTTTTCTCCATATGACCGACCTTCTAACTCTTATGGTTTAAAAGTTACCAATACAATCCCATTAAAAAAGTGGCCACTCTTATATATATATATATATATATATATATATATATATATATATATATATATATATTATATTCATTTAGAGTTGAAACATTTTATTATTTACTAAAGAACTGAGCAAGAGGCCAGTCGTCCAATAATTTCTTTATCTGGAATGCATTGGCCTCAGCTTCCAAATCTGTGCGTGACATTGCCTCTAATATAGCACCAATATGACCACATACTTCACTGTTTCCGGCCATACAAGTACAGTGAGCAGTACAAATGCTTTCATCTTTTGCAATTATGTACAAACATCTGAAGGTTTTTAATTTGCCTTATGCGATTACTTGACCTGAAAAAAGTTATTATGATTAGAAAGAACTATTATGAAAGTTGAGAAGTAATATTCTTAAATATCAAATCAATGTCTCTTATAATAAACAAATGGGGCAATAAACATAATACATCAGATCAGAAGTTATAAATTGCCTCTTATGTATTATTATTCCTAATTTATAATAATTCACTTCGATGACTCAAGAATTGCATTGTACTCATTAGAAAAAACCTGCTGCCTAGGAAAAAACAGACTAGTCTAACTAAAATATATGAATGATTCTGAATTTTTGTTCTCATCTTCACAACGAAGCCAGATTCAAAATATGTATGGATTCTAAACTTGTATAGGGCTTCATCTGCATTTGAGAAAGCTATGAGTAACAGGAGGAGCACCAACAATTGAACAATTCAGTTCAGAAATATTCAGTGTAAAAGGATCTAAATCACTTATCAATCTCAACTTCATCTTATACCTGTAACAAATACATTGATAAAAATGTAAACAGAAGATGGGGATGTATTTTCAAGCATACCGTTCACCAAAGCCTCTGGTTTTCAACAATATTGTCTTCATGTAATCACTCTCCATCTGAATATTATTAATTAACAACACAAAAACTCCGAAAATAACCAAAAATACACTTTTACTAGCTAAAAGAGCACACTGATAATGATGTTCTTATGACGATTATCAGTTTGTATGCCAACAACCGCCATATTGGGTCACGTGGTTTGGATTGCCTGATTAGAAAAATAACCTAACCTAACCTCTCTATTGGTTACTGAATCATATTCACTGTAATGTATTAAATTTATCTTAATTACCAAATATATTTGACTCATTTTTCATTCTGATCAATTTAACATTTATAATAATTTTAAACGTCTGATATCTGAGGTCAAAAATACCGCTGCATAATAACTAAACTAAGATGTCTAAAAACCCTGGTGAATGAACTGATTCGATATTGTTTAGATTTTCGAGGGGACACCACCTGTTACTTCAACAGAGCTTCTCTCTCTGTGGTAGATGGCGCCATTCAAAAATGTTTGTCTATATTCTCGCTTAATGTCAGAACTTAATTTCTGACATCTGCAGCATCTTATATAAAATTATTTTCACTGTTTTGTCGGTATCTATACATTTTCCTTCTCTTTGATTTGAAATCTTGCTTAGCTTATTCCTGAGTTTGTTCATTAAAAAATCACTCGTTCATCAGTTCATTAGTGCGTGAGGAATTATTTATTCTCAGGTAGTTTAGTGTGTGAGGATACTTTTTGTAAAATGGGCCACATTTGTATTTTGTGTGGACAATATAAAGCCGCAGATTCGAATTTTTGTCTGTATTCAGTACCAAAAGCACGTAGAAATCTTGACGAAATGACTAATAATGATATTTCCATAGTTCATCATATTGTATGCATTCAATTTTATATTTTCTGCAATTTAATGACAATTTCATTTCCAATTCTCCGTCTGTCAAAATGCAGTTAACCTCAAACTCAAATGGTACAAAATACGAACAACAACACGACAGTGCTTTCTTTGTGCAATGTTCGGGGGCTTCTAATTCTAGCTTTGCTATTGGTGAAGTTTGACAGATGTCTCTTTTCAACCAATATTAAAACTAGAATTATAACCCGCGAACAGTTCGCCTCAAAAAGAAATCTGACGAAATAAATATACCCTGTTACTGAATTGACTAACTAAAACGAAATTGGCGCCATCTGACACGCTAGTAATCTCTATTATCAAGTAGGCCAAATGTCGATCCCAAACTTCTACAGGTATAAGTGCAAGCACCAGGGTTTTTAGACATCTTAAACTAAACCTTGCGTACTGACCTGTCAATAAATTCATTTTTTTTCCGGAAATTTTAAGATTTTGACAACCAAGCCACCGTTTTAATGTTGCTCCATTATCATCCTTCACATCTGCAAATTTCAATTTGGCTCCTGAAACGTCGTCTTCTGTCAAAAACATTTTTTTGATGTTTATTTTTACATGTATTTTAATGTGAGTTAGGTAATGTTTGTCCCTACCGGATTACTAGCGCTGCTAGTGGGGAATTTTTCGTTAAGGCTCATTAAAAACACGTGATTCCTGTGATTATTTTGGTAACCGTAGTAACGGTAGGTATAAACAAAGTTGTTCATAGATGTCGAATTAAATTGTCAGATTGGTGTCCATAAACATCATTGAGTTTTTTGAGTAAAAATGTCTTCGAGTGGAGATGATCTACCATCCGATAATGAAAATGCGCCGACAAGTGTAATTTCAAATCTCGTGCCCGAGAAATCCCGAGAAAAATACCGTTTAGTATAGAAAGATATGAAAAATGGAGCACAGAAAAAAAATTGTTAACATGACCAACGAAAAGGGATTGTTAGTATATTTCAATGAACTAAGCAAATTACAGAGGCCTTCATCTCTTTGGTGGTATTACTCAATGTTGAGGATAAAATTTCTAATCAAGCAAAATGTCGATATCAAGAAACATACTAATTTGACGGCATTTCTGAAACGAAAATCAAAGGGGTACAAAGCTAAGAAGTCGAAGGTTTTCACAAAGGAAGAAATAATCAGATTTCTGATAAATCGACATGAAGTTTTTGTGCATGAAGGTATACTATAGACATATATTTCAATATATAAAGGTGTATTAATGATTCTTTTGATTTAAAGGTTGTACTGATTGTTGGTATTGCGCTGTCGCATGTCGGCGGGAAGAGATGACAAATTTATTGATTGACAATGTTAAAGACAAAGGAATATGCTACCAAGTTGTCATCCTAAATGCTGAAACAAAAGTGTCACGAGGATTCATTATAACACCTGGAACCACTGACGGTGTGAATTCAGTAGAAGTGGTTAGGAAATACTTGAAATTGAGACCTACAAATTGTGATCATAAACGTTTCTTTGCTGGAAAAATGTATAAAACAACCAATTGGTATGAACACTATTGGCAGTATGTTAAAATTAGTTGCCGAGTTTCTCGAATTGCACAATTCAAAACTACTGGGCATTGTTTCCGGCGATCTTGATCTACACTTTTGACTGATTCTGAGACAGATCTCTTGACTATATAATATTTGCAATTAATCAAAAAAATTGTTAGGAATGTCAGGATCTAGAATTAACTTGTATAATTGTAAAGACTGCCCTCTAAATATATATATATATATATATATATATATATATAAATATATACAGGGTGTCCCTGGACTTTCTCTTCTCCTCTCGGGAATGTATGGATGGGGTCAAAATATCACCAGTACTTCATATAACTTTTGTTCCTAAAAGCCTTCGTTACCAAGTTACGGGCCCTCAAAGTTACAAAATGAAAAATGTTTTTCTTTGATAACTTTCTAAGTGAATATTCAAAATCATCTTTTTTGGTTATTGACTAACCAAATGAATTCCTTCGATGAGCTTTCATGCAGGAGTCAGTTGTTTTGCTACAAAGTCAGGAACGGACTACCCCCGATGGTCCACACCCCAAAACTTTGAAATGACAGATAATTTTTCAATAGTTTTCAACAAAATGAGGTTACGTAGACAATTTTCTGAATAAAAGTACTCGTGTGGAAAGTCGATCGGAGTAACGATTCTTAATAAAAATGCAGTTTTACTCGACGACTTCAAACCCGATCGTCCACCATTATTTGAAATGAAAAATTTTCACAGTAGAAATACTAATGCTAACGTTAATTCAACAACATTCATAACAGGGATGATACAAAATATGCTGAAATAAAGTCGTAAACAAAACGTACAGTACCTAGTTGAAAGTTTCATTCACAATGTACTTAGATATTTCTTCAAATGAAATATCAAGTTATGTAGATTCGTGGTGTTTTTGAACTAAAAAAAATATCGAATATAGAATTCAGTCCATATTTTGTATGTACGCGTGGAATAATTTTGTTTTTATCTGAATCTCATGAAACTCAACATTTGGATGTTGCAAATTCGTATTCACAGCTTAAATGTTGTAGAAAGAAATATAATTAGTGTGGATAAAAAATGACAACTGGAATGCGATTTTGTTTTGTTGAGTGGTGCGTTGTCATTGTATTGTCAATATTCTAATAGGACAGTTTGAAGTGTTTTGATATGGCCGAACAGTTTACATTCAACGAATATGCAGATATGCATGCATTGTATGGACGAGCATTTGGTAATGCTGCAGAAGCCCGTCGTTTGTATGCCGAGCATTTTCCCAATCGAACGTTACCGGCAAGAGAAACGTTCGAGCGTGTCGATCGCAGCTTGAGGGAGACAGGTATGTCTAATGGATAATTAATTGGAGCCTGTTGTTTTATTTCGATATTATGGTAGGTTCGGTTTTGCCACAACGAGGCGGTGAGGGCGCTCCTAGGGCTGTGCGTACCGTTGTATTGGATGAAAATATTTTGAAAGCTGTCGCTGATGATCCTTCAATGAGCATCAGAAACCTATCAGAACAGTTCCATACATCCAAGTCCACTATTCCTAGAATAATTTGGGAACAACTGCTCCACCCATATCACATCCAGAAGGTACATGCCATGACACCTGAAGATTTTCCAGCACGACTGGAATATGCCAATTGGTTCCTGGATAAGCAAAGAGAGGATATGACTTTTATTACTAGAGTTTTATTCACTGATGAAGCAGGTTTCAGTAGAGATGGAGTAATCAACTCTCATAATCTCCACATATGGGCCGAAGAAAATCCCCATGGGATATTGCAAACCAAACACCAACGGAAATTCAACGTGAATGTTTGGGCTGGTATCATAGGAAACCATCGTATAGGACCATTCGTTCTACATGACCGATTGAATGGAGAACGTTATTAGGAGTTCATTCAGAACGATGTGAATGAACTTTTGGAACATGTTCCATTGCAAACCCGAAAAGATATGTGGTTTATGCATGATGGCGCTCCTCCTCATTTGAGTTTGATTGTGCGGGACCATCTGAACCAGATTTTCCCCAATAGATGGATTGGTAGAGGTGGGCCATATTCATGGCCACCGCGGTCTCCGGATTTAAATCCATTGGATTTCTTTCTGTGGAGGCATCTGAAAAGCCTCGTTCACGCTACACCTATTCACACCAGAGATGCCTTGTTGAATAGAATTACATTACATTGTGAAGCCATACGAAACGACCCTGGCATGCTATTTCGAGTGCAGAGAGGGTGTTTGCGCCGACTAAGAAAATGTATTGAGAGAGACGGGGGTTATATCAAGCAGTTTTTGTAGCGGATTTTGCATTTCTGTTTGCTCTTGAGGCTTGTGATTGATTATTACACCATGAGTTTTGTAAGGTGAACGTGTTTGCATGATAAAAATTCGTTATGAACATTGTACCTATCTTTTCTATTTTCATTACAAATTAATCTTTTCGAATAATGGTAGACATCTCAGGTTGGATGTCGTCGAACAAAAATGCATTTTTATCAAAAATCGTTGCTCCGATCGATTTTCCACACGAGTACTTTTATGCAGAAAATCGTCCAGGTAACCTTGTTTTGTTAAAACATATTGACAAATCCCAGTCATTTCAAAGTTTTGGGGTGTGGACCATCGGGGGTAGTCCGTTCCTGACTTTGTAGCAAAACAACTGACTCCTGCATGAAAGCTCATCGAAGGAATTCATTTGTTTAGTCAATAACCAAAATTTAGATGATTTTGAATATTCACTTAGAAAGTTATCAAAGAAAAACATTTTTCATTTTGTAACTTTGAGGGCCCGTAAGTTGGTAACGAAGGCTTTTAGGAACAAAAGTTATATGAAGTACTGGTGATATTTTGACCCCATCTATACATTCCCGAGAGGAAAAGAGGAAATCCAGGGACACCCTGTACTATATGATAAATAAGTTTTCACATTAATTTTGAGTCAAAAATAACATTTTGCTCAATGTCTACTATTATTGTTCTTGAAATAAATAAGTTTCAACATAATTCTTGGGAGAAAAATAATGTTTTGTTGAATTTTTATCGTTTTCTATTTGACTTTTCTTTGTATTCATTTATTTTGGTAGAATTTCATTTCTTAATTCATTACCGCACTACTGCGGTTATAAACATCATTATAACATCATAAAAATCTGTTTCTTTCTGCATAAATGAAGGTTTACTCGTGTGTACCCATCTTTCATATTGATGCATCGTTAGTGAAGGAAATTGTTTGATCTTTGATAAGCAGCTAAACACACCGTTATACCAGCTAGTCCTCAATAGAAAAAAATTACTTAAAAAAACTTTGACCTTACTTTACTCAAAAATGTGGTAACATAACACCTTAATCTTACATATACAATAGTATACACCAGGCCGAGAAAACTCTCGATTTTTCCGAAAAATAATATGAAGAGCTGAAAATTCTACCAGATGTGTGATTAGGATATCAAATACTGCACCATTTTTATGAAAATTTTTCACCTCTGAAATATCCGAAAATCGAATTCTGACACTATCAAGATAATTAGAGAATCCGAAGATAAATCTATGGATTTAAAGATGAGTCAGTCATATACCCTACACACTAGGGGTGATTGAACTGTGGATTTTGAGAAAACTAACGGATGGGAGTCATATTTATTGTTTTCAAATTTGAATATTCAATCCTAAAAACAAAAATAGCAAACATCATGTATGTTGATTCCTTGCATCACTCCTGATGGAAATATAAGGTATTTGTTAGGATGTATCAGGGCATCATTCAACGCCACCTCAAGAAAATATTATTTACTATAATCATATTTTTGTCTTTAAAGTTTGTTATTACAAAATTACAAAAGATGAAGATTTCTACTTCAAAGGTAGGACAATTATGGAAGTGAGCAAACAAATTGTTGTTTATTAAAAAAAATTCCGGAATTATTTTGGAAAAGTGTGGAAATTTAATAATTTTAGTTTTCATGGGATATGAGAGGAAGTAGGATTTTTCAGGCAAAAATGTGTAATGGCACTAAATATGATGCCCTTATCAAGTATCCGAAAGAATTTCCAGCTCATCTCGCATCCTAATATTATTTTACGAGAAAAGCGATAGTTCGATCGCCACTGGGTGCAGTGTATTTATGATCATTAGACTCATCTCCAAAATCTCTAAACAACATGAAAGTTTAAGAATTCTAGTCGGTAATAACGGAAGAAAAACGAAAAAATATGTCATTTATAGAACATTTTCAGCTCCACAACTTCAATTTGAAAGGTGTTTCTCCAAGCAAATTGCTGTAAATTACTTGCAGGTAGTTGGAAAAGTAATGTGAAAAGATCGTCGGTTTTCATTAATATTTCCATTATTGCATCATGAAAAACAGAATGGAATAAGTTTTTCCACATCAAAACAACGATGAAAGGAAAATACGATATTTCCTGTTATCATTGATGGGAAAATAAAAACTATATTCATTTAGCTCAGGTTCAATAATGTATAAGTCCTCGAGTTCTTCACTCCGTATTGATGGAAGATAATGTTAGTGTAGAAGCTTGTATCAACATATAATAGAAATGTCCATTCTATTCGTGACAGGTTTTTGCTAGGTATATTTATATTATTCTTCCAGAATCCGAAAAAACAGAAAATTAATCATAAAACATCGTAGATAGAAGGCAGACTTCTAGCCCATATCATAAGTTACTGTATACACCAAAACAGGTTTACAAATATGTGAAACACTGCTATACCTAATTCTGATTATTTTCCCAAACATTATTATTATATTATTTGCACCGAAACGTTAATTGTGCATAGAAAAGTGTATTATCTATTCTTTATCTTGGCAATACAAATTACTGACCAACTGAATATTTTTCCACAGCTGAAAATAATTATTTTTTTGTACCTAGTAACTTATCGGGGTGAACCTCTACGATTGTAAAATGTTTACGATTCATTTTATTTTTTCCTGATTTTGAAAGGTAGGTTAAAAAAAACAGTCTCCAATGACTATACCTAAAAAAATTGTTTCAACCAATTTTTTTTATTCTCCCGAATTATCTTGTATTATCTCATCTCCAATGACCCATCCTCTTGTCTTGATTTTTTCGATATAAAAACCTCTTGTCTACAACAACAAGAATCTCTTGTCTTGGCGGCATCACTAGTGTCCTGAATGGGTTCGAATCATGCTAAACAATGCTAATATCAAAAATCAACAGATGTGACAATTTGATCAACAAACAAATTTATCAGTAAAAACAAAAAGTTAACATCATCGCTAGTCATTGCTTTCGACGCAGTTCAGTCGCGTTACTAAATCGTTGTGTGGTCGAATCTGGTATCGCATTCAATAGTTTACCAGTGTATGATGGGTATTGCTTTTTTAGAGAGCGCAAAAAATGTAAGCGCAGATGACGACAACGAAAATATTTTTCATAATTTAGATAGAATCAACAGCATGCTCCCCCCAATCAAAGGACACACTATCGCGCTGCGAGTCCCCCGAATGTATAACTCTATGCGTATTCATACAAAATATGTAGCTAATGTGTTGTAAACTGATTCACAATGTCGAGTTTACAAATAAAATTGGCCTTGATCCTTATGTGTGTCTATTTTCGTCCTTTTGTTAGAAACGCGAGCACTTTCTTCGTACTATTCCCGTACTCGGTCGCTATTAATAAATTGCCGAAAGATTTAAACATAAAAGCGGCGTTCGACACAGTATTTATAGCAGTTTAATATTATTCAAGAGCCGCGTAAAGCTTTCGTAAGCCCTGTGCGAAAAGGTAATAAGGTAATAAAGTAATTAACGTAGTGTTAAGCCTTTGGATTTGCGCGTTTTAAGGTCCAAAAGCTTTGTTTACGACTTGATTCAATTATTTAACAGGCTGGGTTTAATACGACTCCGAAGCGATTCGAAGAATAATTACAGTTGGGCACGTTTATGGAGAACACCCTTGTATTCCAAAAACATGTGATTAGATTAGTTTGAATTTTGCTACGGCGGGCATAGTTAAACTTTTCTGAAGAGCTGAGTATAACTAATTGGGGCCGTATGAATGCTGTGACAAATTGATTCCTGGAATTAGACAATCTGCTGCAAAGATAACATTTGCTGAAAAAAAAATATCCACGTTTCTTTTGAATTTATATACTATGAACTTGCTAAACTATTCAGCCATCACACAAATCAAATGCCTACACGATACCGATGTTTACCAAAAAGCTTCCATTTAAAGGGTATACAGTGCTCAGAAAATCGACTCTTCTTATTTATATTACTGGAATACTTCTAAATGTCTTCAAGAAAGATTTCAGTGACAGGCATCCCACCTATCAGGATGTTGAAAAATAATTTAAAATATCTCAAGAGGAAGGTTCCCTTGTTTTTCAAGATACACAAAAATATTCGAAAAATTAACTTATGAGGTATCAAATATGAAATTGTAACTACCTATTCTCGGAAAAAACACTTTTTTTGTTGTTGAATCCTTTACAAATTATCTACTTCAAAGAAGTGTTCTCAAAAACTTCATAGATTGTGTCTATTGTGGGAAAAACACGCATTTCTATTAGCAGTTTAAAAAAATCCTCAGTAAAGTAATGATATTGCAAGCAACATCAAAAAGTAATTCGGACAAATGTCCAGTGTAGAATTTTGAATGCTATTATAGTATACTAGCTGGTACCCGCGACTTCGTACGAGTGAAATTTGTATTTTTTCCTGTTTTTCTTTGTGTTGTTCGATCTATCCCGTTTCCCGTGAATCGTGAATACATTATCCCTTTACCCCATTATCTCGCTATCCCATTATCCCCGTTTCCCGTATACGGGAAACGGGATAATGGCTAGTATGCTATACGCTGTTCATTATCCGTTAAGACGGCACCCATCGAAGACCTATTTCAGGATATTGGAAATGATGCTAAGGAAAAAAAGAAGCGAAAACTAATACTACTACTAAAAGCATATGTTCATTCTTCTCCAACTGCCTCAGTGCGAGAATTGGAAATTAAATGTGAGATCAGCAGGGAAAGTGCCAGAAAAGTATTGAAAAAACATAAATATCGCTCCTATAAATACAGTTTGCATCAGCATCTAATGAAAATGACCCAGAACGGAGCCTAACTCATTGTAATTGACTTTTGCGTCATCATGATTTGAATAATGGTTTTGTCTCGAAAATACTGTTTACAGATGAGTCTAGGTATAATGGTAATTTCAATAGGAATAATACAAGGTATTGGGCTCAAGAAAATGCTAGATTGCTGAGAGAAGGTAATTTTCAAGAAAGATTTGGATTCAACGTCTGGGTAGGAATCATAGGGACCAGAATCATTGGACCAATTCTTTTCGACGGGTCTTTGAGGGGCCAAAGATATCTACAATTTTTAGAGAACGATATTCAAAATAATATCAACGATTTACCTGAGAACATCAGGGAAAATATGTTTTTTCAGGAGGATGGTGCAGGACCACATAATGCTAATATTGTTCGGCAATACCTTAGTGATACATACCTATGGGCAGAGATGGATTGGAACAAATGGTCCAATCAGATGGCCAGCCAGATCGCATAAAATCCAAAGTGTACTCGAGGAGACCAACTTCTTTGGAGGACTTGAGAGATAGAGTTAAGGGCGCATTTCAGGAAATTCCTGCTCGCGAACTGATAAATGTGATGAGGTGTACAATAAATAGAACTAGTCTATGTGTTAGGGAAAACAGGCAACACTTCGAACATATCATTGATCATTAATAAATAAAATAACTTTTCGATGGTTGTGAAACTCTTCTATTGAAAACAGGATAATGGTAGTGTGAGTAATAATTTGTACGTTGAATGTTTCACTGTTTCTGTCGTTAGATTTATCCAAACATTTTGATTATATTGAAATTATCTTTTCTGTAATGGGTATATGATCATTTCATATTATCAAGTCGATTTTTGGTAATTCATTGTTACCATCCTGAAGTAAAGTTTGAAAGAATGAAAAGATGTCATGTTACCTACCAATTTTTTTTCAGATTGATTTCATTTTGTTGTGAACAAAAGGAAAGTGGTACATAATGTATATCGTTGAATTGTTAATCAAATTCTCTATCGAATGGCAGGATGGCCCTCGGTAAATACCATTTGAAAAAAACGATTTTTTCGTTAAAAATGCGTTGAGAAAATTTCAATTCCCGCTGTATGATTTGTTATTGATCTCATCGATGAAATGACTATTACTATGAGTTACTGATGTAAATTAGTATAGATTTCAACCTAATTAAGGCCTCCTAAGCTAAAAAAAAAATTGTAAAATATTTTTTTTTTAATTGTAAAATAAAAATTTGGCAACATTGCCGTATGTAATTTTAGCCGTAGAATCTGAAAAACATCAAACATACAGGGTTTTCCATTCGAAAAATTGAGGTTATTACCTATTCTGGTAAAACCTGAAGTCGGCCATTTTGTTTTCATATGTTTGTCAATCCGAAATTGTGTCTCATATCTATGTACAAAATTTCATTCAAATTTGTTGATAAGTGGCCCTAGTCCCATTGTCACCCGGTATATGTATATGTATATATATGAACATTGAAAGTTCGGGTTGAACCGCGTCTAAAAATTTGATAATTCCGACGTTTCGGCTCCCATTTTGGAGCCATTTTCAAGAAAAGTGTATATTATATATTTTATAAAATGAATATACCAAGTTTGAGACATACTCTTATCCCCCAATATGCTTTAAGACGCGTGGGCTGTAAACTTGCTACTTCCGTTCCCAAAACATTCATACCTTCATTATGGAAACCAAAATATGAATGTTTCAAATCTTGAAGACATGTCCATATTCAGGCATAAACAAATGAATGACTATTCGATTTATAACCTTTCAATTCCTCAATTATTCCTTTACATGAGGTAAAATTAATATTGAAGGTGATTGTGCCCCTCCATGACTGAGGGAAGCGGCAAAAAGTGCAAATTTATTAAAGGATGAAGTTTATCAATAATTCCTAGTGATTGTTTGCGACTAACAGTATTCCGTTGTATAGCTTTCGCTTTTCATTATTAATCTTGAACAATAATGTAATCATAATAAAATTATAGTTCAAAAAACACGCTTTTGTAGCAATATGAACTGAAAAAAATTAGAATAAAATCATTGATCAAAAAATGAACTTTATACAATTTGAAAAAACGCAACGCATGGGGTGCTTGATATCAGTTATCTTAAATTTTGTATTATGAAAAGTTAGTATAGACCCCCCACGCTTTTTTTATACATTAAAGTAAATTTTTTGGTCAATGACTTTTTTCTTATTATTTTTAACTTTTCAGTTCATATTGCTACAAAAGCGGCGTGTTTTTTAAACTATAATTTTATTTTTAACATTTCAGTCCGTATTGCCAGAAAAGAAGTGTTTTCTAAAGAGGGGAGGAACTCATCGATTAATTCATCCATATGAGAAAATTTTACTAATTTTTGGTGAAAGTAGATTGTAGAGGGGGGTCGATATGGCTCGTCAGCCTCTCCGTACCTCAACCTAAAAGCTCTTTTGTACATAACTTTTGGTGAAAGTACTAACACCTTACCAGTGAATTCACCAAATTTTCGAAATGTAAATTAAACATTTTACCAGTGAATTCACCAAATCTTGTGCATTAGAATATTTTTCTGACGATATTGGTGAGAATACCAGGTCATTAATACGTGTGCAAAATTTCAAATCATTCGGACGTCTGGAAGTGGGTGAAAATTAATTTCAAAGATACAGGTGAAGCTAATGAAGCGTGTGTAAAAATAATGTCAATAATGATAATTTCAGATGATAGTAGTGAAAACACATTCCCAAATCGCTGGAAAACCTAAACTCAACTGTCCACGGCCTGCTTGATCTTCCAACCCAACACATATCAAAAAGTATTCAAAAAAAGGACCAATCACATAAAATTAATTAGTTAGTATATTATTGTATATTGAACATTGAAAATTATTGAGGGGGTTTTTGAGATTTGGATCAATTTTGTTGAAGAAAAACTATTGTTTCCTTGCCAACGTTTCGAATTGTAATGAATTCATCTTCAGGGCTCTGTAACAATGAGTTTTCATAAGTTGAAGGGGTTAAGAAATAGTAAAAATAAAGAAACATTTGACCACAAGAATTGGAACAATTCACAGTAAAATAGATGATTAAAAAAGGAAAGACTCACTGAAAATTAGTTTTTCCGAATTGGATGTAAATAAAAATAATACATAAACAGACATTCTAGATACAAACGAAAAACACTTTCACGGGACAACAGGTTTAACATCAAGTGCGAGACAAACGAATAATGAGATAAAATTCAAAAAATATCCGTGAATCATATAGTTCTTTTATTGATGGAGAAAAGCCAGGAGAGACATAGAAGGATTGAATACGTCCTACTTCAACTTGATAAGTCAGATTCCTAAATGATTTGTTATCGTTTTTCACCACAATTATTTTTTCCCATCAATAAAAGAACTATATGGTTCACGGATGTTTATTGAATTTTATCTCAGTATTCGTTTGTCTCGCACTTGATGTTAAACCTGTTGTCCCGTGAAAGTGTTTTTCGTTTGAATCTAGAATGTCCGTTTATGTATTATTTTTATTTACATCAAACTCGGAAAAACTAATTTTTGGTGAGTCTTTCCTTTTTTGATAATCTATTTTACTGTGAAATGTTCCAATTCTTGTGGTCAAATGTTTCTTTATTTTTACTATTTCTTAACCCCTACAGCTTACAAAAACTCATTGTTACAGAGCCTTGAAGATGAATTTATTAAAATTCGAAACGTTGGCAAGGAAATAATAGTTTTTCTTCAACAAAATTGATCCAAATTCCAACGAACCTCCTCAATATTATAAGTTTAATTAGAACACTAAACTTACTAAAATTGAAAATTATGTTGAGGTATTAGTGTTTTGAGTTGTTATCATAAATTTTTGATTCCATTTTTATTTGCATTGGTCGCACAGTAATAACATTGTTTGGAGTTGTTTTAAATGGAAAAAGCATTTGTTGCATGAACTCATGGTTACGAAAAATGTGGTTTTGTAGGCACATATTTCGATTGAAATAGTTGCTATTTGGTCGGCTCTCAACTCTGTGCGATTTCATATTATTAGACAAGTCAACTTTGTATTTTTTTTTTATAAAACGTGGCACTGAGAAATTAAAAAAAAACATTTAAAACTTGTTTCCGAAATAGGCGGTTGTGATTTCGTGATCAATACTTCCCTTCAATTATTAATCATTAAACATTTTTTGAAAGTAAAGGGTCTTCACTCCTGAGTAATTTCTATATATTACATCCCCAGTATGCATAAGATGATATATAGAGTTTGGATGGCACATTCAAGGTTTGAAGAAATGCAGAAAATTCTATGAAAAAATTAAATTTTCGAGAAATTTCCAATAAATCTTTCTCCCCTTTGTATCCCAAAATATGCGGGCAGTGGACCAAGTATTCACTGGTTTCAAAAAGACTCAAGAAATAATTTATTTCGATTATTTTACTGGAGAAATTATTTGTTTTTGTAATTTGCTTAGCACCCATCCGCATATGGTTGTAGTTAATGACAAACTAGAAATATTTGTATTCCAAACAAAATTCCAAAATTTCAGCTTATATCCCGCCCCTCATTTCCAAATCACACCTGGAAATCCCACTTCTGAGTTATGTATTCGACTCGGTTTGAAAGCGATGAAACATCTACTCCACGACCGATAACAACCACCACAGCACACAACCTATTAACCTCCCATTCCATATCTCTCGAACCCCATATACATATTTACCCCTAAAAGAGGGTCTGCGAAATAACGCAACACCTACTCGTACAAATAGAGTAACAGGTTGAAAGTGTCCCGTCAAAACGACAAGATTTCCCCTCTTGATGCGTCAAATAATCTGCGGGGTACTTTGTATTCCCCCAAAAATTCCTTCTGACCTATATACACCTGAAAACAAGGGGGTAACCCTCTCGCTACAACCCCTCTTTACATATCTACACTTGCTAGTAGTGTACTGCAATGCATTTCTCAAGAGGGTTGGTCTTCGGACCGGATGAAGTCTGGTCTCCCTTTATTGCGTAATTTATCCACCTTGAATGATTCCGGTAATTGTACATAATATTTTAGCACGTTGCCCCTTTTCTGACACGGAAATCACTTGATCGCGTCTTCACACGTCACCTACTCGAAATGGAGCGGGATTTGAGCATATAATCAGGACAATATGTCTAGTTTATGAAAATATAACCATTTAATAGAAATTTTGGATATTTTTCAGCCCATTTTCAGTAAGTGGAAAATTTTATATTTTCCTTTAAAGAGGTTATGCTGTCCACCTTCTTTTTTTTTGTTTCTGTATCCCGACAATATATTTGGTTTCCTAACCAAAATCATACCGTGCAGAGAGGGAAAATGTATTACTTATCAACTTATTTCTGACAAATATTTCTACTTTCGAGTCCTCATAACTTCAAACTCAAAATTCAGGTTGTAGACCAACAAATCACACAATATTTGGTGGAGAATCACTTATGTTCAACTTCATATATATTCTCACAGCCCCAGGGGTTTGAAAATATTTTATCATTTTCACCTAAAGTTCACAAGCAAAATGACTTCGACTTCCACGAACTTCCAAGGAACATTTTCAAGTAAGTATTGACCTAATTACTACCTCAAATACGTGCATGAAGACAAGGACTACAGAAGTCAGCAAATAGGTTAAATATGTACTATTTTTACCCAGTTTTATAGATATTTTGTCGACACAGGTACACCATGAAACCAACTCTATATTTGTTAGCTTTAACCGTTTCATCCATTGAATAAATAGATCTATATTCTCCACAAAACGAGCGCATCCCAATTTATAGTCATTATTAAAACATATATAAATGAGAAATATGAGAATATACTTTACTTTTGATACAATTTTTGAAGTGGTTCGAGGAGAAAGTTGAGGCCAATATTGAAACCGTTAACCGATTCTACCACTCATAACTTTGTACTGGGTTATCCGATTTAGATGATCCTTTTTTTAATGGACAGGGTACTTCAGAGTTGGTTATTTTCGGATTTGGAGAGGAATAATCCACCCCTAAGGGTAGAAAAATAGGGGATATTTTTTGCGTTTCAGTTGATTTTTTCGTCGGTTTTATTTTTGTTAAAAAAGTTTTTATTACTCTTCACACATAGTTCTGGAAATAAGACATATTCACATACATTTGTAGATCTGAAATTGAGACCGAGATCCATATATTCGTCGAGAATTAAGACCATATGAAGGAGAAATATTCACATTGTTGTGATGTTTCGTCGATAACAAGGTGATGTTTTACACACAATATCGTGAACATCTACTCAAAAACGTCAATAAAAAAGTGACTTGGGCTCACGTTATTCCTCATCTTTGCAAATGATGTGTGTAACTTCCCTGGGGTATCATATTTTCGCCATTTGCTGATATACTAGCATAATTGCTCATCACTCCGAATTGTAGTTATTCTTAGCTCTAATACAACAAACTGTAAGTGATGTTTTGATTCACCACAAGCAAATTATTTCACCAAAAATACAGAGCAGAGCGCCTTATTTATTCCTTCCGAAAACACTCAGAACTTGATAATTAGTTTATCAAAGTATACCAGTCACCAGTTAACTTTCGAAAATATGGCCGAATCGAACTCAAGAAACATATTGCACCAACATATTTTTTACAATTTTGATGAGTTTTTCGAATGCAATGCTCGATGCATACTTCTTTGTTTGTTTCAAATTATCATTGTTCTTTATAATTATAGCAATTATTGATGTTATTATTCATTTTGGTCCAATTTCTATTAGAAATTTGCCAGTCATATTTCCTACGCTGCACTGTAGGCATTAGACAATGAATTACTATTATATTTATGCATTATTCTTTCCAAAGTTTTCTAGGGAATGAATTTACATGACATGTTTTCGTAAATGTAGAAAAATTAAGAAAAATATTTACCTTCAAATATTTCATATTCATTGAACCCAGTGACACTTATTTTTTGGTAATTTATCTTTCCAAATATTACTCCAGTAAATTCCTTCTCGTTTTCAACTAATTACCCGCCTCGACAAGAAAAAATTACTATACTACCAAAATAAATTGAACGTGCCCAGTGTTATACGTTCTCCTCGTGTTGCAGCTGTTTCATGTATGAGCCTAAGCTCCAGTTAACAAAATAAAACACGCCGTAAGGACTGACGCGAGGCCTCAGTTCCCAATAAGGTAGTGTTTTTTGTGGACCATTTCATTCACGAAGGGCTGATGTTCATTTGACTTTTTTCCGTACCGAATTGGGTACAAAAAATTGGTTTATTTTCGGAACGGAGGAAATTGCCCGATGGGATATTAACATGGAGTGTACGGGGTTGTCTTTAGTAGCAGGATACATTAAACATTAAAGTAATTTTATTTGAAAATATCGAAATCAAGAAAATGTATTAAGAAGTATACATACTACAAAAAACCGTAATAAATATGGAAAACTTCATGATAAATATTTCAGCATTCTGTTTTGCCTCTTATTCTGGGCTAAATTACTGGACTAAAAAAATCAGTAAGAACAATTTGGCATTTTTCTCTAATTACAATTTTCAAAATATTGCATAATTGAGTGGCACTGTTTTCCAAATTTTTCAATAATCGGCTGATATGGGGCTACTTTTGATCTACTTTTGGCGTATTGGAATCGCAGGTATACCGGGTGAGGGACTTGGGCCATGCCTATATCTCATTCACAACTTCGGATTGACAGACATATGAAAACAAAATGGCAGACTTCCGGTTTCACCATAATAGCCACAAACTTCGATTTTTCAAATGGAACACCCTGTATGTTTGATGTTACCCGGATTCTACGGCTCAAATTACATACGACAATGTTGCCAAATATTTATTTTACAATTGAAAAAAATAATTTCTTATTTTTTTTTTTAGCCCAGGAGGCCTTGATCAGTTTAAAATCTATATTAATTTACATCAGTAACTCATAGTAATAGTCATTTCATCGATAAGATCGATAACAAATCCTACAGCAAGAATTGAAATTTTCTGAATGCATTTTTAACGAAAAAATAGTTTTTTTCAAATGCCATCTAGCCATTCGATAGAGAATTTAATTACCAATTAACGATATATATTATGTACCACTCTCTTTTTGTTCAAAACTAACGATCAGTTATTGAATTTGTACAATATTTTATACGATGCCTACAAATTCCAATGAGTTATCCGTTTAGGTTTGATTAAATGAAAGGTAGCCGTGGAATCATGAAAAACAGTAGGTGATTAATGTCATGTCAAAGGTGAAATAGCAATTTTACTTGTCATCTCGTTTCGTTTGTAAAAAGTTTTTTTGAAATGGAAAATAATAATCGTTATTCTCGAAACGAACGAATCGATATGATATTGATATACGGAGAATGTCAGAAGAATACTGTCAATGCTGGTATGCTATACGCTGTTCGTTATCAGTTAAGACGGCACCCATGGACGACCTATTTCAGGAAATTGAAATTGATGCTAAGGAAAGAACCAGCTGATCAAAACCAGATCCACTTCATCGTCAGTGAAGAGCGAAAACTAATGTTTTAGCATATGTTCATTTTTCTCCATCTGCTTTAGTGCGAGAATTGGAAATTGAATGTGGGATCAGCAAGGAAAGTGCCAGAAAAGTATTGAAAAAACATAAATATTGCTCCTATAAATACAGTTTGCATCAGAATCTATATGAAAATGACCCAGAAAGGGGAGTAACTTATTGTAATTGGCTTTTGCGTCCTCATTATTTGAATAATGATTTTGTCTCGAAGGTACTGTTTACAGATGAGTCTAGGTTTAAGAATAATGGTATGTTCAATACGAATAATACAAGGTATTGGGCTCAAGAAAATCCTAGGTTGCTGAGAGAAGGTAATTTTCAAGAAAGATTCAGATCCAATGCCTGGGTAGGAATCATAGGGACAAGAATCATTGGACCAATTCTTTTCCACGGGCCTTTGATGGGCCAAAGATATCTACAATTCTTAGAGAACGATACTCAAAATAATATCAACGATTTACCTGAGAACATCAGGGAAAATATGTTTTTACAGCAGGATGGTGCAGGACCACACAATGCTAATATTGTTCGGCAATATCTCAGTGATACCTATGGACAGAGATGGATTGGAACAAATGGTCCAATCAGATGGCTAGCCAGATCACCCGCTTCAACCCCTATTGATTTTTATTTATGGGGTCACATAAAATCTAAAGTATACTCGAGGAGACCAACTTCTTTGGAGGACTTGAGAGATAGAGTTGAGCGCGCATTTCAGAAAATTCCTGCTCCCGAACTGATAAATGTGATGTACAATAAAGAGAACACATAGAGTTAGGGAAAACAAGCAACACTTTGAACATATCAGTGATCATTAATAAATAAAATGACTTTTCAATGGTTGTGAAACTCTTCTATTGAAAACAGGAGAATGGTATTATGAGTAATAATTTGTACGTTGAATGTTTCACTGTTTCAGTCATTAGATTTATTCAAACAGTTTGATTATATCGAAGTTATCTTTTCTGTAATGGGTTTATGATCATTACATATTGTCAATTATTTTTGGTAATTCATAGTTACCATTCTGAAGTAAAGTTTGAATGAATGAATAGATGTCATGTTACCTACCAATTTTTTCAGATTGATTACATTTTGTTAGATGGCTCTCTACGTTTTGAACAAAAAGAAAGTGGTACATAATGTATATCGTTGAATTGGTAATAAAATTATCTATCAAATGTCAAGATGGCCCTCGGTAGGTACCATTTAAAAACATAGATTTTTTCGTTAAAAATGCGTTAAGAAAATTGCAACTCCTGCTGTAGGATTTGTTATGGATATTATCGATGAAATGACTATTACTATGAGTTACTGATGTAAATTAGTATAGATTTTAAGCTGTTCAAGGCCTCCTGGGCTAAAAAAAATATTGAGAAATATATTTTCTTCAATTGTAAAATAAAAATTTGGCAACACTGTCTTATGTAATTTGAGCAGTAGAATCCGAAAAACATGAAACATACAGGGTGTTCCATTTGAAAAATCGAAGTTGGTGGCTATTCTGGTGAAACCGGAAGTCAGCCATTTTGTTTTCATATGTTTGTCAATCCTAAATTTTGTCTCATATCTATGAACATAATTTCATCCAAATCGGTTAATAAGTGAAGGAGATATAGGCATGGTCCTAGTCCCAATGTCACCCGGCATAACCTATTTTGTAAAGTACTTTCATTCAGTGATGGCAACCCGGGAAGTATAGAGAAATACACGATAATTGAGCTACATATTGCTCTCAATGAAAAACTTTAATAAGAGGAATGCTTGATTGGATTTCTTCAGCTTAACTTGAGCATTATTTTAATGTCAAGGTCTCCATCTGACACATCAAGACAAGCTTTTCGTTTTGAAAAGCTCGACCTAACAGCAGTTTGAATCATGCCATCGAGTTAGATTGAAGTTAACAATGATTGTTTCCAGTGATTTATTGGAACAAATTTGCCTATCCGAACAAATATAACAAACACGAATTATGTTATAGTGTTTATCTATCCTCGAGTATATAATTCATATTGCTATTTATTCAGATTTTTTTAGATCAGTCCAATGATTTAAAACTATTCTCATCACATTGATACCATTTTCTGTTGAAACTCCAGTAGATTTTGAAGAGCTGAATCAATTTTTGTATTGGAACGATACTCTGTATACAATTTTTTGCTCTTATTTTTATTTCTTCCAATATCAACTAGGGTACAATTTGTATAATCTTGCGGAGTTGTTGCGTGTCGCTGCTAGTCAATAATTTTGGAAATAAGCCGTTAGAGTGCAGAGTGAGCAGAAGAGTGAATGTTCTTCCACCATCTCCACCGGCACAGGAGTCATGAAAGATATTATTTTTTAATCTGCCACTCATTTTTAAGAACACAAAACACAACAATGGTTTCGAAACTATTCGGATCATTCCCCTAGAATATACGCCCACACCATATTCCCAACAAACGTTATAAGTAATATTTACGTCATTTCGAACTCCGAATAAGTCGACGCCTAATTTGGTGAAGGTAAATTTAACGTAATAGTTGCTTGAGATTTACCAGTATAGGGAATAATATGGAAGTAATTTAGAAGTAAAAAATTTGGATATCAAGATATTTTTATCAATAGGTCGGAGGTATAACTAAGTAAATTTACCTTATAAGTGTTCCTTTCTCCCAATTCATGACCCAAAGTTAACTGTGGGGGATCAAAACATTTGAGGTTAGGAGAGAAAGACATGGCGTTCACAGACAGTTTAAAGTATGTTTAAAAGAGTTTTAACCATTTTCTTTGTCTTACAAACCTTCATAAATGTTAATGAGAATAAAGATCACCTATTTCAGTGGAATCCTAAACTACTCTGGACCCTTGAAAACTTTTTCACCGTCAGTGGAAATCTAACTCCTGTCGGGTGGGAAACAATGACTACTTCTACCACTGAACCACTTGATGAAAATAATATTTTATTTTCACTCTAAATAACTGAAATTTCGTAGTTCTTTCAACAAAAATAACACAACAAAATTGTCCACTGGCTTAAGCTGCCTACTAGATAATGAATAGATGCATATATATATATATATATATATATATATATATATATATATATGCTGATTGCCCAAATCTTCGTAGTCTATAATTCATGTAATTTTCTAGTGCGACGTTTTTATACAACGTATGATGTGCGACTCCGATCAAGTAACATAGACAACATGAATAATTAACCATCCCAGTCAATGATCTTGTTTGTAAGTAACATCTAAACAAGGATAACAATAGCCAATACCCTCAACCAATTGTTTACGACACTGTTTGATCACATCTTCCAAATTGTCTTTCGCACACCTCACATCGCATGAACATTGTGTAAATTCAAAACCAAATCAAGACATAACCTTAAATGATTTGTTGTTGTTCTGTTGAGTATCAACTGCAGCGTTGCCGTTCCGGCCATAAAGTATCGCATATTTGAAAACAGGAATTATAACCAGAATCGAACTGATGTTAATGAATAGAATTGAGTGCATACTATTTATGACTAGTTTGTATTACTTGATCGGAGCTGTGCGACGTTTACGAAAACGATAATTTGCTGGGCAGGTTAATATAAAAAAACTTTTGATATTTTCTCTCAGAGTTGTGTCACGCAAATTCAACTCACACCTCTTGTGAACCTGTCTGAAAATATACAAGTACCTACAATTGATCATAGCGGCTGCAATTTTTATATCTAGAGCATTATATAATTTAACGATGAGACTACTTTCTGAGCGGAAACATCCAGTCGGATGCAAACTCAACTCTCGGTTAGATTTAACAATCTATTTCCTAAATTAAACTCTCGGCTACTTTAGATGAGATTATTATTGTTTGCTGCAGCCATCACTGAATCATACGCGATTGAGTGTGCACTGCTTATTATTGTAATCGGTTCGTAGAAAAGCGACAAACAGGTCAGACACATTTTTTCAAGAGTAACAATCGAGCGGTATTTTTTTTCAGAATTTAATTTTAGTTCTTTTGTTGTGAAAAGTTAAACACTCTCAATTAACACCATACCTATAGGTATACAGTGAATGAGAAACTAAAATCCGATTACTGTAACAAAATGTCATTTAATTCTCGTATATTTGTTTTATTGATTCTACACACTTTCAATTCCTCTTTCTGAAATTAAACGAATGAATGAAATAGGTGTAATCGCACGTCATAAATTTAGGCAACATCATTTATATTGTCTGTGGCCACTTCGGTGCAATAGGTTGCAGGATACCACGTATCATGTACAATTATAACTTTTGTTTTACGTGTTATTCGAAAGCTAAGTGAAATAAAATGACTTATCCATTGGATATGAAAGAAGAATCTTTGAAAAGAACTCACCGGACGGAGGTGGGAAACACTATACTTCAATATTAATATAATAAAAAAGTATATTGGGTTTGTTTACATGTTGACAGTAAACTATTGACAATGTGAATAAAAATATTTAAAATTACAAGTTTCTTTGGTTGTCCTTTATTTGTCAGCAATAGTTCGTGAAATTTCTTCCGATTGGATGCGCAATCGGATTTTTTTATTGTTAATATGACATCATGTATTGTTTTCAGAATTTAGCTGCAATTGAGGCGAACCCTTGTAGTACGAAAGAATTGCGGTGCTAATAGTTACTTTTTATCTTTTAAAATTTGATTAAGTTCATTGACTTTCTGAGATAGCAATTTGAATATCAAGAAATGACGAATGAACTGTATTCGATAAAAAATCTAATATTCGAAAAGAAATAATCACAAGAATAACCCAACTTGATGAATCTGTCAAAATCGTAGCTTGAAACATGATACCTTCATGATGTTTCCTAAAACATTCTGAGGAAAAGTGGAATAACTTGGCAATGTAGCAGCCAAATTCCGAAAAGGAAATATTAGAGTTGTAGCCTCCAAATCTGTCATAATATACAAAATGAACAACTACAACTTTCGTCGAAATTTTTTCGGTAGTTCCAACAGCCAATTAAATTCTGTTATTTACACAAATCACCCAAGCATATCAACATTTAACTGACAATAACGCTCCAGGTAGTTTTCAATCTCTGCCTTCAATCATCATGACATCAAGACTTTGACAGCTTCATATTCCAAAGAAATTTCAAAATGTCATGTTTTGGCAATGCGAATTTTGCACGTCTAATAACGCGCTAAAGGTGGATTTAGTCCAAAGAGAGTAAACGTTATCTGAGTAGGAGAGTCTATTCCCCATAAGACAATGGTGATACTAACAGAAAGAGATGAAAGATCATTTGTGAGTCATAGTGACGTATATGGACATGTCATGGCCACCATTCTCTCTGGACAGTGGCGGACTAGCGCACTCCGCACTCTGGTATCAGAGAGTTACAGGCTCTTGAATGAATATTGGACCACTCTGTATGATACGTGGGCCACCTGTACTCATGTCCATATACGTCACTATGACGCGTTAAACAAGATTCTAATTGGCTAGAGCTCATATACATATACAGATAACGTTTACTCTCTTTGGATTTAGTCAACTTTTTTTTGCAATAGAAATAGCAAAACTGTTGGATCAAATGGTTTCATTTAGTCAACTATTTTGATTTTAGTAATAACAATAACTTTAAGAACGCGACCTTGAATATTCCAACTTTCAGAATATTACGACTATCGCTAAAATATTGTCTACAATGTCATGACAACTGACAGATACGAACACATGTTCCATAGTTATATGTAAATTTTTAAATCATCATTTAACATACTTGCAATGCCGTCGATGCTTTCCTTTTCGTTCATCTCCATGATCGCAATATAAACAAAACACATTTCAAATTGAAAATAGCCAAATAAGTTGAATTTACTAGAACACAGAACTGAGCGAACTCTCACTTGTCATGCCTGTCCTTAAAGTTATTGCTAAATCTGTCGTTGTATAAAATGGCTTATTATTAAGCTTATTGCTATTCTTAAGCTTATTGCTATTCTTATTCCTATTGCTAAAAAAAAGTTGACTAAATCCACCTTAATTAAATAAAATTTCAAAAAATACCACAAATAGTCACAAATACATGTGGAGAATATTTATTGAATGAGCATAGAAGCGTAGAAGAACTGGCATTGGTACTGATTGAATGGGCGGTCAATATGAGAAAGAAAGATGGGACAAAATACCCCTGAAAACCTAAGATTATAAGACCTTATGCATAAATTCTACCATATTGCAGCTGTAGATTAGCGTGGAGAGGAGGCAAGGCAGTTGCCTGTCTCTCTTTTTTTTTAATCGAGAAAAATATCCATGGCTTTTCAACAAAACGCAATAACCATAATAGCTCCAACAAATCGCATTGAATATAATCCGGTGTTCAGTAAAACTTGCCAAGGCGGTTCAAAAAGCTGTACAAGTAGTAAAGGTTGATTACCAATAGTGAAATATCAAAGCTGCCCTGTACGCCTTTTTCATAAAGTTATATCAAAACGAGGCGAACATATTACCTCACCTTCTCAAAACCAAATTGACACTGGAAAACGGAAACCGATAATTGGTACGACAATGCCCCTATTGGAAAAAATACTATTAATGGTTGGACTAAATCATCTGCTGAAGCTATTGGTCTGAATGTAAAGGAAAAAAAGATAACAAACAATTCGAACAGGTAAACTGCTTTTTGGCGAATTGGCAAAGAAAGGTGTGCGAGAACAACAATTGCTGAGAATTACTGGTCATAACAATCCAAATTCTATAAAACCATACTCGAACATGGACCAAGAACACCACAATGAGATCATTATTACTATGCGTGGTAATGGATCTTCTACAGGGTGATTCAAAAGTACTTTGACAAACTTCAGTAGGTGATTCCTCACAATATTCTAATATGAATTGTTCAAATAAATATATGTCCGGAAACGCTTCGTTTCCAAGGTACAGGGTGTTGAAGTTTTATTTTCATTTTCGTTTTTTTTAAATAACTTTCGAAATACTGACCTTAATTAAACGAAAATTGGTATTGAGAGGTTTTTTAAGGTGTCAAATTCGGACCTGATGTTATTATTGCTCTTACTCGTAGAGTAGAGTCTTTTTCTTATTTGAAGAATCATAACTTTTTTGAGCGTACTTCTATCACATTTTTCAGTAAAAAAATCAATTCCTCTATCATATCTATGTAGAAAAGCTACCCTTGTTACCGTTTTCTAGATAATTTCAAGTCAATTATTTGATAATCGATGCGTGTTGAAGTTATTACCATTATTTTGCATTTATCACAAGTATGCTTAGGAAATGAATTTGACGTTTATGTAAGTAGTTTTGGTAATCACATATTATGTGACAGTTAAACGTTTTTTTGTTTTGTTGAAGTTTCTGTAAGTTTTAAAACACTAATTTTGAAAAAATGGATTATTTAAACAATAATGCTCATGTAGCCGATATACATTTTGTTTATGGCCTTGCGGATGGCAATGCGCGCAAAGCAAGACGTATTTACCTGGAGCGATTTCCTAATCGAGTACCTACTGCCTTCAGCTCCAACATTTACCAGCCTCCACCGTCGTTTGGCAGAAACATGTAGCTTTAAGAGAGCAGCTGATATTATTGGAAGACCACGAGCAGTCCGAACCCCAGAATTGGAAGAAGCTGTTTTGAACGCTCTCGAGGAGAATCCAGAAACAAGTACAAAAATAATTGCTGAAGCTCTCAATTCTACTCAGTCCACAGTTTGGAGAATTATCCACGATCAACAATTTTATCCATACCATATTTAGAGGCTACAAGCTCTTTTGCCACGAGACTTTCCCCAACGCATTACTATGTGTCAGTTGTTTTTGAGAAAATTGGCTGGAAATCCTCAATTTTTAAGATATGTACTTCTCCCGAAATGCTATCACAAACTTTCATAACAACCATGTTTGGGCTCTGGAAAATCCGCACGCAGTTAGTGAAAGACATTACCAGTATCAATTTTCTGTAAATGTGTGGGCGGCAATAATTGATAATTACTTGATAGGTCCTTTCTTTCTTCCATTTCGACTGAATGGCGCAACTTACAGAGACTTTTTAGAAAAGGAATTGCCGGGACTACTTCAGAATGTACCATTAGAAATTCGTATTCGCATGTGGTTTATGCATGATGGGGCTCCGGCCCATTTTAGCGTTGTAGCCAGGGAATTCCTTAACACTGTCTATCCATCGATGGATCGGTAGGGGTGTAGAAGAACCTAACCAGGCGTGGGCACTAAGGTCCCCAGATCTAAACCTGCTATATTTTTTTTTGGGGACATTTGAAGTCACTATTTTATAAAATCCAGTAGCGAACGAGGAAGATCTGAGAAACCAAATAGTAGACGCCTGTGAAACAATAAGAAACACACCAATAATTTTTAAGCGGGTACGAGATTCAATGACTAGAAGACTGAATGCCTGTATCTTCGCTGAAGGTGGACACTTTGAACAATTTATTTGAATACAATTTAGTTTCCGTTATTTTATTTTATGCTACATATTCAAAATTTCTTGTAATTAAATGTTGATATTTCTTGCAAATTTTATTAAAACAAATACAGATTTTGCACCCTTGATACAAAAATAACTATTTCAAACGAGTAAAAATAAATAGAATAGGTGGCACCCCCTACAAAAAAACAAAACTACTTAGTTAAACGTCAAATTCATTTCCTAAGCATTCTTGTGGAAAATGCAAAATAATGGTAATAACACGCATCGATTGTCAAATAATCGACTTGAAATTATCAAGTCCAAATATCTAGAAAACGGTTGCTGATAGAGGAATTGATTTTTTTACTGAAAAATGTACTAGAAGTACGCTGAAAAAAGTTATGAATCTTCAAAAAAGAAAAATACGTGTAGGTAGCGCCCCCTACGAGTAAGAGCAATAGTAACATCAGGTTCGAATTTTCGTTTGATTAAGGTTTTAAAAAAAAAAAAAAAAATAAAACCCTGTATCTTGGAAACGAAGGGTTTCCGGACATATATTTATTTGGACAATTCATATTAGAATATTGTGAGGAATCACCTCCTGAAGTTTGTCAAAGTACTTTTGAATCACCCTGTATAATAGAAAAAATAGTCAATCTAATGTTACGTCAAATTTCAATAACCAGTTGTACTTATTAATTCAATTTTTTTGTCAAAAAAAATTTCTGGCCGACTATCCCTCGGACATTGACAAATGCCTTATAATTTTATGTCAATGGAACGCACGTTGACTTTGGTAACAGCCCGACGGCGAAGGCGGGTGGCCAAGGACCAAGGAAACTTGCTTTCGATTGACATAAAATTATCAATGTCCTATCAATGTCCTTCAGGAATATTATAGCTGAAAACATTTTCCATGACCTCCTTCAATAAGCCAGATATAACATGTCATATTTAATATTGTATTTTTTACACTGCCCCATATATTCACCCGCTATACGTTATTTTCTCAGTATGGTTGTAATTTAAGATGGAGATGCAGCCACTCCCGATTTGTATAAAAAAATGCCCATATGGTACACGCCGCAATAAATTATCAAATTCGATCTCTCAAAGTTTAGTCTACCTCCGCTTGATGAAACGGCCCAAATGTGAAACGAACACGGCGTATAGGTGACCGGAAGCCTTGTTCGACGGCATATGTGTGCAACATCCGCCTCCACACATGTAGGTATACGCGTAGAAACACTCTAAACTTACCCCCTGCAACCCCGCGTGACGTCATCGCGCATCCGGTCCCGTTCCATAATTTATTTCGTAATTAGTAAACCGCCGCCATTTTTTGCGGTTTATTTACGATTTTTCGTTTCAGAGATTATGGATTCGGGCGGCGACTAGTGGTCGCCATTTTTTTGCGGGTATCGTCGTGCTCGAATTCGGATTTTTTGTGACCACTGAATTTAATCGAGTTGATACACGGTTATTATCATGCGGTGATGTTGAATCCAGGAAGTATAGGTATTACATTTTACGCAATCCAATTGAAACTTTTTTCTGTCTAATTGAATATTTGGAATTATTCCCCCCGCTAGTTTGGATCACCGACGAAAAACTTCACGTTTATTACTGATATTGGGCCTCATTAAAAAATTCAAATAAGTGGAGACAAATTATCGGGGGCTAGGGGTTTTATAGCTCAAATTTTTTTGAAAGTTTCGAGAAAGCTTTTTGCCTGGAAATTTTACCGAGTGCGATTTGCTGTTATTTGATTATCTTTGATACCGGCAAAATTATTGAAGGGAAAATTAAAAAAAAAATTGCGTTAAAATCCTCCAACACGAATGATTGTTCATGAAAATATTTCCCGAATCACATTTAAAAGTGGAAAAAATTACCAAATTTCATGTTATATTATAATTTACAACGGGAAAGTTACAACAATTCTTTTCGATCCGAAATCGAAGGAATCGTGTCCGAATAATTACAGTTTCTAAATGCTTCGTTTTACAAATTAATTTATTCACAATGATCATTTACTGCTTTTGAACTCACCCAAAAACCTGAAATATATATATATAGTTTTGAGTTTCTTGAACCAGGAATATACAATGGAGTTTGAGTTTCTTGGGGTTTCGGTTCTTTTTGTGAATGACAAGTCTGCTTTTAGGAGATAAACATTTATTTCGTCGACGTTTCGACCGTGTCCACGGTCTTCTTCAGGAACTAACAATAATTAGCTGGACCAATATTTCGAAAAAAGGAAAGTGTAAAGGCAGCAGATGATTTATTTTATATATATATATATATATCAATTTTTCAGATCCAATATGTTTGTATCTGGAACAGATTTAAAAAAAAGTTCCTTGGTAGGGGATCGAACCCGAGCCTACTGCCCTACGATATTGATATACTAAAAATGACACAATTAAATTATTCATTGCTTTACTTAAAAAACTGAGGCTTTCTAACATGCTGAAAGGTATATTTGAATCCAAATATCAAATCACTGAATGTAGTGAGTTCAACATCCCTTATTCCATCAATTTTCCATTTCCTATTTCCCTATATAGGAATTGAATGCGTTGACATTTAATTCTGAAAGGGACCAAATGTAGTTTTATCGCAAAACAATTTCTAATCTTCTGATGGTTTTATCAACAGTAAAAACACAAGAGCTTTTTTTTATCGGATACATTTCTTTTTGTAACGAAATAATTTTGCCAATCAGTAATTTCACGAGAAAAACTGACATGACAAAATCGCGAGACCGAAGGTCGAGTGATTTTGTCAAATGTCAGTTTTTCGAGCAAAATTACTGATGGAAAATTTTTGAGTTAAAAAGAAATGTATCCTTAAAAGAAAAGCTCGAGTGTTTTTTGGCAAGATAAATTAACGACCGAATATATGAATGAACAACAACAATAATTATCTTTATTGATACAATTAAATTATTTAAATGAACAGTTATTAAATACACAATTGTTATAAATTGTTTGGTTTGGTGTACTGATTTCAAAATTTTCTCTGGTATTCACACATGTAGAATATTCATTTTGATTTTTCTCACTCGAGGCTCGTAAGGAACTAATAAGATTTTCGTGATGTTCAGGATCAATTTGGAGTTAGGGTTTGATAGAAGATGATGATGAGTCTCCCGTTATCTTTATAAGTTGTTGGTCACTTACTCCTGCTTTGGCTAACTGGGAAACTGTACTAGCACGGTTCGAATGATTGGTAATTTTATTATTTGTAATGTCGAGTCCAATTTTAGTTGCAGAATATTTGGTCCAAGTAGAAATCGTATTAATACCCAGTGGAACATTTTTGTACCAACCTTTAGAATTTTTGTTTTTCCAAAGGGTATTTGGAGTTAAAAAAAGTCGTTCAGATGTTATGTTTTCATTTCTTTTTTGTAACAGTAATTTTAACAATGCAACGGGACAAATACCTTCATCCATTTCATTTTTTGTTATCCATTTGCTGTCTGCCAATTTTTTCGACCCACCCTGTGTCGTCTTTGAAAATATTGTATTGTATTCAAATCTTCTTGTTGAAGTTCCATCTTGAATTTTTTCTTCTTTAAAATGGTAAATTTTACAGTTTGCAGCTTCTCCCCCCCTCCAAGCTAATTCATAAGAAGCTATATGAAAGAATCTTTATGGTAATCCCTCTGGGTTGTCTATATTCCACAATTTTGCCATTTTTACTATATCTTTCTTGTTCAATGCTACAGAACTTACTTTTCTTTTCTCTAGAATAACTTGTAATTCTTTCCGTTTACTATTTCTTGCATCACGAGCTTCTTTAAAAGTTTTGTCGGCAAAAGGATCAAATTTAATATTGTATTCATTGAAATATTTTTCTTGAATCATCTTCGCAGTTGAATTCCAAATTGATTTAACTGCATATTCTTTATAATCTTCTCCATTCCTCTTTTTCATATTGTAGGCCCAATCCTTTAATATATCTGCTACTTTTTGTAACGGAGATATTTTCGACAGTTCGTAATTTCGTACTTGACAAAACTCCATAAATTGACGCTTTAGTATTTTTTGTGGATGGCGGGATTGCTTTTTCTATATTTTTTGTTATTTGTTGAGTCGGAACTTCCCCAAAACGACTCATGTTGTAATGTTTCAGTATCAATTATCAACAATACTTAAATAACTGACAGGGCAGACCATAGAGAAACTAAAAATAAAGAGAGTTGTCAAACCTGCAGTAAAAGTTGGCACCACGTTTTTAAATGTGTTACTTTTATATGATTGATATGGTATATATTTTATAAGTGATCGATTTGCCATTCTTGTATTCCATATGAATGGTTGTATCATATGAAATACAGGAATGGCAAATCGATCACTGATAAAATATATACAGTAATCGATTCGTAGAATCTGTTAGTTCGTTCGTGGTTAAAATAAAGTTTCAAAGTAAATCTTTATTTCATGATATCAAGAACAATATTAAAGATCTTATAAAACAAGAATAATAAGTTGAACACTATAAAAACACATTTAACACATTTTATTGTATCTAGGACAAGGTACAACTACAGACAAAACAATAATAAAACTCCGAAAAACAACAAAATTAAAAATATTCTTCAGTCTTCATCAAATCAACCAAAATAAAAACAAATTACATTTACAACAAACCTTCAATAATTTTGTTCATTTATTAGCACAAAGGAGAACGAGTAGGTATACTTAACAAATACTCCAGTTTGATGATAATCTTCGTACTTCCTCAAATGGTGATAGGAAATGGAAACTGATGGACGGAAATAAGTATCAGTTTGTGAAAAAATGTCTGCAACTGATGGATGGAAATAAGTATCAGTTTGTGAAAAGCAGCTTATATTTTACCTTGTGAAATAATATTTCGAGGAATTTCAGCGTCAACTCGAATAACAAAACATTCCATTTTTGACGTTGGGTTCATAATTCAAGTCCATAGTATAATTTCTATAATTAATTTTTCGATGACAATTAACAGTGGAATTATTCTGAAATTATTACGTGGTTTGTCATTTTCTGACAAATGTCGAAATTGGAAAATTATCATGTCAGTCGACTGTTGATTGCGGACAGCGCCTCCATGCGCGACTGGCCGTACCAAAAACTTGGTGGTCAAGATCGCCAATGTTTCAAACAGTCTCTTTATTTTTAATTTGTCTATGGGGCAGACATCAAAGTGACGTAAGCATACTAGATGTAGACGCTTAAGAAACGATGCACCTTTTTTGTCGCTGTCAAAATGACAAAACAGTCATTTTTAAATGACACATTTTATATAGGAGTTAATTTATCAGTATAAAACTGATCTGATTGGTTCTTTCTATGGAATTTCAGCCATTTGATTGAGGGAAATAGTCAATATGAATTATCTGATCAGTTCCTTTTCTAATGAGGCATACGACATGGGAACCTTTACTGGTAGAGTTTTTCAAGAGATACTATAAGCCCCAAGCCAGAAACTATCAACAACAACAAAAATATTTATTGGCTAAAAAAAAATTTGCGATATGCTCCTTATTGTCTTCCACATAAACTTGCTAACCAGGGTTTTTTTGGCAGCGTTTTTGAAATTGAAAAGCGCTGGCAGTTGATGAAGATGTTTTATTTAAAAAAAAGATGTTTTACACTGTTTCTTTACATTTTAACCATTTCAACTTTGTGAATGTCCGTATTTTATGGGTTGCCCTGACGAGCAATGACTGAAGATGACCATATAGGTCAAAAGCGCTCTGTGATTAAAAATAATAAATTTGCACGAAATACAAAATTAGACTTTTGATAATAGGCTATGCCTCTGCCCTTACTTTATTTAGTATAAGTGAATAAAATAAATCTTTTTCCGGCAACCTCGTATTAACGAAGTCAACTTTGATCACCTCCCAAGCCACTTTTCTTAGTAACTTAGCTCTTGAATGGGTAAAATATAATTTTCTCCCAAATTAAGAGAAAAGAAAATGATTAGATTTGTTTAAAATGCACGACACTCGAAATATTTTGTGTTTTAAATTTAACGAGTCATTAGGTCAATGGGTTTTGTACCAAAGATAAAAACGAAACACTTATTATCTTTACCCGGTGTCTGTCGGTCGGAAAATATGAAACTTGCAACTTAGAGAGATGAAAAGCTGAACATATGATAGACTTCGTTTCCAAATAAAAATTTTGGAGTGCCATTTGGACGAACAAAATCAAATTTGATATGTGGGATATCAAAAATTGATGTTATGAGGAATTCATTCAATTAGAGAAAAAGTAGAAATGGAAGTGACTCTCGAATAAAAAATTGTTTACATAAATTTATTGTCCAACCCCTTTCTTCAATGAAGTATCAATTGGAAACTTTTGAATATATTGTATCGACCCGTCATTGCTTAAAATGATCATATTGTAGGAAAGTTCTACTCACTAATACAATATCATTATTATTTTTACTAACATTCAAACGCTTAACAACTTGACCTCCACGATTATTGGGGCAATCCCAAGAAAAAAGTCAGACCCTTCTTACTCCTTCGTAAATACCTCTCTAGTGAAACGAATTTATTTATGGTGATGTTTGGAAAACTCATTTTTCTCCGCAGATTTCTTACAAATTTCAACAGTTCTTTTTGGATTATCCTCAAAAAGTTATTTTTGTGGAGAAACAATGTTATTTAATACACCTAAAAAATAATTATTAATCAGGAGAATAGGGATACATTGAGGTGGAAAATGAAACTATGATTCGGCTTTATTAGAAAAAAAAATCAATATACTAGAAAAACGGTAGGTAAGCATAGCCAAATAATCTTATTTAAATATTAGGTAACTCAAAGAATCTGCTATCATCCTGTTTTCCGGTAAGGAGTGCATATCAGCGAATTTTTCCAAATTGAAAATTAAAGGAAAATAAAGAAACGGCAAAACAATAATCAGTTAATTTGATCGCATTCAAGATAATACTCTATACAACAATTTGTCCTCTGCAGTCTCGAATGTGTTTTATCATTTTATTACAAAAACCTCCGGATAATATACCTTCGTTTTTATCTTTGAAATGTTATGAAAGTTGAATATTTTATTGAATTTGTATGTTCACTTTCAGTGAAGAAAATGTATATAAGCGACTTTTCAACCACTGAAGCACAAGCATCTATAGAAGAAAGAAAGTATTGTAATAGTTCAAAATGCAATTTTCTCAAAAAGAGTAGCTGAGAACATTGTTCCCAATTTGCCTAGCAGAATTATAGAATATTCCTCAAACTCACATTCACAGAAAAAAGTATTCATTTCCACTGAATGATTACTCCATTATATGACTGAAATGAAAACGCGAAATATGGAATATAAAGAGAAAATGAAGGACTTTTCATTTATTTGGAGAATATAAATGGAACGAACTCGGGGAAATGTATCCACTAAGTTAATACGAAAGAATTACAAATCAAATTGAAAGAAAACATGGTGTAAGGAGATAATCGAATAAATAAAAATAAAAAACTATCAACAATTCAACTTATCTCTAATTGAAAAAAGTGTGTTTTTGAACTGTTTTGGAATTTGTTCTAACTATCTGCAAATATATCGATGGTGGTTGAATTACTATATCGTTTACCCATTATAGTTTGATAATATAAGTGATGCTCTATGGGTCAGTGAAAGAGTTGCCACTAGTACCAGCAACAATTTTCAACCAATGTGGTCCTTCGAATAATAAACAAGATGGCATATGTACTTGGCTTCAACAATGTTCTACACTAGTTATTTCATAATATTTGTATACAATCAATGTCATACCATAACTGATAAACTTTGCCAAGTGAAAAATATACCCTTGATGGGTTTAAGAAAGTAATTTTGCATTGTTATTTATAAAAATTGCAAATATCTGACAATTGAAAGAAGTAAATGTTTTTTTTTCAGAAAAAAGTCCGTTGACTACCGAATAATTCATTGAAAGTAAACCAGATATATAAGATATAATCAAACTAAAAACGTAATACCCCGTGATGTCTGCCCTGCAAGGGTCTCGACAAAACGTATTAAGTCCTTCTGTCTACTACCGAACACCGATCTGAATCCACAACACCGCTCCGTGTACCAGATCAATAAGAATACCGAGTGCAATGATGACTCATGCGACGTCCCCTTTTCGCTTCGCCCCTGATACTTAACCCCCGCGCGCCACCCCATCGAAAAAATCAATCCCGACACCAAATGCCAAATGTTGCCAAATCTCCGGCAATGAGAGTGATAAAGAGTTTTAGACCGGTCCACAGAGGATCCGATAAAGAATCAGAATCAGAAAACTACTTATGAATAATTCCTTAATATTTTGTTCAAGCAAATACTTTGCAAGCAACTTTTTAAAATAGGTTATCTAGAGTTTAGTTTACACCGAAAAAATATATCCTATAGGAAGATCGGTATATCAGCGCTTAAAATGACTGTTTTGTCTTTGTCCCTGATTTCATTCACATTTAGGTAACTGAATTTTGTAACAAAACATCAGATACAAAGTTGTCATATGATTATTTAGGATATATTATCAACTGATATCAAAACTTCAAGAGAAGTAAATTATAACTAATATAATTAAACTATCTTCTATCGAAATAAATGAAGATTAGTGATCATTATAAAGCAAAAGTAGAAAAAACATAACAGAAAAAAATACATTATTTTAATTGTGAACCAGATGGAAGCGAAGACGAAACGATCTGTTATTTATATGAATTCGTACTATTCCAGAAAGCCCTAATCTAAATGTTAAAATATTTATGTCAATGACTTGCCAAATAGTGCTCCCTCAGCAAATTTCACCTTTTTGCTGACGACACCACATTAAGCATTCAAATAGCGATTTTAGCATGCTGTTAACTGAGGCCCATAATAGTCTTTCTTTGACACAGTCTATGCTCAATTATAATAAGTTAGTCCTAAACAAGGAAAAGTCTGAGACATTGATTTTCAGTTTGAAACAACATAAAGAGCCTAACAACCCACATTGCGTTAAGTTTTTGGGTGTTCTCTTGGATAGTAAATTAACATGGGAAGAACATACGGTTTTTGTCTGCAGGAATATATCACGGAAGATATTTTTACTACGCAACCTGCAATATTGTTTGACACAGACAACATTATTAATGGCTTACCATGCACTCATCCATCTTCAATATCCTATGCTCTATTAGTGTGGGGCCACTCAGCACATGCCTCAACAGTTTTTTCCATGCAAAGGAAGGTTGTTAGAATCATTGCTGGATTGCCATATAGAAATGATTGTAGGGGTGCATCCAAACATTTTAAGATACTTACCCTGCCCTGTGCTTACATATTGCAATGTCTTATGCACATAAAAACAAACTTTCAAAACTACAGAACAACTGAAAGTTTACATTCCTACACAACGCGTAACAAAGATGTGATACATCAACACTATTTATACTTTCGAAAACAAGAAACGGGACACGCTATTATGCAATCAAGTTCTTCAATGTTTTACCATATGATGTCCAAGTTCTCGAGTGCGTACATTTTAAATAAATTATTAAGCTGTTCCTAGTAGATAATGCATTCTACGATTTTGATGAGTTCTTGTCAACCGATTTTTCACAATTAACCCATTTACTTGTAAGTCATAACTTATTTGTTGTTTTGTTAATTTTACAGTGTAAGTAACCGTCATTTACAATTTTATGTTTTTTAATTTTTATCTGCTTACTGTATATAATTACATTTTTTTTTTAACTGAATTGTCAAAGCACAATTGTGTACATATGACCAATAAAGATATATCTAAATATCTTTGGTTATTCACTACTGCTCAAGATATACCTTATCCCTCTAAAGAACTCATTTCACTATAGATTTTTACGAGTCTATGAGCAAATTCCCAAACATTTTTTAAGCGGAAATCGGTATCAAAACATGTGTTCAGTTCAAATTTGAAAGAAGGTTTCAGATCAAGAACATTGCAATTACGATAGCCAAGCACCCATCAAAGCGTTTAGCTCTCCCACCATCGACTTAAGAATGGGATGGGAATGTCCACACAAATTGAATAAATTGTGCCGGATAAATAAAGTAATCCTCCTCTTGGTGCTTGACACAAAGGAGTGGAGAAGAATGAATAAGTGGCATTAACGCCATTTTGCGGACTGGGAGAAGCCTTTTAGAGCTCAAGAAAGAGGAAGAAGCATTGAAGGCGCTAGTTAACCTCAGTAAGAGAAGCCCCGAGGGACTAACGGGCCCTGTTGGGTCACAATAGATGCTTAGAAAACACCTCCTGCAGCTTCTGCAGAAAAAAAAACCCATCTCACCACATTCTGAACATGGCCAACGGTGGAAGAAATACCACGTTAGGTCTCCAGTCTCCACAAAGTATTAACATTGCATTTGAGGCTTCAGGAGGAAGGAGGAATCTCTGAAAAAAGCAGCCGAAGGTGGAGACAATAGATTTAATTAGTGCGAAATATCAACATCCACTACTTATAACTTCATGAAGTATAAAAATGACTGGGGCGACGATCGTAGGATATACTTCGTCATCGGGTACATAAAAAAATGTCAATAATCCCTTAAGCTTATTAGCGAGGAGTTGGTTACATATGTGTGTATCTTTTCATAGTATGGTGTTAGATTCTATTGAAAAAGGTTTATATGGTCCATGTAAGATAATGTATTTTCCATGTGGCAGTCCTCTCTTAAGATGTTGCGTATGTCTCTGGGAATATGGAACAGATCTTGGACAGTCCGTGAGCACATGCTTTACGGTCAGCACCATTTCACGTTGTCGCATTTCGGTTGATCGGTGCATAAGATATTCGTGTGAGAATCTTGTATGTCCAACACGGAGGCGGGATAATGTGCTCTGATGCCTTCTATTGTTTGGGATATACTGCCACGGTTTTGCGAATTGTTTTATTTCTGACTGGATGAACTTGTAGATTTGATATAGCGAAGCATGCGGCTGCATCTGCTCTTTTGTTCCCTCGTAGACCTATGTCGAAAGAGGCCCACATAAGCTCCACTGTTTTTTTCATCCTCTCGATGGAGACGAATGGGTTCTGTTGGATGCTTTCAGATGCACTTAGTGAATCTGATATTAGATATTTACTAGCGTTATCATATGTAGGTGCTTGTTATGTAAGGCATTTTAAAATAGGGGATGTAGTTAGCTGTAACGACAGCAATGCCACTCCTTGTTTTGTTTTTTAATACTTAATGTATAGGTGGAAATGTTCATCCATGTTCATCCGTTAGTGAAAGATATTAATCAGGAGTACTGGGTTGGTTTCTGTTTTTTTAAGGTCATGCAAGTCACATTATGGGGATCAAATGGGCAAGGAGGAAGAGTTGCGATTTGTGGAAATATGGAAGGAATGGAAGTATTTAGTTCATCGAGGATTCTGTTGATTCTCCGATAGAAAGATGCATGGGTGCGTGAAGAGTTTTTGAATATATTCGTGAAGCGATGAGAGCTGACGTTATTATGGGTGGGATGATTTGAAAGTGCGAAGATAACCCTGGCATATAATAAGCTCAAGTATCTTCTGCGGAGGTTCAAGTGGAGGTTCACCGGCTTCACAGCAGATACTTTCTGTGGGACTAGTGCGGTAGGCTCCTAAGGCAAGAGTTGTGGATGAAATTATGAATAGTTTCAACAAATAATGTATATAAATCAAAATTCAAAATGTGAGCGCTTACTTCACGAAGTATAATTTCCTTTTACCAAAATTAATTCTGTTAATAATTTCAGTTGTATTTAGTTCTGGCGGAATAAACGCATACTTCGAGAAAAAGGTAACACAGATTAGTTATGAATAACACTCGACGGGTTCTAAATATAATATGGTGCCCACTTCAAAAATATTTTTTTCTCCGTATGAACAGTTCTGAGGGAAGTTCTGAGTATCACACGATGAGTTCTCAAAATGTTCTCATTCAGTTTAACCGAAAAAGCATTTTTTTTCATATATCATCCATCATAAGGTGCCGACTTGAAAATTGAATATTTTGGGAAAAAAACATTACAAATATATCAGAACAGTTCTGAGTTGAATCGAAAAACAAAACGTTTTCATTCATCAACGTTAACATGTTCCAAATATATTTTCTGATCGGAAAACGTTATAATAGACAGTCCTGATGGTAATTATGTGTAGCGCTCGACGAATTTTATAGAATGTATCTCACGAGTTTGATAGAAATCACTTGTTTTTGTGAAATCAATCATAATTTTCAATTTTTCCTAAGTTTGATGATTTTCTTAATGGTACAATTAGGTAAATACCACTGCAATAAAACCTTCCCCTTTGTATTCTTGTGGAGCAACTACCAAAATTCTGTTTTTTGTATGACTCTAAAACCGTTCATGCATATCAGATATCTATCATGGAAATCAATTGAAAATGATCTGCGAACAAACAAAAGATGAATGATCGAGGACACAGCTTGTGAAAACTCTGATGGAAATTTTCTGTTTTTTAATTTTCTAAAACTTTAGAGTCGACAAAATTCAAATGGGTTCTTTCTGGCGCCATTGCAAAATGTTGTGACGTAATCACCCGATCGACCAATCCCACAGTTGAAAGCTTCAATCAATTTTGCAACGTTGCCATATTTTCAAATCATGACAATGCGAATAGTGTTCTAGTTCTGACATTTATAGTTTATGAAACTTGGCAACATTGCCGTTTAATGTCAAAATTAACCCAATTACTCCTATTCGTTGTTCAGTCGTTTAGTAGCTTCAAAATTTGCTGATTTTCAAAAACAAATGGGAACTTTGAAATTTGACTCAACAAATTGAAATTTGACTAAAAAAATTGAAATTTGACTCAAAAAATTTTCTGAGTACATTTTTATATGGGTTATGCATATTTAAAGCGATAATAATTTCTCGTGTCCTCGCCTATTATAAAAATTGACATGAGCATACAAAAGCTCTAAATTCCTTTCCAAATCACGCCTGATTGTATTTTATTTCACTTCGATATTTTGGGAACCCATTCTGCTAGCTTTTTCGTATTTGAACTATTTCTGATTTATTATAAATCTCGTAGAGATAAAGTGTCTGTGAGCTTTTATAATGATCACTTGTTGAAAAGTTTTCGGGTTGAGAAGGGAAAGAGATCTTTTGTTTGGTGATTTCTTTCTCTACAGATGTGGAGTGAAATTATTACATTCCAGCGACCTAAAAGTAAAGAACGTAAACGAATTGATTTCGACAGTATATTAAACGACAACTTTAACATGTGTCATGCATTGCAGAGAAAAACTGCATTCTATACTTTTGCGGGTGTACCCAAATAAATGTATGATCCTGTGCACTGGCCTATTCGACTCTCCATGACTCTCGATTTCACTTTTGTTTATCGATACTATACAGCTCTCGATTGCCCTGGAATGAGATGAAAGCGAAAGGATTGTGGACTTGGAGAGCGCTCGCTTTTCAGTCGGACCCTTATTATATCAATAGGGTTTTCCACTACTACAGAGTTCCTGATTGTTTTGTTATTCGTAGTTTATCGTAGAACAATGGGAAATATGAAAAATGAACATGAGTGAAATATTAAAATACATACACATATTATGAAAATCGCCTCTCAGCAGGTGTGATGTTGGATGGTGGGAGTTTTGCTCTCCTGGTGGAATTTTTTTGTCTAGTTTCTTCCGCGATGTTTTCAGGAAGATGGGATAGTGTGGGGAGTGATGGAAAAGTTGAATCCTTTGATTAATAGATTATGGGTGGTGTCATCGAGTGGTGTGTCGGAGAAGTTGTGTACCAGGACTGGGGGATTGTGTATGGTAGTGGGTGAAATGGTGGATTATAATAGTTTCTTTTAGTCCATGTTAATCATTGTATTTGCTGTGCATTCCTGTAACTGTTGACGATCATTCATTATGTTGGAATGCCTAAATAATAAATGAATAAGGTGAAAATTCAAGATGTATGCTCCAATATGGCGACCGAATTTTAAAATTTATGTTCCCATTTTATTAAAAATTTATATCGGTGAGTTTTCAGGATCGTGATTTACATCTCTTCTATTCTCTGATTTTAAAACCCTAGCCAACATAATGTGAAAAACTTGTCGAGGGCTGAATGGCTTGGAAATATGAAAAAAGAATAGAGAAACCTGGCATATCCCGTTCTATAAGAACTCTGCATACATGTTATGTTTCATTGTACAGTGCATGGTATCCTCAGAAGACGTACCACGCGCAATAAATGCTGAAACTTGTTTATAAGTCTGTAAAAGGAAGTAAATAAATATTGATATAAACAATAACACACTTTTATATGGAATGCACCAGGAAATATTAATTATTTTTCCTCAGCTTTCACAAGTTACGCTGTTTGATTTTTCCACGTCATTTTCGTCCGAAACGGGCCCATGAAATTCAGAATTCGGCACATATCTCTCCGGGGCAGTCGCTCGAACGTAACAAAAAGTAAGCAGATGAAACAACAATTGGCCCAGATAAAGAAATATGTCGCGTGCCCAAACAACACCCATCAGCAGCTGCCACCGACACATTTCGAAATAACGTTCGATAATACACCATTCTCTTTCACGATGATTTATCTCTTATTTACTCTTTTTTTCTTGGCGTGTCACTCGCGACATATGCACAAACATGAATGGCGAACAAAAGATTAAGACCGCGGATTCGCAGTCGCGGGTGTGGGAAATTTGAATTAGGAAATAGTCTGAGCGCAACCGTCGGATATCATTCATCGGGTACACCAAAAATGTTTTTCGTCGGAGGTAGCATGCATTGACAAACTTGTTGCCACTATAGCTTGCCTAATCCTCGTCAACTGATATGAATGAATGTTTTTTATTGGTAGGTACTGATAACTGAACACATTAAAAGTAACATACGATAAATACAATAAACATTGAGAAGTAATAGACCCACTGTTGTATCTCTTTGTATTTGGTTTTAGCCAAATTTATTAATTAAATATTATTTTAAATACAAGACAAGGATCTGTCTCATATTATATTTGACAACCTTCAAATCTGTCCAGAACAAATCAATCCTTAACTACTTGACGAATAAATATTAAAATACAACGTGGTGTAAAAATAAGAAACATAAAATAAGAAACATAACATAACACACGGCCTTTTCTTAAAAAAAAAATAATAAAAAAAGTTTATTGAATCTTCTTGGAATTATAATTTTTTTTCCACTTCGTGTTACTATGCCGCTGAATTCCATCACCAAAGGTGTTTTGGCTGAATTTTTATCCATTTTCTTTTTGTCGATATTTTTCTACTGTGCTTCTTCAAGATGAATTGGTTTACCACTGCCACCATGTTGTATCTCTTTGTATTTGGTTTTAGCCAAATTTATTAATTAAATATTATTTTAAATACGACACAAGGATCTGTCTGATATTATATTTGACAACATTCAAATCTGTCCTGAACAAATCAATCCTTAACTACTTCATGAATAAATATTAAAATACAATGTGATGTAAAAATAGGAAACATAAAATAAGAAACATAACATAACACACCCACAGAAGTTGTTGAGAGCCTCAATAACTTGTATGCCTAGAGAAAAATATCAATTTACGTTATTTTGGCGCTTTTTGCAAATATATCTTAAGAAACAATACAAAAAAGTATTCTCTTATAGTCAGTAAAACACAAATGAACGGCAGTACTGACAAGCGAAGACATTTAGATATCTGGGTATTATTATAATAATAATAATAAACTTTATTTGCTCAAATAAAATATGATGTTTTAGCATCTTCAGAATTGTGCGTGATAAAGTAGTTGATTTGAGTACCAGAAAATATCTATATAAATATGAATATACATGGAATAGAATCTCTAGAGGGACAAATACAATAAATAGATACAGTAATGGACTACCTAAGTCTGACGTCAAAAGTGGGTGGAGCTTAGCGAATCTTTCCAAACAATTCAGGCATTTTTACCCTTTTTAATGATTTTATTATCATTATCGAGGACTTCATTCATAGAGGATACTTTGAAACATGTTTTGAAGCCATTCTATATCTGAAAGAGGATGAGTAACTATATTTCAATTGAAAAAATAACATAACCTCAACAAACAACAATTCTTGAATTTTCATTAAAAACCTTACATACCTGACTGACACATACTCAAAAATGTACGCAATTATCCTTATTACCAACGGAAGCAGGAACAATAAACATATAAATAATTTCTTATGGCGTTTTAACATGTAAAATCGATTTGTTTGGAAAAGTTCGCTAAGCTCCGCCTTCTTGTGACGTCAGGACTTAGGAAGTCCATTAAAGTACACAGGTACACCAAAATGTTTGAGAACGTAGAGATGAAAATATCATAGCTACATATTTATTGAGGAGAGAACATCAGCATCAAAGAATTCTTGAATATTGTAGACATTGAGTGTAAGAAGCATTTTTTTAATTTCTATTTTGAATTTTGTTGTTGGAAGTTCATTTGCTTATTGAAAAGTTTGATAGAGAGGTTGATAAAGTTTTTGTGAGTCTATGTTGTGGGATTGTATTATTATATTTTTGTTTCTTGTGTCATATAAATGTAGTGTATTTTGTTTAGAGAAGTTTTGCTCATTCGATTTGATGTAATAATAATTATAATAAATTTTATTTGCACAATAATTGACAATACATATACAATGTAGCAAATAATCAAGAGGAATCTGCAAAGCCTAATGGCTGTGTGCAGAGTAAGTATTCACATTAATAAAAAATAAAAATAGTATTAATGATTAATGTTACCTACATCTACTGCAATCAATATTCAAACCTTACAATACTACTACAGTAATAATTGGAAAGTGAGTAAAATGTAATAATGATAATAATTCATTTACCTTTGATTCATCGCATAGATGTAATATAGACAGTGATATATAAATAACGTTGGGAGAGTTAGAATGTTTGAATTTTTGAAATTATGTCTGCATGTTTCAGTATAAGGATTTTGTCTTATTGGTCTAATAGCTCTTTTCTGTCTGTAGTATTCCCTCATAGAAGTATTCCATATGATATTTGACTTTGGAATAATCCCATGTAGGCTACCCTACAAATTTCCGTGGAAGCTGTTTGTGATAGTTTTCTCAGTGAGAAAGTTATACTTCCAAGTTTTTTTGTGAGAGCTTGGATATGATGTTTCCATGACTGTTTAGAGTCGAGACAAAGTCCTAAGAATTTAATGTTGTCTATTTCCCCATTAATTTCTCTGATAGAGAAATTTAGAGGTACTGTTTTGTTTAAATTAAGAATCAACTGGTTTGAGGCGAACCAAGGCTTTATCTGTTCAATTATATTTTTATTTATTATTTCCGTGTTTCTTGGATCACAGCGCGTGTGATAGACAGTGGTGTCGTCAGCATATAAGATTTACTTTGCATTATTCACGTTGTATGAAAAGTCATTCACGTACAGGATGAGTAATAGTGGTCCTATGATTGAGCCTTGGGGGACCCCTGTTAATAAATTTTGAACTGTGGATTTGATGTTATTATATTCTACAAGCTGAGTTCTGTTTGTTAAGTAGGCCTCAGTGAAATCAAAAGTGTTTTCCCTGATGCCATATAGTCCCAGTTTCCCTAGGAGGATGTTGTGATTGTTCTGAGAAGTCAAATGGAATCCAGGTATACAGTGCGGTCCATAGGTAAGGAATAAATTAATTTTTAGCGTTATTATGTGATTGTTTAAAGAACCCTGAAACATGTTGATTTCTATTGTCAATTTGACAATTTACAGTATGAAAATATTACCCCCCTCTTGCACTCCCTCTGAATTATGAGCACCCCCTCAAAAATTTTAAATTATAAGGGGGTCGTGTGGCACCTTGTTTGAAAGGGATTTTCATTCTCTGCTCACCAATATTGAGATTTTCAGATTTGGTGCAATCATAACTGAGAAAATGTATTTTGAACCCCATAAGAAGTAATCGAGAGAAGTCAAATCGGGGGATCTAGGCGGCCATTCAATCGTTGCACGTCTTCCAATCCAACTATTGGTAAAAAATTCGTTCAAATAATCTCTAACAATACGTTTGTAATGCGGTGGAGCTCCGTCTTGTTGGTACCAAATTGATATATCTATTGCATTTGGATCATCAACATCAGGAAAAAGTCTTTTTAATGTAGGCTGTAAAAAATTCATCAAAAAATCTAGATAAACCTCACCATTAACTGTGCCTTCAAAAAAATAAGGGCATATAATTGTATTGTTAATGATACCAGCCCAAACGTTCACTTTTTTAGGATCTTGTGTGTGAGCCTCACACATCCAATGATGATTTTCTCTGCTCCAATATCTACAGTTTTGTCTATTAACCGTTTCATTTAAATGAAAAGTAGATTCATCAGAAAAAACAATTTTGTTTATAAACTGCAAATCTGCTTCCATTCTGTCAATCATCAGTTCACAGAATTGTTGCCTTCTATCAAGATCATCCTCATTCAACTTCTGAACCAACTGAACTTTATAAGGATGGTATTTTTCCTTATGTCGGCGGAAAGTTGTCTACTTGTCATTTGCGGATTTTCCTCAATCGCTAAGAGTACATCTAACTTTTTTTCCTCATCCAATTTAACATTTCGACCTGGTTTTTGACTACTTTTTATATGTCCATTTTCACGAAATTTTGTTTTTATTTTGCTAACTGTAGACTGTGAGACGTGTTGACCAGGGTATTTATTATTAAACATTTCACAAACTTCCTTTTGAGTTCTTGTTTCATTACCGCATCCAATCATAATTAAAATGTCTATTCTTTTAGTTTCGGATAAATGAGCCATAGTTAAATGAAATACACACACACAAATATTTTTCAATACACTGACGTGTGACATCAACTCATAAATATCAAAATAACAATAGTCTACTAGATTCACATTAAATTATTCATGTGGGTTTTGTGAATAACGACTTTTTCTTGACGTTTAGCAAAACAGATAAGAAAATACCTGATTATTTCTTATGGGGTTATTTAAAATCAAAAGTATATTTCAATAGACCATACAATATTGCAGATTTAAAAGATAGGTTAACGGAAGAAATCAACAACATAACCCCTGAGGTCCTACAAAATGTTGTACGAGAATTCCAAGATAGACTTGCTTATTGTCAAGAAGTGAATGGTGGTCTTTTTGAACATTTAATTTAATTGTAAAATAAATTGAAAAATACTTCTTGAACATTATGTGAGATTATTTCCTTCATTCTACCTGAAGTATCAACATTTTACATTTTCAAAATAAATTTTCTCAATTATGATTACACCAAATTTGAAAAACTTGATATTACTGAACAGAGAATAAAAATCCCTTTCGAACAAGGTGCACACGACCCCCCTTCTCATTTAAAATTTTTGAGGGGGTGCTGATAATTCAGAGGGGGTGCAAGAAGGGGGTAATATTTCCATACTTGTCAAATTGACAATAAAAATCGACTTATTTCAGGTTTTTTCAAACAAATACATAATAACGCTAAAAATGAATTCATTAGCAAACTGAATTGGAATATTTGATATAGATTATGTCAGTATGTATAGTCCATCCAATATCAATTGCAAAAGCTGTTTCTATAGGGAGCAAATAGGAACTCACTTCGCTAACACGAGCGTATATGCGAAGAAACGGAACGAAAAATAATGTGTACTACTCGTAAACATTCGCCGCCGGCCAAGGGAAGATCATAAGAGCCGATAGTCAACGTGGACCTGAGTGACTGCTGTCACCGATTCGTCTGGGCCAATCGAATCGAATCGAATGCTTGGGGGTGTGTCTATACGATGGGAGGTCATAAATCACGCGTTATATTTGCGTTTTAATAGCTCTGAAAGATTAAAAGCCGGTAGCGTCTATGGTCTTGGTGTGTGCCGATCGAAATACGTTTTAGGATATAATAATAACCTACATCAAACAATGAATGAAATTATTTTTCTTTCTTAATGTATTTGTATAAATAAAAGCTTGTCTTTAATTTTTTTTCATTTTTCATTATTTATGAAGTATTTTTAAAATCTCAAAATATCTTAATAAAATTAGTTATCTCCGCCACTGCTGCTCAGAGGATTTCGCCGCAAGACTTTTTTATGCTTCTGCAATTGATATTGGGAAAACTATACTGCTGTATGATACTGAAGCATGGACAATCAAACTAAATACGCATCGAAGCCTTTGTGACAATAGCAGGTAAGTTATAATGAGGCGAAGTAGAAGATATTTCAATACATTAGTTGTTTTTAGTTTTCTATGCATTCAGTTGAAACTCCAAAAACGGACTATTTACAGTATATAACTCAATGAACAGAGATCGAGATCTATTATTTATCATAAAACGAAGGATTTTGAATGTATTTTGTGAAAGATATAATTTCTTAAAAACTATAATAGATATCTATATGATAGATCGAATTATACGAACATGGACAAAGTTTTTTGAAATTGAGAGATGGAATCGGAAACATAAACTTTAATTTACTAAGTAATTCCGTTTTAACAGAAATGCAATAAACTCAATTTTTGGAAAACCTAGAGCATTTCAGTGGCGTTCTATCTATCAAACTTTTTTATACAGTTATTCATCTTTAAATCTTTGGAACATTTTAAAGATATTCCCAAAGAAACAAAAAAGCAATCCCTCATACAATTCTATAAGATCGTTACGAGTTTTAGATATATAGTTTATCACTTTAACGAAGGTAAATTTTACGTGTTATTTTCGTCAAATGTGAATAAAATGGAACTAATATTATAGAAGTCGAACATTGAGTTATTAAGGATTTTATTCAATTGGTTGAAGACAAACGGATACTAAAATTTCCTCGATAATAGTTATTTTTACCTATTTGAACTAAAGTTAACTATTACAATTCATCTACCAAAGCTGAAGGCACGTAGCTATTTTTCAAACCCTTATTTTAGTATTGCAATTTTTAAATATTAAAAATAATGGAAATTCAACAAGTTCAGGATTTTTTTTCCATGTTGCTAGTCAGAATAATCATTTTTGCCGTATTCTATTTCACATCACTTGTTCGAGTGCACTTTCTAAAGAGAACATTTTGGGAATAAAATTGAAATTTAACATGAGGCTTAGTACAAAACAAATAGAGATATTTCTTTTGTGAGTTCATTGTGTCCGCATTCATAATTTGTGGGATTTGATGTGCAATTTCCTATAATAATATTGTTAGTTTACTTTTCCATGATATAAAAATAATTTTGAGAATATAGAAGCTTGACTATATGGAATTATTGAAACTCGATTGTTACGATTAAACATGTTTTATATATTATTCGGCAAATTTGGAAAAAATAAAAATATACCTACTTTCCCAATCGTAAATTACGAGAAACGGTGAATATATTCTATTCTCAACAAGCTATGTTTTGCACAACAAAAGAACATACCTACATACTGCATTGGGTCATAGATCATAAAAATATTACCACCAAATCAAACACCAACTCCAGACTCTCTCAAGTTCCTCTCCGCATCAACCATTTAAATCTCCGAAACGCAGAAGTTTCATACCCACGTCATATATCAAGCTTTTCTCACAAAATCGTTAGTTCGTTATAAACGTAATAAGTTATAATCAGTATCATCAGACTTCCTATTGTGAGCATATTCTTTAAATACATTTTCGCCATTATGTGCGCAACGGTAGTCGGTCAGTTGATTTTTCAAGCGGTTGACAGCCCAGAGAGTAATCGTCCATTTGTTTGGACGGCTGCGAAGAGAAACAGCTGGCACAAGTTTATTCTTCAGAACGCAGCTGTTGGTTTATAGGACGTACTACCTGGTTTAGGAACATACACACTCGATATATGACATATGCCGTCGGAGCAACTTTAGCAACTAGACTTTATTCGGCATATACTCGCCCTGATGATGAATTTTTGTCTGACATATTCATATACATATTAATATTTTTATAAGGTAGTATTGTTTCAAATGAACAAAACATCCTAACTCATATTGATACGGTAAACATTCACAATTAAATATTGAAAATAAAGATTTTTCTGAAAATTGAAAAAATGAAACTATTTTTACCACTTTTATATTAGCTCGCTTTCGTGTCTGTTTGTTCGGTTCAAATCTTGTAATCGATTTCAAACTAACTTCACGATGAGCTAGAAACTTCAAACATAGCTCAAAACTAGATGACAATGCAATATTAGCTGGCTGTTTTGTCTGTATGTTTGTTCGTTTGTCTGTAGAGCTTTTACGGAGCAAAAAGTTAGGTCAGCAATCTCTCCATAGTACCAACAAAATGAACGATGAGTCAATGTGCACTAAATTTAAGTGCCTTCTAAATAGTCACTATTACGAAATCAGTTGCAAATAAATTAATAAATAACCTAACTGAACATCATCAAGTAATCGTTAGAATACATAAAATAGTATGACAAATATATTCGCGTCGAATTGAAAACAATCAAATTATTGGACTTTGAACTACATCGGATTGATATTGTAAAAGGACCCTAACTTAAAAGAAAAAATATGAATGAGAAAATTTGTATTTTCATTCGGATAGTTATTTAGTTTTTCAATCCAGTCTCAATTGACAACTCAGATACCTATAGATGAATAAGGAAAATAAAAATGGATTTCCAGGAAATATCCACTTCTAACATTAATGCAAGAGTCGCATCACATTCACTAAGGCTCCGATGCATGTTTGTTAACGAAAATATATTTCACTCTTCCACGGCCATCAGGAAGACCGGAAGTATTGGGAAATACGTTTTCTAGAACCAATATCACTTTGAAAACATGGAAAATGTTAGAAACATTTCTTTTATTGTCAAAAAAATACAGATTTCCAGTGTCCTTTTATAATATCTGGCAGATATAGTTCAACGTATATCGTTTGCTTTAGTTGGAAAGTAGGTTCATTTTTGTTAGATATTACAAAACATTTTTTCATTTTTATCTTACATTTTCCAATTTCCAGAAATATTCAATTAGAAATGTTTCCCTTTCCAACATGAATACCTTCCAAGAGGTTATCTTGAACAATGAAAGATAGTGACTGAAGTTTATCTTTCATGATTCCACATTTGATTTTATGAATACCATGTTCATATTTTCAAACAAATCAATCCTAAACTTAAATATAGGGTTTGAAAACAAATGAGTTTTCCTATTATTTCGAAATAAAAAACTCCTTCTCTTACTGTGGTTTTGATAAACGTATTTCGATTCTAAGTATAACCAAAATGTCCGAGACGATAAAAAAATTCATGATGTTTTTTCAACATGAAGTTGTTAAAGAAGAAGAAATGGAGAATTATGGTTCAAAAACTGTGGTTGACTTATTTGGAAACATATTATTTCGGAAACATTTTTACGTTTCCGAACCGAAAAATTGTATGTATAATTTTAAAAGTCAACACACTTATGTTTGAAAAAAATATTTAATCTCCTCCTCTAATTCGGAAATGATTCAGGGATGAAAAGGTCTGCAAACAGGTAGAATGTATACCCTTTTTTAGTAATTTATATAGCAATATTTCAAAATGAATTTTCTTTGGATTTTGTCATTTAGTTCGATTTATATATCCATCATGAAATAGAAACCGTATTTATTGGCTATGAAACGAATACATTGAATAGAAATATGTGACATATGTTGACATTTTTCACCTCCAAAATTAGTTCTACAGTGTCGAAAAGTAATAATTTTGTACAGGACGGTATTTTTCGCATGGTGAATTACAACTAGGAAAGTGGCAGTTATTATCCAAGGCCGTGTTCATATCAACTACAAAGCTCCCACGAACAAACAGCTTAAGACAGACCGTACACTTTATTCCCTTTTGACCTTCAATTGTTTGATTTATTATTGGACTCTTTAGCAAAGAGGTAAAAAAGACTTCACTTTTACTATAATTTGGGAAAATTCCTGTGGTTATGAAAAGTTTACTTTCGCCAGATTCTCGATAATTTATTGCCCCTGACTGCATCATTGTAAGCCTGATTGGATATACGAATCTGTCTACTTCTAAGCAATTGACTGTACTTGACAGCACATTTTTAGAAGTTCATCCCACTTCTAGTTTTTTAACGGTGACCACAAACATTCTAATTCTAATGAATAAAACAAATTTCGGTTGAGAAACAAATAACGTTGCGCCTTCATAGGGGCGCCATTCTTTTGTGAAATATTTTAATTCCATTACTCTCTATGTAGTAGATAAATAATTACAAAGCCGTTTTTATAACTCTTTTTTCTCAACCCGTCTGTCCAGTTGCAGCAATTCATCGTACAGGTTTAACGGTCAAGATGAAGCAGTAAAAACATCTCCCATAGATCCCAGCATCCAGAAAGAAAAAAGCTCATTTGAATATGACCTATCTGGCTAGACGAGGTCATGATACCTAGAAACACGGAGAACAAGTCTAGCTCCCATTGGAATTGCGATTTTCCGTTGTTTTAGATGCGATTTCTCCAGCGATCATCATTCTTTAGAACTGAGAATTATCATTGTTGATATACGTTTCAAGTTTTCACAAATCAGAGTATTGAGGAACTCACCGTTAATATATTAAAAGGTGTATTGAGAAATATAATAACATATTTTTTTATATTCATTATTATTTCTAAAACAAAGTTGAAAGTTAATTTTCTTTCAACAACACCCTTATGGTTGGTACGTATTGGTATTGATCACTTGAAATAAAAGAGCTTTACCGATTTTTTATTTATTATTTTATTGCTTTTGTGGAAAACATTTTTGGAAATTAGCAAAAAAACTATATTCCCTAATTCTAAAGTCTCAACCTCATGAAGTATGCACAAATATAAAGATAATCGGAGAAAAGAGTATGCTTAATTGAGAATTTGAGAAAATTGCATTCTGGAGAGATATTGGAAATGGTTAACTCAGTCGAAGACAAATTATACATACATGTATAACAAATATAATTTTTTTAAAGTAAAATATTTGAACAGATTCTTCACATTGGACCGCTTTTTATCAATAATATTCTCATAACGACCATCCAACGTCATGGGGCTCAATGATAAAATCATTCAAAAACAGGAAACACGCATGTTTTCATTTTCCAATTTTTTTGCATCAATTTGGACTTCAAAAATAAGATTCAGTGAAAATAATTTCTCCAAGTCCGGCTTTATTTATATACTCTCACTATTTGATTCTTCTTGTTTGAATAGAAAAAAATACTCCAAAATTCGTCCACACGCCATGGTTAATATCAATTTACAACTATGACAAAAACATATCAAAAATATTTGAAGAGATTCTTCACATAGGACCGCTTTTCATCATAATATTCTCATAACGACCATCCAACGTCATGGGGCTCAATGATAAAATCATTCAAAAACAGGAAACACGCATGTTTTCATTTTCCAATTTTTTTGCATCAATTTGGACTTCAAAAATAAGATTTAGTGAAAATAATTTCTCCAAGTCCGGCTTTATTTATATACTCTCACATATTTGATTCTTCTTGTTTGAATAGAAAAAAATACTCCAAAATTCGTCCACACGCCATGGTTAATATCAATTTACAACTTCGACAAAGAACATATCAAAGTGTCAATGATCCGGTGCATAAATTAATTATTATTATCGCTTTAAACATGCTTTAAAATATATAACGCATATATAAATGTACCCAGAAAACATTTTTTGAGTCAAATTTCAATCACAGCAGTGCCCTTTCGTTTTTGAAAATAAGCAAATTTTGAAGCTACTAATATTGGCGCTCTTTGTGACGTAAACGACCGAGCAGCCAATAGGCGTAATAGGGTTGATTGTGACGTTAAACGGCAATGTTGCCAAGTTTCTTAAACTATAAATGTCAGAACTATTCGCAATGTCAAGCGACGATGGCGGATTTGAAGGGTTTAAAAACATTCGATCTGTCATAAAACAATATATAGCCGATTTTACAGTGCACATGAACCTTGTTATTTTTGATATTTTGAATCATTGTGGTCCTTGTAAACGATTTCTGTTAAAGAGAAAGCCAATCAATTATTCTTGTTATGGAGGCGCGGTCTAAGATTTGAAAATATGGCAACGTTGCAAAATTGATTGAAGCTCTCAACTATGGGATTGGTTGATCGGGTGATTTTGCAATGGCGCTAGAAAGAAGCCATTTTTCAAGTTTTAGAAAATTAAAAAGAAAGAAAATTACCAACAGACGCTCATTATTTACATTTCGGCGAGAACGCAAGGATTGATAGCCAAATAATTGAAGTTCCTTTGGATTCCCCTACTCCAAGGAAATATAGTAAATGAAACAGTAGATCATGCAGCAACAACAGCTACTTTGTGAGAATATTCCGAAGATATACCAATTAGACCGACGAGTTGACATATTCTGAGTTGACGGTTTATATTTTGAGAATCACTTTTCAATCCAATCATTGTGACTGTAGATCGAATTTGATCTACAAGAGCCTATTAGTTAATCGCTCAGTCAACGACAACTAATATTTAATAAATATGAATACTTAAAAGTTTTGAGAAATTTTCTTTTTTTCTTTTGGGGACTTGAACACAAGTGGTACATTATTGATTCCTTTCGAAAAAAGTATTCGTAGAAGAGATCAAATGGTATGAGAATTGGCATGGAGGCATAAATGTTCCACAAATTCATACGTGCTCTCGGGAGACAGACAATCCAGATATGAACGATGTAGTCCCAAGACAAATAGAATCCTCAGAAGGGACTGCCTCAGAGAGAACATGTTTAACAGGATGTGAACTTTCAGAAAAATTGGAAGTGTTGAGAGAATGATGAAATCTGATATTTAAAAATGATTTCTTTAAGCAATGGGGATCGCCGATATGTATCGGTATATAGCCTTTATCGATATAAGCTGATAAAAAAACAATGACGGATGAACTAAAAAGAATTAAATACATAGCCTTCATCAACAGTTTCTCAACCGTTAACTGACAATGTTTTTAAATGTTTTAGGTGAATTTTTGGTTAGTTATGCAGAAAGAAAGTATTTTTATGTGAGTGGATTCTATTTTATAACTGGTGATTTTTGAAATATTTCCTGAGTGCTTGAAATATATTTTGGTAAATAATCTTTATTATAATTTTGCACTAGTTACTAGTACAAATCAATAGTTGAAATACTCTTATTCGGAGTTTCATTTAATGCAGAATTATTGATTACTATGAAAATTGTTTTAGTAATGGGTCATTCATGCCTAAAATGAAATTGTATATTGTTCTTTATAATTGTATTTTACTATATTGACATACATGGTAGACTTCATTTTTGATATCGAAAAGATATATGTACTCTATTATCACTCTATTTACATCCGAAAAGCACAAACTATATTGTTCTCTAGGGAATTTCAAAAATAAATAACATTTCAGTTTATTTGATGAAAAAGGTTTCGAGTGTAGCTACCTGAATTAAGGCTTGCTGTGTATGGTTCATTTCATTGAAGATATTTTCGGAGATTTTTTTGACAAATTAATGCATAATCCCACCATATGGGTGGAAAAGAATACCAAACTGCAACATTTGATTATCAACTTAGATGTATGTTATATTTTAATATATATATTTTAATGTATATATATATATATATATATATATATATATATATATATATATATATATATATATCTATATTCTCGGAATAAAGGTCAATTAAATCAATTCGTATAATTCCTTTCGACATAGTATTTGTCATCTTCAGGTTAAAAACAAAATGATTTTATTTAAATTTCTGCGTTTCCATCAAACTTATGTTGATTTTCTTTTTCGTGTTTGAATAAGGCAGTTTTTGAGTACTTGTGGGCTTGTATTCGTTTTTGCAAATATTGTTTTGTTTGACCTTTATAGGTACGTTACAGTCTTTACACGGTATTCTATATATACTGTTTGAGTTTGTTTATTTTTTGGTATTTCTGGTTTCAATTTTGATTATATGTCTTATTTATATTTTGCAGTCGGTGTGATATAGTTATGTTATGTTTGTCCATTGTTTTATCAAATTCATTCGATAGTTTGTCTATGTTTGGTAAAGGTATGTATTCTACCATTCTCCACTTCGAAAAAAATTGGACGTTTTTCAACAAAAGGTATGTATGTTGTGGTTTTCTTTTCTTTATTACCATTTTTATTGTAGATCGCATGTATTCGTTTTGTTATTGTTTTTCTGCAAAGTAGCTGGGGTAATGATTCTCTTTAAAAATATTCTTGATTATTTCTATATTATTTTTCCTGAATTTTGGGTGAGCAAGCTTTATAGCTGTCAGTTAAATTTTGAAAAACATTTTTTTTGTAACTAAAGGGTGCGTTTGACAAATAGTTTGTGTACCGATTTGATGCTGTTGGTTTAATAAACCAGTTTGTGGAAATGTTTCCAGAATTGTCCTGTATTATTGTTGGGTCGAGAAAGGTTTTTTGTTTTTCTATTTCTAGGTCAATCTAGGTTGATGTTTATTAAATTTTTCTAGAATTTCATCAACTTTGTCAGTAGGAATACATGTTAAACAATCGTCTTCATATCGTTTGGAGAATATTGGTTTGCATGTTAGCGATTATGATTTTGGAATCGACTCACATCTCTTTCAAAACAGTGCGAAATGTGCGTGTGCCTGGAGATGCACTCACCCAACATCCCTTAGCCTGTTCCACACATGGACCGTCCCAATTATTCCCGGCAAATGCGTACGTATGCGTGTGTAATATGACCGTGTTCGGAGGCTGCGAATTCATACCTACTATCGGATTTATGCCAATGACAAAGCCAACACGAAATTCAATCCCGATACGTTCTTAGATTCGAATTTGATGGCCGACATTGAAATGAAGCCGTTGAATATATTAGTGGAACTTTCAACTCATACCTATAGTTGTAATAGGTAGTACCTACTACTCTGCGGAAGTGAGAGCCTTTAGAAAAATGTCTTTTATCAAGAGTGTCATTATGTAGGTATATTTCTTGAAAATACATCATTATCCTTACCTATGTCAATCATAAAATCGATCTGGAACTATGCACTTTTGCACTTTTGTAACTGTTTGATCCCGCATCAATCCAAATCGAGAAAAAACTTTAAAATAAAAGACACAATATTTGTGCATATCATTCCAGGGATTTTATAAAATGCGTGCCTAGATATTTGACGAATTTTATTGATGTATTCATTTTTCAGTATTTTTCAATAATTTTTCATTCTGTAAATTTTTTAAGATAATTTTTCAGAAAAATCGCAGGTGTGAACTTTTTTTAAACCACATTGATATCAACAAAAAAATTATCTTACAGTTTTTCTTGAAAAAATGATTATTTCCAGGAGTTATTCGCGAAAAACTCCGACCGGCATAAGCCTCTATAAAACTCCAAATTTTTTTTTTAAATGTTGAGTATATCCATGTATGTCAAATCCTTTCCGTTTTTTATTTTGTAATAAATAGCGACTGATTTTTTCCATAAAAGTTTGTCCCTTGGACAAGGGCTTCTTCAGTATTTTTTTATTATTTACATTTTTGGATCTTGGCAAATCTATTTGAGTGTGAAAGGTGAATTAGTTTTTGTTTTTCATGTTATTTCCCTCCTATACGTTAGGACAAACTCAGAATTTATGAAATTTATTGGGTTCTGCATTTGTTATGTTTATATATATATATATATATATATATATATATATATATATATATTGAAGTGTGGGTTTTCTTGAATCCTGGTATATTTATTTACGTACAAACATCGTTTTTCTGCCACACCCTTCCCCCAGACTTAACATTTCTCCCTTGCACATGTCAACAACTATTATTTTCATTTTAATCATAACACAAAATGTTTTACTTTTCAGATGTCATTGTTAATTACCAGAACAAAAAATTAAAAATTGATTATAAAAAAAAACCTACTGAAGACGCCTCCGGCCAGGGGCAAAACGTCTAGTATGATATAAGATAGTTTTATTTTTAGACAAGAATCCCAAACCTAAGAACCTCCAACCAAATATATATATATATATATATATATATATATATATACAAGTTTAATATTACATACCAATAAATTTCCTCAGTTCATGGACTTTTTCTGGTGACATTTTAGTTAATTATTAACTATTTACTCCTTGTTTCAGGTTGATAATAAGTAATTTTCTACAAAATTGCAAATTAATTTGTTGGATTTGATAAATTATAATTTTTACAAACTGTATTATATAACTCATTATTAGGACATGACACTAAAATCTTTTGTAAGAATATTGCTAACAGAATGTACAAAGGAATAAGAAAAAAAAGGGAAATATATTTTCGATTCTTTGCTCCTAAACACAAGACATAAGTTTTCAGAATTTTCACAATATTTTACGTTTTTGTCTTGTGAAGGTACAGTATTCGTTCATTCTTAACACTCAAATAGGAAAGTTGTTATCTTTCAGTTATAAAAAATTTATAGAAAGTAGTAAATAGAGTTTCATTCCTCAGAACAACAGTTTTTTCAACCTGTTTTTTTTTACCGAAACTTATTTTCTCATCATGATAGCAAATTATCCATTTACAAATTTTTCATTGTAATAATGGGAATTTTCAGGTTCAGGGATCTGCGGCGTTCACTGATTACGCAAAAGCAACGCCATGAAAATTAATAATACTACCTAATATTGTAATAGTAACGTTGGAAAAGTGTTAACGCCTGTTTGGGATATTTCTTCATAGCCATGTGTGACAGAAATGATGAAGTTTTTTAGGGAAAAAACAAAAACAATCAAGTTATGGCTCTGCAAGAAGCAAGCGAAGCGTACTTGGTAGGTCTTTTTGAAAATACTAATTTGTGCGCAATCCATGCCTATCTCAAACGAATTTCTTTCGGAAAATAACATTTCCCGGGGTAATTAATGAATACGTATCAAATTTTGATTCAAATTTTCGAATTCCAATTTCAAATATTGTCGTGTGGAAATCATGATTTCGGTTCGAAATTGAAAACTTGCCTTCAAAGTAAGAATACAATAATTGTATGCTCCAACCTTTCTCTGCAAGTCGACTGTGTTTTTGAAATGTACAGAACCCCTCTTGGAATCTATCCTGGGGTTTTCAACAAGCATTCGATCTGAAAACGCTCTAAATGAAAAGTCACTAACCTTTTTCTCCGTGAGTTTTTCGCATCGCCTCTGCTTGCAGATCTGGTGACTTTTGTCGTTCCTACACGGCGCACAATCACCGCAATTGTCTTTTCTTTGGCATCCGATACATTCCCCGCACCGTTTTCTCTTCTTTTTCACCTGTTTGTCCACGCTGCCCCCACTAATGTCCGTGTCAAGATCCAGCGAACTGTTCACTTGCATCTGGTGGGTCTTGAACCCCGCGGTACTCGAAATGGCAGCTACTTGGCCAGAATTTTCCGAACCGATTTCCATGTTACTCGAGGCCCCATCGCTGTCCATCGAACTTTCGAGGCTGGACGTGCGGATTTTCCTTCGTTCTTTTTTCCGGAAGTCGTTGCGAGTCGGCGAGGTCATGTTACCGTTGACTTTTTTCTCGATCCCGTTGTAGATGACACCGTCACTATTATGGATTTGGGTCATGGGATTCTGGAACTGGGTGGGATGGAGGCCTACATTATGGATCTTTATTTGATCCTGGTGCAGCGCGGTGATGTTAGTGGTTAGTTTGAGGTCCGGTTCGGACTTTATGACTGTCACCACTGTCGGTGAAGAGATCAACTGGTTGTTTTGGATGATGGCACCATTTTGACTATTTAGGAACGTGGGGTGTAATGTGTTGTTCAAGGTTATATTAGTGGGTGGGTGTGAATAGAGTTGTATGTGCCTCTCGTCGAGGAACTGCTGCTGTATGGAGGGTATTTCTCGCGCCTGAATCGGCGCCGGCACCAGGGGGTAACTACGGGGGTTGACGTTAACAGCACTTAAGGTATGGAAATTGGAGTTTAAAGTCGTTAAACTATGACTTGGTGGACTAGAAGGGTTCGGTGAGACCGGTGTCAGGTTGGTGAGAGTGGTGAGCGTGGTTTCGCTCGTGGTCACAGGATCGTTGAAGGATTGAAACTGCGACTGGAAGGAAGGAAGTTTCGATGCACCGTTCTGCTGGGCAAAGGCATCGGCGAACGTATTGACGGGTGTCGTGGCCGCGTAAGATGACGATGAGGCGTCGATAGGTTTTGATTCCCACGGTCGGTACTGGGGTTGAGAGGTGATGATGGACAGAGAATTGTCGCCTCTGTCCAAAAGTCGGGCTTCCGTATAATAGTCCCAGTTTGATATGTCTAGAAGACGAGTATCACTAAAAAGTCTATCGGAGACCGAACTGAAAGCTCCTCCGGAATCCATGTCGGAGGAAAACGTAGAAAAAGGAGGAAGATTGGCACCAGGGGGTGCGTCCTGTACGGTCGAGCTAGGCGTCGCTGGAGTAGGATAAGACGGAGCTAGGGTCGTATAAGCAACCCCTAACCCGTCTGGGTCCTGACTCAAAGTATCACTCATAGTGGAGGGTGCGCATCGTTAACTTGAAATCATTTTTCCCAAGTACTTTTTTTTTGGTTTGCGATGAATTATTTTGTGGAGTGGGTTTATAGAAGACGGGTAGCCTTTATTGTCATTTTGGTTATCCTGAATTTCTCTGAGATTGGGTAATGATTTGTACTCTGTTGTATTTGTACTGTTATGTTTCATATAAAAATAGCGTTATCCTTTGTACATTATCTCTTATAAAAATAATATCTGAAAAAGAAAGAATGCTGAATTAATAAGGGTGTCACTTCAATCATGAATTAAAAAACTATCGACTGGAAAATTTTTGGTCATGGTTCATGTTTGAGTGGGTTGCACTTTTTGGGAAAATCAATAAAAAACTTATTGATTTTTTATAATTCATATAAACTCGAAAGTCTTAATGTTGAAACAACATAAATAAAGCCCTGAAACAGCTTTCAAACATCCAAACCATAAAACTATCTTACATAGGTTTCTATATATTTTGAGAACTATTAAATTAATACCGAATCAATTGTTTTTCCTATATCTGTATAGGGAACTAGAATTAATGTAAATACATCATTTTCAAAGAATTTCTTTGATATCAGGAAACGACTAGAATATTCCCAGCTTTGGTTCTGTATGTGTTGAGTAACTTGTGAATTTTGTTATTCACAAGTGAAAAAGTAATATTGTTTCCCATTTCTAACCTTATCCCTTCTATTACACGTCGAGCTCAAAGAACTTGCCAAATATAAAAACCCTATATAAATGAAAGTCCCGAAAATAAACGGGATCATCTTTCATCGTTACGATAGCAGCAGAGTCAAGAAAAAAAATAAAGAAAACAACGCTTTGTTTGTATACGAAGCAGCGGTGACGCAGCGAAAAGCGCACGCACACGTCACGAAAAAGCCTCTAGCGGATGGAAACGATTGCGCACGCGCTATATGTGCGTAACGCAACGCATTTCCTTGTTGTACGTCAGGTCACGGTCGAGTGGGTTGCCAAATCGTCAGCATTTTCTGCAAAACTGAGAAGTCTGTGATTTATGATCGGGATTCGTGATCCACATGATTCATGTCTAGCTTTATAATGATTTTCCATTAATGCTATAAACGAAACTTATACATTTTGAGGATATCATGAGCGCATATGGAAAAAATGTGTTTAATCCATGAGAGAACTATCCAACTCGAATAGAATAAGATATTCATACATTCGTCACACGTACCAAAAAGTTAAAACCATAGACAGTTATTCAAATAAAATTATTCCTTTCGAAAAATCAGATTTTATTGCTGGAATCTACCATCTAGTTGAAAAAAAATACAAGACAAGCTTTAATACAAATGCACTAAAAATGAAAAAATTATGTATTTAATTGTTTGACCTAGGTATTCTGAGAGTATAAGATTCAAAATTTCGCCCCGTAAAAATACCTATTTTATATTCGCGGCAAGCTTTTGAATCTGCTTCTCACAGAATAACCGAGGTCAAACAATTAAAGAAATTATGTTTTCCTTTTTAGTGCATTTGTATAAAAGTTTGTCTTAATTTTTTTTTATTATTTTTATTCAATTCTTTTTAGTCATTTATGAAAGCCGTCATATTATTGAATTATGATAAAAATAATCTTCGACCCAAAAAAACACCACTTTTGAATGGAATCAGGCTATAATAACAAAATTCGTCGACATCTTAAATTCATGGATTTTGAGAAAAAATCATGATCTCCGACCCCGAAAACCCCCACATACCAATTTTGAATGGACCGAACCATAATCTCAAAACTCGTCCGCCATTTCGTTTTTTCTCTAGAAAAACTTTCATAATGTATTTTCACCGGAATTATGAACACCTGCCAAATTTCACGTCAATCGGGCAACTAGAAGTGAGTCAAAATTCACATGCAATATTTTAACTAAACATACATGCAAATGTGAAGATAAATAAAAGCTTGTAATAATACATGTGGACTTACAAATAGTTATTTAATCAACTAGTGTATTAATAATGGCGATTAATGATCGAGATATTTTAACGCAAAAGCGAAGTGAGCGCGTTAATGATCGAGATCATTAATCGCCATTTTAATATACGAGTTGATTACGAAATTTCCGTTGACCTCGTTCCTGGGATCAACGTGATATTTTCGATATCAATTTCCTTCAACTAGGAGGAAAATTACAATGTTTGGATTTTAAAATACATAAGTTTGACATTTGAATAATATTCGAATTCGTTTATGTTTAGTTGCCTATACCACAATTATACATTAATGGACCAAATCGACCATTTACAGGTATTTAATGGTCGATTTCGGTGTATGTTTAATTGCATATATCACAATTATGCATTAAAAGATAAATTGAAGGTTAATAGGGGTCATTAACGATCGATTTCGTGTTGATTAAACAGACTCGTTAATACGAGGTCACCGGAAAAAGTTACTTAATGATTAAAATGATTCAACGCAGTGTTCAAAAACTATACAGAAGATTAAAAGTATTATCTAAACGATGGTGGAAAATTCTACTGAATTGAACGAAAATAGTTCTATAACCAATTTTCCCAGAAAATCATGATTCATTTTGAAAAATTCACATTCCCAGAATTTTGAATTATTTTACGATTAATCTTTTTGGTATTATTAAATGCATTCATTTCCCGAGTACGAAGAAATTGACATTTCACCATTATGTTTTTCACTAAATTGTTTTTACAAACGCTTATGTGGAGATAAACTAGTTTATCATACACATTTCGTGGTTTTGTGAACTCATTTTAATAAAACTCATTTTATGAAGTATTGTTTACAATTTTTCTTTTTAATTGGTTAATTTTTATTTTCACAAAAAGTTAAGGTTTGGCATTGTTGTAATCCCACCAAAATTCAGATATTTTTTGTTTGAGTTACTATTACATCCGAAAATATCGTAAATATTTATCGAGAAGATGAGTTTAAAAAACAATTTGATTCGTTATGAATTGTTTCAAAATTGTTCTGAATTGTTAGAGGTAATCAAAATAGCATAATGATGTGGTGGCAAAGGGGGTGGGGTATATCTACTATTGAATACATAAATTATTTGAAATCTGGACATATTTTGTCGATGTAATAATAGAATGAAGGAATTGATTCAATCATTTATTAATGCAATAGCATTTTGATGAAAGCTCACTATGTAGCACAGTGAAATAAATTGCTAAAGTGAAAAAACCAAATAGTTTTTCAGAAATACTATTCATTATTTCTTATATTTCGCTTGGGTATGTGACTTGAATGTGAAAAGGGAAGAATCTTGGGAAACTAAAATAAAAATAAGTTTTAGTAGTAACAAAAATGGGTACACAAAAAAATAAATAAAATAGAGGGCGAGGAATAAAACAGAAATAACCTAATTGAACGTATGGGTATCGTGTATCGGCTTTTTCAGTTTTTCCATATACTTAATATGCCAGCCTATAGAATAAGAAAAACGCGGAAGAAACTTCGACGATTGTTTTCGATTCACTAAATAAGCGTTTTATAATGTTGAAGAATTTATTCGGTTCGATTCGAGAATATAAAGGAAAAGAAGAGATTTGGAAAAGCAACGAATGTTACTAGTACACCACGTTTCATTTTTATTTTCATTTTGTTTTCAATGAAGAAAACCTCAAGTCCGGCATCACCGCATCCTTCGGGAATTTCACTCTCGTCATGCGAAATTTTCAGCACTGACTGTACTGTTAGGCGTCGTTACTCTGGAATGATTCACAATCAAGAAAAATCAATAGTTTAAAAACATTTCCGTTTGCCCCTGTGTCGTTTGCTGCTTTCGGCAGTTGGATACACACAGCAAGGAATGATTTCGAAATTGAAAGTTATTTCACTCGGTAATTGATGGATTTAAGTATAATTTATGGTTAATTAGTTCTTTGTCGTATGAGTGCATTCCATATAATCCTTTTTGAGAATACCTGGTACGTCGTGTTTTGGGTTAATTTCCTTAATCTGGAAAATACATACGACGTTTGGGGATTTTTATTATATATAAATGCATTACATTATGTTACTGAAATTTCTACGTGAAGAGTTGACGATTTCTATACCATAAAAGGCCACCTAACAACACTATTCGAATATTTCAACTTGCTATACTTTTGTTCTCGTTCGCTTGTAAGAAATGTTTCTGATTTGATTATTGAGAGTTATTTAAAAACGTTATAAAAGGTTTGGATTGCGCCCAAGAACGCTATAATTGATGACAATTATATTTTTTATTCAGTACCTCCCTAAAATCGATGTATGGAAAGCAATTGTTCTGAATTGAGTGATAGAACATTATCTGGAAAATATAAGACATTACTTCACACGAAGTAAAGTAACCCAAGAACATTTATTTAGATAATTTTAAAACTATCTGTGTTGGCCTTTCTCATTGATTTCTGATATCATTAATCAAATTCTTAGAAGCAGAATACTTCTTCTTGAGCGACCTAAAAAAGGAAGTATGGTATTGATTAAAAATGTTAGATAGATAGTGTCCAATGTGAAACATTTCATACGAACATTCTATCAATAATAAATACACGATACATGTTCCCCGATATTTTGAGAGAACATTATTTTTGTTTAAGAAAAGTACTAGGCATGTGAATAGGTTAATCTTATAGAGAAATTCGAAATAATTGAATTTTTATAAACTTCCTCTTTTGAGCTGATAAGTGGTAGTATATAGAATGATGTGAAAACTCAAAATATCTTGAAATCTTCAAACGCCAGTAACCAACGTGGGGAATTTTTTTAATGTTTGTTATTTATTTTCGATGTTCAACTAAGCTGGTCCAATCATATGAATCTCTTACCGGCAAACTTTTTAGCATGTTTATACTATACTTAGACAATTGAGGAATGTCGTGCGTATGGCTTACTATTCATTATTACCTCCCAGATTCTCTAATGAAATTTTAATTTTGTGTTCTACCACAAACTTCATTCATATATAATATGTCAATAAAATTATAGTTTAAAAAACTAAAAAACACGCCTATAAAGCAATAAGGACTAAAATAATAAGAATAAAGTCATTGACCAAAAAAATTTTCTCTTATGTAAAGAAGCGTGAGGTGCTTGATATCAGTTATCTTAATATAATTATGAAATGTAAGTAAAGAGCACCCCACACTTTTTTTACGTAAGAGAAAATGTTTCAGTCAATGACTTTATTCTTATTATTTTCAACATTTTAGTCCTCATTGCTTCTAAACTTAATTGTATTTTCAATTTTTTGGTTCAAAAGACTACGGGAGAAAAACTCTTCGATTGATTCCTCCACATGAGAGAGAGAACAAAATTTTGGCGAATGTGCATTTGCCATATTTTAAAATTTAGATTATGCTGTGAAAAACCTGCGCATTTGCCATATAAAAAAAATCTGACGATCTAGGTGAGAATACCACGCCATAGCTACGAAATTATTGTATTATCATTGGTTCTCGATATTTGTGCAAAATTTCGAATACCTCGGACATCTGCAAGTGGGTGAAAATTAATTTCAAAGATTCCATTATCTACATTCATACATACAGGTGAAGCCAATAAAGGTGTATAATAAAAAACGCAATAGAAAATGTGGGTGTAGGAAACGTTGCCACCCTTTTTTCATTCGGCTTCGTATTATTATGCCACTGCCTTCTTTATACATTCTGGTGATCACAGCTACAATACCAGATCTGTGGGATTACTAAATCTACTGAATTTGAAACTGTACAATTGTCACCAAGCTTTCGTTTAATTCTTGAAATATATGGCTTTCAAAACAAAATAAAAAAACTTAAAATACTGTTTTTACACAACAAAAGAATATGTTGAGGTAGCTTGGTCTATCACACTCGAAACATTTTTAAAAGGCTTTTATTCTAGCCTCTATTTTAATTCCTTCATTTTCTCCTAGTGGAAGACCATATTTATCAGTGCTTGTGCAAAAAATTACTTTACTTTAACGTTTTTGATGAAGAATATAGGCCTCTCTTGAGGAATTCATGTAGATGAAACTCGAAGTATGTATGTCATATTCTAAATTTTCAGTTGATATTGGCTCAACCCTAATGCTCAACCATAATGACGGATATTTTGAACAGAAATGTACAAAGTATAACACGCAGATGAATGCAGGAATATTGATGACACTAAAAATTGTAATAAAAATGCAGGTCCCTATTTGATATAAAAATTAGATCATGCAAACTTTTTTTGTTTTCAATAAGTCTTGTAATGATTTGAAATTATAAATGGCCACATGGTTTTTCGGCAATATAACTTCAGACATTTATATCATGAAAATTAAATAAGGCGGTTCCGAGATGGTGTTTACGGGGTTTTGTGAAGGATAATAATTACGATTTTTTTTAATTTGGGAATTTCAAATGGTGCTATAATTTGGTATTTATGGTATAATTGTTTGTGCTCTACTTCAAATCCATACCAATATCTATAGATATAAGTCCGTAAGAACCAAATAAAAAGGTTATTTCTTTCTTTCTGACGCATTTCAATGTTCATATTATTACACGATTTATGATAATGACAAAATGTTCGTTCATAGATATAGTAATAACTAAACCCCATTAAATTAAAAAAAAACATCGTGCAGAAAATTGCAGGTGTTGTATTGTTATATCAATTATTCAAGTCAGAAAGGTTCGAATATTTTTGCAGTAAAGTGCAAAACATTACTTTTACAAGCTTTTATTCAGTTTCACCTATCCCGGTGTCTGTCTGTAATCAAATTTTGCAAGTTAAATTTGACCCACTTCTAGTTGCCCGATTAACGTGAAATTTGGCAGGTGTTTATAGTTCCCGAGACAATGCATTATGGAATTTTTGTTAGAGAAAAAAAACGGCGGCTTTAAGATGGCGGACGAGATTTGTGTTTCTGGAATTTTTCGTCTAAATTCATAAAATAAAAATGGCGGCTCCAAGATGGCCGACGATCTCTGTGATTATGGTCCGATTCTATTCAAAATTGATATATAAATGATTCATCGTCCCAAGAATTGAATATAGTTGGATTCAACGGGAATTAGGACCAGGGACTAAAACTAATTTTTCAAAGCTGAATTGACAATATTCACGTATATATTGAAACAAAGAACATATCTATGACCCATCTTTAAAACTAAGTTTTTCCTGCTCATGGATTTAACTGAAAAACTGTTGAGTAGTCGATACAAACTCTGGTCGATAAAAACAGATGGGCACAAATTACAAATTAAAAACTTTAAAATTGTATATAAACAAATACAGACACGTTAAAATGAAACAACACACAACCGTGTATGGTTAATATGCAACTGATCATCCCACCTGAAATATTCCAGCGCTACATAGATAAAGAAACGAAAAAAACAAAACAAAACAAATCTTTTGTGTATCATTATTCAGAAATCTGTTTTTCTTTTGAGCCTTTCAGAATATGGGTGTATATTTTTGACAGGTTTTGTGTATCACTTTTTTGGTTTATGAAATTATCATAAAGATTGATTTGAATCATTTCTCCCAACAATATCTTTAAATAGGTCATTTCTTTTTCAAAAAAATTTACTGAATCGAAAAAAAAATTGCACGACGATTCAAAATAATGCGCAGCAAGTGCTGTTTTTTCTTTCAATTCTTTTCATAGCAGTCATATTTGGGTTGCTATATTCTGGTTATAAGGTATTGTTTAGTTTGCCCTATATAACATTTTCCACATTCACCGGGAATACTATATATTACAGATGAATCTGATTTAGCTGGTATCTCATCTTTTAACTGCGTGAATAAGTTTCCTGTAGTTTTCAAATTGTAAAAAGCAAACTTGTAAGAATCAGTTGATAAAATTGAAAAATGTTTATCAACTGATTCTCACAAGTTTGCTTTTTACAATTTGAAAACTACAGGAAAATTATTCACGCAGTTAAAAGATGAGATATCAGCTAAATCAGATTCACGTGTAATATATATAGGGCAAACTAAACAATACCTAAAAACCAGAATATATCAACAACAATATGACTGCTATGAAAAGAATAGAAATAAAAAAGAAAAAACAGCACTTGCTGCACATCATTTTGAATCGTCGTGCAGTTTTGATTTCGATTCAGTAAACATTTTGGAAAAAGAGACTTATTCAAAGATATTGTTGGGAGAAATGATTCAAATCAATCTCCATGATAATTGCGTAAACCAAAAAAGTGATACACAAAAGAAATACAGATTTCAGAATAATGATACACAAAAGATTAGTTTTGTATTGTTTTTTTCGTTTCTTCTTTATCTATGTAGCGCTGGAATATTTCAGGTGGGATGATCAATTGCATATTGACCATACACGGTTTCATTTTAACGTGTCTGTATTTGTTTATATACAATTTTAAAGTTTTTAATGTGTAATTTTTGCCAATGTGTTTTTATCGACCAGAGTTTGTACCGATACTCAACAGTTTTTAAGTTGAATCCATGTGCAGGAAAAACTTAGTTTCAAAGGTAGGTCATAGATATGTTCTTTGTTTCAATATATGCGTGAATATTGTCAATTCAGCTTTGAAAAAGGAATAAATTAATTCCGAAACGTCAGCGATGAAAAATTAGTTTTACTCCCTGGTCCCAATTCCCGTTAAATCCAACTATATACAAAATGTATGTGGGGGTTTTCGGGATCGGAGATTTTGAATTTTTCTCAAAGTTCACAAATTTAAGATGGCGGCTCCAAGATGGCGGACATGTTTTGTAATTATTATGGTCCGATTCGATTCAAAATTGGTATGTGTGGTTTACGGGGTCGAATATTATGAATTTTTTCTCAAAATTCATAAAATCAAAATGGCGGACAATCTCTGTGATTATGGTGCGATTCTATTCAAAATTGGTATGTAGAGGTTTTCGGGGTCGAAGATTATGTTTTTTTTTCAAAATTCATAAAATAAAAATGGCGGACGATCTCTGTGGTTATGGTGCGATTCTATTCAAAATTGGTATGTAGAGGTTTTCGGGGTCAGAGATTATAATTTGTTTGGCAAAATTCAGAAATTTTAAATGGCGGCTGTAAGATGGTGGACAAGTTTTGTGATAATGGACCGTTTCTATTCAAAATTGGTATGTCGGGGTTTTTGGGGTCGGAGATTATGAATTTAGTCGAGGATTATTGATGTTTTGACAGAATTCATAAATTGAAGATGGTAGCTCCAGGATGGCGGACGAGTTAACCTTTACATGATATTCTCATTGAAGAACTAGATAGCTCAGAACTTACAGGAAAAAGGCCTCATAATGACGATGCCTTAACAAAAATACATAGATTGAGGCGTCCTTACTAAAAAGCACAAAATAAAATAATTAATAAAAAAAACCTTTTAAAGACAAGCTTTTATTCAAATGCGCTGAAAAGTAAAAAACAATTGCTTTGGATGTGCGATGTGGGTTATTCCGAGTTATAGATTCAAGAGCTTGTCGCAAAGTTTTCAGTTCGAATACAAAAGCAATTAATTTTTACTTTTTAGCACATTTTAATAAAAGCTTGTCTTAAGAAATGTTTTTTTATTAATTATTTTATTTATTTATGAAATAATGTGTCCACTAATTCATTGATATTTGCACTAAGCGTTTTCATTGTTTCATAATATTACCGAATACCATGTCATAGAATTTAAGTCATTGACAACCTGACAATTATCTTTCAATCCAGATCCGTCCCTATTCCAACATCTCTTTTCGTTCAGAAGCTAATGAAGTGTAGGAGAGGTGAAGGGTAGGCACGTGAAGGAGATGAGCTTTCATCTACCGCAACTTGAAGTTATATTCACGTCAAAGTAACATCTCATTCCGATATTTTTCCAATCAGAATCCTTATAGGAAATGGGAAAAAATCCACCACCTCTTCGCTCCCCGACCGATTTCAATTTAATCTTTTATTAAATTCTAATCTAAAGGATGACATTTTCGTCTCGAATATAGGTAGAAAGAAGTCGACAAAAGATCGGAAGCTCAAATGCCACCGATTTGATCAGTGACACAACCTTCTTGATAACAAGTTGGTAGAAGAGACTTGGCAACGTCACAATAGGTATCCCGGAGTGGAAATCTAAGGACAAATGAGAGCAATGCTAAATTGTTTTGTTCACAATTTGTGCAACTCTCGATTTTATGAGGAATATCTGAATCGGACATGATCTCGTACTTACTTATTACTTTTGATTAATAAATTAATTGACAACAACCGCATCCTCAGACACAATTTCACGATGCGCGACCATTAAAAAGACTATGGACAAGGAATAGGTAAAATTGCTGTATCCATGAACCATCTGCAATCTTTTAATAATTTTTGCGCTAATCACGTCTTTTTAGCTTGCTAAACAAGCATCTGCAATAAAAAAATTGCGCTCTCAAATACTTTCGGAGGGTCATTATTGAAATCTTTTTTGCGATAAAAATATTTTGTCACCATTGGTATTTTGTGAAATAGATTATACTGAAATTGAAAATAGTTTATTATTATAAAATATATATTATTGATAGTACGAAATCAATTCAAGAACATATATTTTGTCATTTACAAATTCAGAAAAGCCTGAGTGGCTTCTCAAAATCCTATTTCAAAATAATATTTTGAAAATAGAAATAATGAACATTTTAAGACCACAAACTTTCATTTGAATTTGATATTGTGATCCCAACAACTAAGTATTTCAACTGAAATCATTGTAAAAATGTTACGTTCATGAATATGATTCGTATTTAATCATAAGCACCAAACGAGTGAATTTGATTATGAACCAGGAAAAAAGTCAGATTTCTATTTATGGGTCGTTTCGCAATGGACAGTTTGAAAAAAAAATTGTATCATTATTCAAATTATGATTTGATACATTTAAATATGTTTTTGTGGAAAATTATGCTTACAACGCAGTTTTCTACAATGTTGTCAAATCTTCCATCATGGCTTCAACTGAAGGTAGTTGTGTTATGATTATGAATAAGGACAGAAGGTTCTCGTAAAAAGGAAAGTTATAAGAGACGCATGCGCAGTGCCTACGGATTTCTTGGTTCCAGAATGCCGCGTAAATTCCCCATTCGCAACTTGCAAAACACTCTTGTTTGTCATTGTAATTTCATACCTAGGGAAGAATTCCACGAGAAACCTCATAAATGGGATAATAGTTACGAATGTTCCTCAAGGAGAAGGTGGTTTATAGGTATGTTGGAACAAAGCGCCGAGCACTGCAAAAATAGGTAGAGAAAGTATGTGGTTATTGCCAAATAGTAATCAACAAATTTGATCAATAAATTTTTTGTGCAGTTTGTTTTTATCAATTGGACAGAATAAATCCTCATCAGGATAATCGTGGTAGGATTAAATCAATACGAAAAATTTCGCATTTCTTGAAATTGGGCCATATTAAATTCATTGGGTTGAATGAAACAACAGTTTTTAAGTGTTACAAATCGACCCAGCAGGCTAACTAGTTAAAAATGTAAACGGTTTACATAATTCGACTCATTCATTCAGATACCAATAACATTATTTTGATTTGAAACAAGTTCTATAGAATTCATTAAATCACAGTTATATCATCCCTATCAAATATGTCTGATGTTATAGTTGGATTCGATCTTAAAAACTGCTATTGCAATCTAATAGTTATTTTCATTTCGCATATATCTGTTAGTATCACATGACACGATAAAAACACAAAAATCGACTATTTTTCCTAATTAGAAGCGGCAATAACCAAATTGGTAATTTTATATTTACAAAAATAATGTGCCATTCTATACTTATACCTACCGAAAAAAAATCGTTGACGGCCTCAACCCACCTTACTTTTGCATCATATTATTTGTAAAATCCATGTACCTATCAATAAAAAACTCAAATTCCATAAATATACGAAAAAAAAGGACCGTTAAATCATTTTAAGAATTCGTGAATTCGTTATCCTATCTTAAGTAGTGCAACCTTTTAAATCTTTAATATTTTTCAACATTGTGAACGTTTTACATAATCAATTGATTCATAAAATTTCCAAGATATTACAAGGATTTTCCCCATCAGCAACCCTTTTAAAAAATCCTGAAATAATAACAGCTACCACAATAATAATCATAATCAACAACTGATAATATTCAATATAGAAGAGCAAGAAATAAATCAAATGTCAGGTGTGAAAATGTTCTGAAAAGTAATTGGTTTTTTAGAGCGTTATATACACATTTCTCGTATCAGTCGCAAATTTATATTAGGTTTGAAATATCTGAAAATTTTGTATCACCCATAGCTGATGTATTGTTTACATTTAAAAAAATGTTTCGGGACTCACTGTCAACCACCCTGCGATCTTTTATTATCGAGAAACAACCACTGACCACTGCCAAAAATTTTCCGTTGCGTCAATTCCAACCAAACAAAATAAAATCCAACTGACCATGTGTAAATAAAAAAATGTTTGCACACACACACCACCGTCACGCACGTTGATATCAACTGAGGTCTCATATTTTTCGAAGCTTTCATGTCTCGCGCCGCGCTCTACATCTGTCGTGCTTTCCGGCCAATCGCAAAGCTCACCCGAGGGTTGGCGGAGACGCTCTCGTACACCGTCGGAGCGTACGCGGATCGCAAAAGCTGTTTTTCTCAATTTCCCACTTAGCTCTTCGATCTGGCGAGAGGCAGCTTTTGCAGATGTCCTCGAGCGGTGCTGGCGATGGTCCCAGCTCGAGCTTTGTTGAATTTCGCTCTCCATGCGACGCGGTGTTTTTATTGGTATCAGCTCCATGTTATTTTAGGGGAAAAACAACAAAAAAAAATATATCTTACCAATAAGACTATACACTAGACTAGCAAAGAGTGTAAAACAATTGTAAAAAGTGGCAAATTTAGTGTTGAGTCGCCTAGTTCAATAATAATAATAATATATTTTTATTCCATTAAGACCATATTATATGGTATTGGACATGTCAAAAATATAAATATAAAAATCTATACACCTATAATACAATATTGTTTACATATAGACAGTTAGACACACAATGTTCAGTATAATTTAACAGTCAATACAATTTTATTACAGTTAAGAAGTCAGAAACTCGCTTGGGCTCTATATGCATTTCTCAATCAAATAACTTTTAAGTTGTTTTTTGAAACGTATTTCATTTCTTTCACTTTTTATTGATTCCGGGAGAATATTGAATAACTTTATACCACTGTATTGAGGACTTTTTTCATATAAGGAAGTTCTGTGGTGAGGAATTTGTAGCAAATTGCCATGCCTAGTATATTTATGATATCTTTATGTGTATATTTTTACTGACAACAAATTTTTATACATTTGTAAATATATATATATATATATATATATATATATATATATATATATATATATATATATATACTGGGAACTGTTAAGATGTTATTATCTCTAAAATTTACTGTTCGTTGATACCAAATATAAGTCTGATAATACGTTTTTGTGAGATCAGTAGTCTGCGAGCCATTGATGTACTTCCCCATACAATAATGTCATAGCTAATTCGAGAGTATACGAGCGCATAATAGACATTGAGGAGTTATTCTTTATTGAATATCGTTTTCAGTTGGACTATAGCATAGTAACTTGAGTTTACTTTCTTGCTGACATTCTCAATAGCGGTTTTGAAGGACATGTCTGAATCCAGATAAGTTCCAAGAAATCGTGCAGAAGAAATTGGTTGTAACGAAACTGTTCCTGTATTTATATGAATTTGATCGCGTAATTCTTTTTTTGGGTTTACGTGTAGAAGAGCGGTTTTTGGAGCATTGAGTATCATTCCATCTCTTTGTGACCATTCGGTGATTTTGTTTGCTAAATGATTCAATTTCTCTTGTGATATTTGAGAATTATCACCATATGCTGCTAATGAAACATCATCTGCATATAGCACTAGGCAATCAGTTTTCATGAAATTTGGAAGGTCATTAATGAATATGAGAAACAGGAGTGGACCCAGAATTGATCCTTGCGGAACTCCTGAATTCACATCGTATGTTTCTGTTTAGGTGCCATTCATCCTGATAAATATTTTTCTATGCTCCAAATAAGACATCAACCATTTTGATACTTCCCCCTAATGTCTACTGACTGAAGCTTACTCTCAAGAAATTTCAAATCCAAGCAGTCAAATCCTTTGGTGCGATCAAATAAAAGTATCCCCACACGCTTCTTCTGATCCGAATGTTTATGGATATACTGGAAAAGATTGTAGATAGCACTCTCTGTTGATCTCCCTGGATAAAAACCATTTTGACACATACTGATTATTTGATATTTCTCAAAGTATGTTCAATGAATATACATTGAACATATACACAGAACCAAAAAGTGTTCTGATTGTAATGAAAACAAGCATTACGACAATGTATTTGGACATTATTTTTCAACCGATGCCCTGTTTGATCACTATATTGTTCAGTTGTTGATTGCCTGATGAAGAGGTGTTTATATGTTCACTACTACTTTACTTAAGGACCACGTTCATTGATACCTTTGAACATCGTCTGTCGATCCTGGCATCAATGTATTTGTACATTAACCAATCAATTTCATTTCTTATACTAATTATCAAAAATGTATTTTATCACCGAAAGATTTTTGTTTAATCCCTAATTCGCATTGGTCCAATGTTTAATACAATGAATTCAACGTTCTTCCATGGCCTACAATGCTTATTCTATCACCGTTCATTGTTCAATCACAAGTATTAACATTAATGTTTTTTGTGATTAAAAATCAACTATATTACTCATAACGATGATTTAAAGGCATATTCTATCAATGAGAGTACATCTTTTGATCACCAGTAAACATCCATTCAATGTTTAAGAGCATTATCGTAATGCTCGAGGACATTCATTACTGGCTGCATAACATTATCCTAGGCGCCTTAATATACAGGGTGTTTCATAACTAGGGTGCAAAATAAACTGAGGATTTCTATTGGAAAATGAATATGTCTTTGAACTTCGCTCTCCATGCTACGCGGTGTTTTTATTGGTATCAGCTCCATGTTATTTTAGGGGAAAGCCAACAAAAAAGTATATATCTTACCAATAAGACTATAGACTTGACTAGCAAAGAGTGTAAAACAATTGTAAAAAGTGGCAAATTTAGTGTTGAGTCGCCTAGTTCAATATTGTTCAATGAATGTACATTGAACATATACACAGAACCAAAAAGTGGCCTGATTGTAATGGAAACAAGCATTACGACAATGTATTTGGACATTATTTTTCAACCGATGCCCTATATGATCACTATATTGTTCAGTTGTTGATTGCCTGATGAAGAGGTGTTTATATGTTCACTAAAAGGACATTGTTTGAGGACCACGTTCATTGATACAATCCCTTTGAACATCGAGTGTCGATCCTGGCATCAATGTATTTGTACATTAACCAATCAATTTTATTTCTTATACAAATTATCAAAACATGTATTTTATCACCGAAAGTTTTTTGTTTGATCCCTAATTGGCATTGGTACAATGTTTAATAGAATTATTTCAACGATCTTCCATGGCCTACAATGCTTATTATACCGTTCATTGTTCAAACACAAATTAACATTAATGTTTTTTGTGCATTAACCAATCAACTGTATTACTCATTACGATGATTTGAAGGCATATTCTCTCAATGAGAGTACATCTTTTGATCACCAGTAAACATCTATCCAATATTTAAGAACATTTTCGTGATGCTCGAGGACATTCATTACTGGTTGCATAACATTATCCTAGGCGCCTTAAGATACAAGGTGTTTCGAATAGGTCTTTCCCAATCAGTATTGAAGCAAAAAGTTGAAAAGTTTGTACTCCCTGTACTGATATGCAATAGAAAACAATGTTATTAAATTTATAGAGCACCATTTTAAGTATGAAGTAACATGTCAGTTGCTATAGTGCATACAAGAGTATTTATTCTTTAGGATACTGGAAAAAGCATCATAATTCCATTTCAAAATTATTCAATGAACTTTCAGAAAAAATTGCGATCTCATGAAGAAAAACACAGAAAAAATCAAACCATTTTCAGTTGACGCAGATTTATTCTCATTTGATGATTTCAACCGGAAAATGTGATTAATATCAGATTAGAGCACCCGCAATGTACTGAGTTTCACATAAAAATATCGGGGATAACACTTATTCATTTTCAAATATGAATCCCCAGTTCCCAGTTTCGCATTCCAGCTATGAAATATATTTTTAACCGACGAAACCAAAAAGGAGGAGGTTCTCTAGTCGACCCGTATATTTTTTTTTCCATCATTTTTTTTTATGTATGATCACGCATAACTTTTTACTGAGGCGTCCGATTCCGATAATTCTTTTTTCAATGGATAGGGTGTACTTTGAAGGTGGTCCCATTCAAATTTAAAAGATGAAATCCACCCCTAAGGGTAGCAACATGAAGGATATTGATCACTCACCCTCTGAATTCTGGTCCTTTAACCGATTCTATCAGGCATAACTTGGTACTGGGTTCTTCGATTTGGATGATTCTTTTTTTAATAGATAGTGTATACCTTATATTTAGATTTCGAATGGAGTTATATACCCTCACGGGTGGAAAAATAGGGGATAATTGATTTTTCACTTATGAACATTGGCACACACATACGTAGTTGACAATGACATTATTTCTGTTCCACATCCGTCAAAACCATCATATTCTATGAGAGGATGGAATGATATACAAAGTAATGAAATAAACTAACCAGAACAATAAAAATAATTTATATTACAACAAATAGTAAAAGTAGATAATCATATTATTTAACTGGTAATAGTTGAAGTAAGGTGGGTAAGTAAGTATTTTGGAAGTAATCAAAACACAAGTAGGTAGTAATTAGTATATTTTAGCCATGAAAAATTGAAAAATAAAAATGTTTTAACAAAAAATTAAACCGACGAAATACGGAACTGAAAAGTAAAAAATAAAATAAACCTTCTTAGTCTCAGTAACTGAGCTCCTAAACTAATGAAGGTAACTGATTTTGAGTCGGCGCCAAACAAACAATCAACGAACTTCATTAAATTACTTCAAAAAAATTATCAGAATGTCACCGCGCAACTCGATACCATCATTTTACGCCTTACCTAATTCATTTGCTTGTTTGTTTGGCGCCGACTCAAAATTTGTTACTTACATTAGTTTAGGAGCTTAGTTACTGAGACTAAGAAGGTTTATTTTATTTTTTACTTTTCAGTTCCGTATTTCGTCGGTTTAATTTTTTGTTAAAACGTTTTTATTAGTCAATATTGTGCCAAAAATCAGCCTACGTGTCTTAAAGAAAGAAAAGAAAACAACGCGTAATATCGGCCAGTTGAAAGATGTTGAAAGGCGAGTGATACCTGAACGAGAAATTAAGGAACTGTCGACGTGTAGAATGAAATGTAAAGAACGTATATCATCAAACGACAGGCAGAATATTGAAATATGGGATCATATGTCAAAAGATCAGCGTACACGGCATCTTTAATGGAAATTGAGGATAAAGCTTCTGAAAGAATACGTGCTTTGGATCGGAAAAACAAAAATTTAGGATGTAAACTTATAAATATTTTTTACCTATTCTTGGTGAACGAGAATCTGTTTGCCAATGCTGCTCACTTGAAGTATTGGATGGAAGTGACAATTTTATCAAAACAGTGTCTCTGAAGAAAAGAGCGTCCATAGAAGGCACAGAAACCGATGACATGCGTGGGAAAGTCGTATCAAAAAATAAAGTATCTGACTTGAAATGCGAAGAAATCGCAACACACTTTATGTCATCTCCATTTAGAAAGACTATCTTCTCATTCAACCATGTAAAAAATGTATAGTTTTGACAGTGAGAATACCGAAAATCCTCCTTCTATAAAAATTCGTGGCCAAGAGTTCCATAAGTTGAAATTCTCTTTTATAAAGCCACACTTGTGACAAATTCCTAATGGAAATACAACTTACCCAGGACGAGATTGTTGAAGCCGAGTTAGTTACTAAGCCTGATCAACATAAGGTAGTAACGGATCGGGCCTATGAAGAAAAACGATTAGACTCGCATTATTTATATGCTTATGATGAGACCGTACAAGTGTACAATTTTTTGACTTGCAGCAATGTTTAACAACACCATCTTTAACATCCTTGGTTGCTTTTTATGAACATCAGATGTGGACATTCAATTTAACCATCCATAACAACCAAACTAAAGGTGCTGTGTGCTATGTATGGTACGAGACGATTGCAGGACGAGGAGCAAACCAGATCACATCTCGCATTTTCAAGTATCTGCTAAACTACGTTCCTACGTTCCTGCAAACACCAAACACGTCATGCTATACTCAGATACCTGTAGAGGTAAAAATAGAAACTCCCATGTCAGTGCAATATTCACTTGGGTTTTACAAAAGACAGATATCAATACAATAGATCATAAGTTTATGATTCCTGGACATAGCCACCTAGAACAGAATTACAGATCTATCATCCACATGATTGGATACAGTTGATAAAATCCAACAGCAACAAATTTCGAGATTTTTCAAATTTTCTTTTCTTTTGGAGGGCTCTTTAATATTAAGGACCAAGTACACTGATTGTCAACAATTTAAATGGTTAGAAAAGAGATGGTTGCGCTATGAAAAGGAGTTTGGCCTCAATGCCTACAATGATACTTCAGACAGAGAGAGTGTCCATTTAAATCTATTAACATGAAAAGAAGAGGATCTTCAGTACCTGTTAATATATCTGTTATATCAATACAGCCATTACCTATTTCAAAACAGAAAAAAGATGATTTAGTATCTTTGCTTCCTTTGATACCAGATGTTTTTCATGCTCTTTATTATGAAAGGGAGGAATAGCGAGGAGACTGTTAAACAAGATGGAAGAAATTCAATAGGCATAGCCCTCAAAGAGAAGTGTTAACCGTAGGCACGTGTTTCGGGCTCTCGGCCCTTATCAGTACGGTGAAGAAGTGCAAGGATGAATAACACTTGGTAGAAAACGACAAATCAACGGAGTCAACAAGCAGAAGCCAGCCGCACATTTGTGGTTTCGGTTAGCAGACCCTGCATTCCAGGGCAGCAACCAACGTCACCACAGATCTACCTGCGTGACATCCGAGTCCAGGATTATAGAGATGAAAGGGAGGAATAGCGAGGGGAGTGTTAAACAAAATGGAAGAAATTTAATGGACATAGCCCTCAAACAGAAGTGTTTGAATTGTCGTTCACTACCAAGTGTTGTTCATCCTTGCACTTCTTCACCGTACTGATGAGGGCCGAGAGCCCGAAACACGTGTCCACGGTTACCATTTCTCTTTGAGGGCTATGTCCATTAAATTTCTTCCATCATGCTTTTTATTTAAATTTACCAACATTGGAGAATTTAAGTAACATTGATCCTGATATAGAAAACGAGGAAAAGCCAGAATTTTAAAAATAATTTTTTAGTTATAGTTTTTATCTAGATATAGTTAATCAATATGCATTTTATTTAGTTATGTAAGTACTATAAGAAATAGTTAAGTTTTTGTTTACCGACTTTTACAAATTTATGAGTTTAATGTCCACCCAATACTTTATTATGGGAAATTACCTAAATTTTATACATTCAGATATGAATTGGCTGTAGTTCAATACATTTGAGAGGATAGGTACCTATGCACGTAAGTCCGATAAAGTTGACGATCCTTATAACATAAGTCATACTTTGAGAGTTTTTAAGATTAGTTACTAGAACATAATGTTATGATAACAGTTAAAGCTCTATCTTGTGTAATAAAATGCCTACATTAATCAGTAATTATCAGTTCATTCGATTTATTGTTCCTCCTGTAAAGTACCCATTTTGGACTTCTGTGCTTTAGTTTGCCGACCCGAGATATAGAACTGGGAATATCCCAAAGGAATGGCTAACATCCACTTTTATCTGCCTACCTAAGAAATCGTATGCTAGAGAATGCAGTGACTATCTTACCATCACTCTGATGTCGTACACTTTCAAACTGGTCCTCAAAGTTATTCATAATCGAATATACCAGAATCTTGATACTTGACACTCAATTCGCATTCAGAAAGGAATTGGGAATTGGGACCCTCTTCGCATTTAATGTGTTAGTTGTTTCAAAGATGCCTCGACGTTTCATCGTTTATACAGGGTGATTCAAAAGTACTTTGACAAACTCCAGGAGGTGATTCCTAACAATATTTTAATATGAATTGTCTAAATAAATATATGTCCGGAAACGCTTCGTTTCCAAGATACAGGGTGTTGAAGTTTTTTTCTTTAAATACCTTTCGAAATACTGACCTTAATTGAACGAAAATTGTTATTGAGGGGTTTTTTGAGGTGTCGAATTCGAACCCTATGTTATTGCTCTTTCACGTCTTGTCCTTTTTTGAAGATTCATAACTTTTTTGAGCGTACTTCTAGCACATTTTACAGTAAAAAATCAATTCCTCTATCATATTTACGTAAAAAAGCTACCCTCGTTACAAGTCGCTATAAGTAACCGTTTTCTAGATATTTGGACTTGAAAATTTCAAGTCGATTATTTGATAATCGATGCGGGTTGAAGTTATTACCGTTATTTTGCATTTTTCACAAGAATGCTTAGGAAATGAATTTGACGTTTAAGTAAGTAGTTTTGGCAATTATATATTATATGACAGTTGAACGTGTTGTTGTTTTGTTGAAGTTTCTGTAAGTTTTAAAACACTAATTTTGAAAAAATGGATTATTTAAACAATAAAGCTCATTTAGCCGATATGCATTTCGGTTATGGCCTTGCGGATGGTAATGCGCGCGAAGCAAGACGTATTTACCAGGAGCGATTTCCTAATCGAGTACTGCCTTCAGCTCCAACATTTACCAGTCTCCACCGTCGTTTGGCAGAAACAGCTAGCTTTAAGAGGGCAGCTGATATTATTGGAAGACCTCGAGCAGTCCGAACCCCAGAATTGGAAGAAGCTGTTTTGAACGGTCTCGAGGAGAATCCAGAAACAAGCACAAGAATAATTGCTGAAGCTCTCAATTCTACTCAGTCCACAGTTTGGAGAATTATCCACTATCAACAATTTTCTCCATACCATGTTCAAAGGGTACAAGCTCTTTTGCCACGAGACTTTCCCCAGCGCATTACTATGTGTAGGTGGTTCTTGAGAAAATTGGCTGGAACTCCTCAATTTTCAAGATATGTACTCTTCACGGACGAGGCAAACTTCTCCCGAAATGCTATCACAAACTTTCATAACAACCATGTTTGGGCTCTGGAATATCCGCACGCAGTTAGTGAAAGACATTATCAGTATCAATTTTCTGTAAATGTATGGGCGGCAGTAATTGATAATTACTTGATAGTCGTTTCTCTCTTTCGTTCCGACTGAATAGCGCAACTTACAGGGACTTTTTAGAAAATGAATTGCTGGGACTACTTCAGAATGTACCATTAGATATTCGTATCCGCATGTGGTTTATGCATGATGGGGCTCCGGCCCATTTTAGCGTTGTAGCCAGGGAATTCCTTAACACTGTCTATCCAAATCGATGGATTGGTAGGCGTGTAGAAGAACCTAAGCAGGTGTGGGCACCAAGGTCCCCAGATCTAAACCCGCTAGATTTTCATTTTTGGGAACATTTGAAGACACTAGTTTATGAAACTCCAGTAGCGAACGAGGAAGATCTAAGAAACCGAATAGTAGACGCCTGTGAAACAATAAGAAACACACCAATAATTTTTGAGCGGGTACGAGATTCAATGACTAGAAGACTGAATGCCTGACCTTTGCTGAAGGTGGACAATTTGAAAAATGTATCTGAATACAATTTAGTTTCCTTTATTTTATTTTATTATACATATTCAAAATTTCTTGAAATAAAATGTTGATATTTCTCGCAAATTTAAATAAAACAAATACAGATTTTGCACCCTTGATACAAAAATAACTATTTCAAACGAGTAAAAATAAATAGAATAGGTGGCGCCCCCTACGAAAAACCAAAACTACTTATTTAAACGTCAAATTCATTTCCTAAGCATTCTTGTGAAAAAGGCAAAATAATGGTAATAACTTCAACACGCATCGATTATCAAATAATCGACTTGAAATTTTCAAGTCCAAATATCTAGAAAACGGTTGTTTATAGTGACTTGTAACAGGGGAGCTTTTTTACGTAGATTTAATAGAGGAATTGATTTTTTTACTGAAAAATGTACTGAAAGTACGCTCAAAAAAGTTATGGATCCTAAAAAAAAAGACGTGTAGGTGGCGCCCCCTACGAGTAAGAGCAATAATAATAACATCGGGTTCAAATTCGACACCTCAAAAAACCCATCAATACCAATTTTCGTTTGATTAAGATCAGTATTTCGAAAGTTATTTAAAAAAAACAAAAATAAAATAAAACTTAAACACCCTGTATCTTGGAAGCGAAGCGTTTCCGGACAAATATTTATTTGGACAATTCATATTAGAAAATTGTGAGGAATCACCTCCTGAAGTTTGTCAAAGTACTTTTGAATCACCCTGTAATAAAGTATTTGACAAGGTCCGTCACGATCAACTAATAAACATTCTTAAGACAAAACATCTAAATAGTAGAGATCTACGGATCATCACTAATCTGTATTATAATAAAAAAGCTACAATATGCATTGACAACCATATATCAGAAGAAACCAAAATACAAAGAGGGGTAAGACAAGGATACGTTCTATCGCCGATATTTTCAATGCATACGCTGGAGATACATTCAAGGATGCTTTCGAAAACGAAGAAAATAGGATAACAACTTAAGATTTGCGGACGAGTATCGAAGATCTACAGAGACTAATGTACTTGCAGTGAGAGATATGGGCTATCACTCAACATTAAAAAGATAAAATTTATGGCATCTCAAGGAACAGCCCAGTGAACGTTAACCTAACTATTGAAGGCAGGAATGTAGAGAGTAATATAATGATGAATACACCCAAGAAATAAGAATGAGAATAGAGAAAGCACGAGCCAACTTCATTAAGATGAACAAAGTATTTCGTAGCAAACTGAACACTGAAACTGCTGAATGTCTTCTCTATCCTCCTTTATGGAGCGGAAACATAGACCGTGAATGCCGCAATTCTTAAAAAGATTGAAACGTTCGAAATGTGGGTGTATAGAAGGATCCTCAGAATATCATGGACGGATAGAGTAACAAATGCAGAGGTTATAAGTCGCATAGGCAAGGAAATAGAGATTGTTAACACAGTCAAAAGACGTAAGCTGAAATATCTGGGCCATATTATGAGAGGGAAGAAATACGAACTTCTACAGTTGATAATGCAGGGAAAAATCCAAGGAAAACGCAGCAGAAGAAAAATCTCATGGTTGCGAAACCTGAGAGAGTGGCTCGGGAGCACTTTTTATAGCAGCCGCATCTAAAGTAAAAGCAATGATAATTTTTATAAATTATAAAGAGAACGAATTTGGTGGTCCTTATAATTTATAGGTTGTCACTGAATATCTGGATACAACGTATCTAAATAGATGGATTGGTAATAAAGGTCCAGTTCGGTGGCCGGCTCGTTCCCCAGATTTATCAGCACTTGATTTTGTCAATGGGATTATTTAAAGATATTTTTTTCACTACTCTTCCTTTTGATTTGGATGATCTAGAAATGAAGATTCGACTAGTCTGCAGTAATATAATGTCTTATATCTAATAGGCGTCATTTAAAAAAAAATTTATATATTTGGTACTATTCTTATGAATTGATACATCAAGTTTTATTATATTGTTATTAATGGTTTTTCCTGAATACACCTCTTTCAATTTCGCATTGTTTCATATTGACATGATTTGTCAGTCACTGAATTCCATGAAATAAACTCAGAACTGCAACCATTATCTTTCGGTTAATTTTTTGAGGATTTCTCCTATAATTTCATAAAGATAGACAGGATTCGTGTATAAGGTATCTTCAAAAATGGTCTTTCTCAAAACTTTCATTGAAAGGGAAAGTGTAATAACTCAACAACGCCGTAACCGAATTATAAAAACTATAAATGAAATCATCGAAGAATCTCAGTGTGTGATAATATATAGGGTGTTTTTGTGTAGTATATAAACCAAACACCCCGTATATTTCAAAAACATACCAAAATTTGCTCTTATGAAATCCTGAAACTTTTGTGTGATATATATATATATATATATATATATATATAATATTATATATATATATATATATATATATATATATAATATATATATATATATATATATATATATATATATATATATATATATATATATATATTTGGAGGTTCTTCGGATGTAGATTCGATAAGAGAAATGATAGTTTTTAGATAGACGTTTCGCCTCTGGCCAGAGGCTTTTCCTTATTCATTATAAGTAGGTAAGTACATCTATTTTGTTCAACAACATTGCTGAAAGAAACAATCATTATTAGAAGGGGGACAATAGAGATACCGTTGAGGTGGTAATGTGAGTTTGTTATGATTATAAAATAAATCTGTTTTTGGTTTCTTTAGGGGGGATAATTATTCTTGAGTTTTCGTAATTCAATTTGTTTATATTATGGAATGGTATACTCGACTTAAATTGTTAATGTCCGTTCTATTGTTGATGGCATGTTTGCTTTTTTTAACCGACGAAACTAAAAAGGAGGAGGTTCTCTAGTCGACGCGTATTTTTTTTTATGTATGATCACACATAACTTTTTACAGAGCAGTTCGATTCCGATGATTCTTTTTTCATTGGATAGGGTGTACTTCGAAGTTGGTCCCAATTGAATTTGAACAAAAAAATCTATCCCTAAGGGTATCAAAATGGAGGATAATGATCGTTAACCCTCTGAATTTTGGTCCGTGAACCGATTCTATCAGGCATAACTTTGTAGTGGGTTTTCCGATTTGGATGATTCTTTTCTTATTAGATAGGGTATACCTCATAGTTGATCATATTCAAATTTGGAATGGAATAATCCAACCCTAGGGGTAGTTAAATAGGGGATGATTGATTTTTCACTTGTGAATATTGGCACACATATGTAGTTGACATTGACAGATCCACCTGCATCCGTCACAATTATTACATTATTTCAAAAATAATGTATATTATATAACAATAAATAGTTAAAGTTAATAATCATATTATTTATATTATTATAGTTGATAGTTGAAGTAAGCTAGGTAAGTAAGTATTTTGGAAGTAATCCAAAATTAAGTAGATAGTAATTCGTAGATTCCAGCCACAAAAATATTGAAAAATAATAACTTTTTAACAAAAAATTAAACCGACGAAAAAATCAACTGAAAAGCAAAAAATAAAATAAACCTTCTTAGTCTTGATGATAATTGAGCTCCTAAGCTAATGTGAGTAAATAATTTTGAGTCGGCGCCAAACGAACTAGCAATTGAATTAGGTAAAGCGTAAAATGATGGCAGCGAGATACATAGCGGCGTTTTAATCACTTCTTCAAAGTAATATAATGATCTTCGATAATTGTTTGTTTGGCGCCGAATCAAAATTAGTTACATTAGCTTAGGAGCTCAATTATCATCAAGACTAAGAAGGTTTATTTTATTTTTTGCTTTTCAGTTTATTTTTTCGTCGGTTTAATTTTTTGTTAAAAAGTTCTTATTTATAAATATCATTTCCTTGATAGTTCTTTTGTCTTCATTGGCTTCGTAGGCTAGAATTTTTGTATTGGTAAAGTCAGGGTTGTGGTTGTCTGTGATGATGTGTTTATTTAAGGCGGTGTTTGATTTCTTCATGTATTTATGGCCGTTCATTCTATTTCCTACTAGCTGTGATGTCATACCGATGTATTTTTGGTTAATTTAAGGGAGCTATAAATGAGTTGGATTTTTTCATCGGGAGATCGTTATTTTTTAGAGGGGTATTGAATTGTTTAAAAAGGTTGTTTGGTTTGTGACATGTTTTTATGTTGTGTTTTTGGAGTATATTAGTCATGTTTTCCGATATATTTGGTATGTAAGGTATTGTGGTGAATTTTTCTGGAGGAGTTATATTTTGTTTATCTGGAGAGTTGTATAGTTTGTATGTGCATTGTTTAATAATTTTGTTTGTTAGGTTTATGGGGTAGTTGTTATTGATTAAGATTTTTCCGACTTTTTCTAATGTGTTGTGTCTAAAAGGGGGGCTAGTAAGTTGGAGGGCTCTATCAGTTAGGCCAATTATTACTCTCCTTCTTTGGGACATTGGATGGTTTGAGCCATAATTGAGGTATCTACCTGACCACGTTGGTTTGGTGTACCATTCTGTCATTATACAGTTGTTGTTTTTTATAAGTGACATGTCTAGAAAATTAATTTTATTCTGTATTTCTTTTTCTATTGTAAATTGTAACTTGGGGTTGTATAATGGCAGTACCTGAAAATCGTATAAATGAACTACTCAAAGCGTTTACTAATTACCACCCAAGTTACAATTTACAATAGAAAAAGAAATACAGAATACAATTAATTTTCTAGACATGTCACTCATAAAAAGTAACAACCGTATAATGACAGAATGGTACACCAAACCAACGTGGTCAGGTAGATACCTTAATTATGACTCAAACCATCCAATGTCCCAAAAAAGGAGTGTAACTGATAGAGCCCTCCAACTTACTAGCCCCCTTTTTAGACACAACACATTGGAAAAAGTCAGAAATACCTTAATCAATAACAACTACCCCATAAACCTAATAAACAAAAGTATAAACAACGCACATACAAACTATACAATTCTTCAGATAAACAAAATATAACTCCACCGGAAAAATTCACCACAATACCTTACATACCAAATTTATTGGAAAACATAAGTAATATACACCAAAAACACAACATAAAAACATGTTACAAACCAAACAACCTTTCAAACAATTTTACACCCCTCTAAAAAGTAAAGACCCCCTGGTCCAATCTCATTTATAGCATCCCTTGTAAAGATTGCAATCAACAATACATCGGTATGACATCACAGCTATTAGAAAATAGAATAAATGGCCATAAATACATGAAGAAATCAAACACCGCCTTGAATAAACACAGACAATCACAACCCTGACTTTACCAGTACAAAAATTCTAGCCTACGAAGCCAATGAAGACAAAAGAACTATCAAGGATATGATATTTATAAAAAAAGCAAACATGCCATCAACAATAGAACGGACATTAACAATTTAAGTCGAATATACCATTCCATAATATAAACAAACTGAATTACGAAAACTCAAGAATAATTATCCCCTCTAAAGAAACCAAAAACAGAAATGAACTTAACTTTACCCCAGTCAACCCCAACATTCCCAAGTGTCGGATAAATGAACCTGCCTATGATTTCATAAAAAATAGTACACGTACAAAGAGAGTAAACGTTATCTGAATAGGAGGTACTAATAAGCTCTAGCCAATCAGAATCTTGTTGCATTAACCCGTCATAGTGACATATATGGACATGAGTGCAGTTGGCCCACGTAACATACCGAGTGGTCCAATATACCTTCAAGAGCCTGTAACTCTCAGATACTAGAATGCGGTGCGCTAGTCCGCCACTGTCCAGAGAGAATTGTGGCCATGACATGTCCATATACGTCACTATGACTCACAAATGATCTTTCATCTCTTTCTATTAGTGTCACCATTGTCTTATGGGGAATAGACCCTCCTATTCAGATAACGTTTACTCTCTCTGGTACACGTACACATTTGTCAAAAATTTTGACACTACTTCTCAAAGACTTGTCAAAGTCGATAAGAAGTTCAATTAAGATTGACAAGCCTGACTCACAATAGCCTATAACTGCTGTAGGACTTTTTTATGCACACAACTGTACGTACCGTACCATAACAAACTCACATTACCACCTCAACGGTATCTCCATGAGGAGTGTAGACATTGGACCGAACACACGTGTGAAAGTGATCTCCTTAATAAATTGATTGATTGATAATTGTGAAGAATTAACGAACAAAACATCAAGTACTGTATATCAAACGGCTTGGAAATTCATAATGCACCACTTGTGAGTAACCACTATTTGAAAATATCCAAAATAACCGAAATATCGAACATTGTTCATTCAAATTGAATCCATACGATACATATCCATCGAAGTAAATATGGAACAAAAAATTGATCTCCTGATAAAAAATGTAGCCGAAATAAAAACCGACATACAACTAATAAAAACATCCATGGATCATATTAGATCCGAAAACGATGATCTAAAGAAAAAAGTCTCTTACCTGGAATCCAAAATAGATTACATGGAGAGGAAGCAGAATAAAAATGATTCAATTTTTTACGGATTGCATGAAAAAGAACTAGAGGAGACACGAAATATAATTGATTCAATCATGGAAATAACTACTGCAAATATAGAAGTTAAACTGGAGGAATTTAATATACAGGATGTTTTTCGCCTAGGAGCGAGAAATAATGGGAAAAATCGCCCAATAATATTCAAAATAACCTCTGCCCTAACAAAAAGGCAAATAGCACAAAATGCTAGAAAGCTCAAGGGAACTGCTTACGCTACATCGGAAAATTATATCAAAAAGGTTCAAAAAGAAAGAAGGCAACTTTTATGCCTTTTTTAAAGAAAGCAAAAGAAATTGGGAAGAAAGCACATCTTATACAAAATTATATAATATTCGATAGTCGAAAATATTCCCTTGAAGAAATCAAACGGGTTGAAGAAGTACAAAATTCCCATTCTAAGAGCGACAATGGCAACGCATCATCATTGAACCAACCAGTATCGGCAAGTCAACAGCAATGCAACCACTCGAGGATCAACACTCGCAGCAATAAGAGGACTGGACCATAGGATCCGGACCCATCACTATGTGAGCCTTTCGTCATTATGTATCACAATGTCCAATCTTTGCGGAATGAAATTGATGAAATTAATTTTTTTCTTGATGATTACAAAAAAGAAAATTCTATTCAGGTCATATGTTTTTCAGAACATTGGATGCACAATGACGAGAAAAATCATTATATTCTGAACGATTTAATCAATAGTTTTTGTAGAAAACAATGTATACATGGTGGAGTAGCAATTTTTGCGAAAAAAAGTTTAAATCTAATACCTGTTGATAATATTGAAACCTTACCAGTAGAGAAAACTTTCGAATTTTGCTCAGGAACTTGTAAAAAAGAAAAACTTATAATCGTCTGCTTATATAGGAGCCCACTAGGGGACTTTGATCTATTCAATGATATATTTTTTCAGCTCTTCAACGAAATCTATATGAAATTCAACAAGTATAATTTAATAGTGTGTGGAGAATTCAATCTGGATTTTGATTCAGATGATACAAAAGTAACTAGTTTCAAAAATACAATAAGATCATTCGACTTAAATATAACAATAAACGAATTCACAAAGGAACAAAGTCAGCTACCACTAACGATAACATTCTTGTGAGCACAGAATATGATTACTCCACTGTCACGTTGGATATGAGTGTTTCTGACCACAATGCACAGTTTCTGCTTTTGAATCTCTATAACTCCACTGGAAATATCAGCAAACAACAATTTTGCAGAACATATTCCGAAAGTAACCATAAAAAATTTGAACAGCATTTGCAAACTATTGATTGGGCACAGGCTATACGCAAACGAAAACACGAATAATGTATATGATCATTTCGAGACTATATTGAAAACTCATTTTGAAAAATCTTTTTCACTGAGAAAAAAATAATTCAACGAAAAAAACAGGTTTTAAAGAATGGGTCACAAAAGGTATTCGACAATCTTGCAGAAATAAAAGGTCTCTACTATATCTGAAACGATTTACAACAAATCCTATTATTCTCGAGTATATACAGAAATACTGTCAAATTCTTCTTAGTAATATAATCAAGACATCTAAAAATTTGTATTATGAAAAACACTTAAAATAAAATAAAATCGGCATGGAATATGGTATCATACTTCACCGGCAAGCAGCATAAAATTGAGAATATTAAATTAACGAATGAAAAAGGCAATTTGATAACTGAACCTAGAGATCACAGAAGAATTCAAAAATCAATTTGAGCAATACCTAACTCAAACAATCGTACTTCTTCTTCAGAATACTTGCACAATTGCAAATTCAACAACACATTTTTTTTTTCTCTCCGCTTACCGAAAGTGACATTTCAGAGAGTATAGCTGCTCAAAAACCTAAGTTCTCCACTGGCTACCAATGACTTTAATAAAAAGACACAGTGAGGCCCTGAAAAAGCCACTTGTCTTTTTGTTCAACCTCTCACTCTCTTCTGGTATATTTCCGGATTCATACAAAAAATCTATCATCATACCTCTCTTTAAAAATGGCGATAATACAGATCCCAATAAATACCGCGGCATTTCATTACTCTCAAGTTTCTCAAAACTATTGGAGTGGAATGTTAACAAACAAATACTATCATATTTAAGCACACAACAAATTCTTACAAAATCGCAATTCGGATTCAGACAAAACTTAAATACTACGGATGCTACTTTCCAAATGATAGAAAAAATATACGAGTTTTTGGAATCGAAACAATACCCACTCGGAATTTTCTGCGATCTCTCTAAGGCATTCGATTGCGTAAATCATAATTCACTCAGAGAAATTAAACTTCTATGGTATCAGAGGTCTGTCTAATGCTTGGTTTAAATCATACCTATCACGAAGATTAATGTGTGTTGGAGTAAAACATGAAATGTTAGGTAATGTGTCGCTTCATGACTCAGAATATACTAAAATTCAGGCTGGCGTCCCACAGGGATCAGTATTAGGTCCGACATTATTTCTCATATATGTGAATGATATTGTTTGTAGCTTTCCTACAGTTACCTCAATCAAAACTCCTTTGATTTCGTGAACTCAACAAAATTCCTAGGAATAACCATTGACAACAAGTTGAACTGGCTAGATCATACTTCTGCACTTCAAGTGAAATTAAGTAGGTCAATATTTGCTCTACGCACTATTAAGAAAAATACCAACTTCGTGACAACGAAACTAGTCTACTTCGCATATTTTTATAGCATATTACAGTATGGTATAGAATTTTGGGGCACATCCATTTATGCGCCTGAAGTATTTATGATCCAGAAAAGGGCTATTCGTATACTATTCGGCTTGAGTTATAGAGACTCTTGTAGAACATTATTCAGAGATCACAGAATATTAACCTTAGCAAACCCTTACATATTTAAAATAAGTATGCTGATACACAAAAATCGATCAACATTGTCACTAACTTCAAACAAGCACTCATATCCAACTAGAAACCAAGAATACCCTCTGCCAAACTAAAATTACAACAGAACTAGAAAGGGGCCACTGTATTCAGGAATCAGAGTATACAACCACCTACCTTCCAACTTGAAATCTCTAAGCAAATATCGTTTCAAAACACAGCTAAAAAATATTACTGCAAGAAAATGTTTTTTATCATTTAGACGATTTTTTCCCAAAAATTAGAATAAGAATAATTTTTTTATGTATGTATGTATATATGTTTCTTCGTATATATGTATATATGTATTTCTATGTTTTCTTGTCTTTTCTCTTTTTCTCACTTTCGCTTTCATTCACTACACCCCTAGACTTTCTCGATGCTATATGCTGAATCTGAACATATATTTGTTAAAATATGTAAAAATACCAACTGTAATTTCGATTCTGAGAAATAAACTCATCTTATCTATTGTCCCCCTTCTAATAATGATTGTTTCTTTCAGCAATGTTGTTAAACAAAATAGATGTAATTACCTACTTATAATGAATGAAAAAAGCCAATACTGATGAGCCTCTGGCCAGAGGCGAAACGTCTATCTAAAAACTCTCATTTCTCTTATCGAATCTACATCCCAAGAACCTCCAAAAAAAATATCAACAAGATTCAAGAACCATTTCACTCCATATATATATATATATATCCCACAAAGGTATCAATATATATATATATATATATATATATATATATGAATATATATATAATATATATACAGTATATCAAGGCCCCGGATTGGCTTGCATTTTATTGAAAATTTCAACTCTCTTTTTTTCAACAAACTATAACCCAAAAAACAAACCTAAAAACAATGAACCTAAAAAATTAAATTAAAAAGTTTTGTCACCGATACATGGGATCATCCAGTATCATTGGCAAATATCTCTGAAACTATTGGCCTTTAGCGCCATGGTAACTTTTGATCAGGAATACTTCCTCTGAACAATATAAAAAATTCAAGCAATTCCCACATAGATCACTTTTCCATAAGGTTTGAGTGGGGCCCTTCACCTCAAACTATCAAAATGGTACAAAATAGTAAATGCCCAGAGTTTGTTGGTATAGTTCTCACCCTGTTTATAAAATGGGGCTGAATGTATGATGAGGGTCAATCTCACTACCATTTGAAGAACAAAAAATTGGTACATGATTTTTTTGCAAAAATGAACAGGGGTTCGTAAAATCAGATGTGGAATCATCTGCAACTCAAAGATAAACTTTAGCCACTATCTTCCATCGTTCAAGATAACCTTTTGGGGTTATTCGTGTTGAAAATGGAACATTATCAAGCGAATATCAAATAGAAATATTTTTCAATTCACAGAAAAATCTCTCTATTCAATATTCACTTGAAAATGTTTCTCTTTTCAACATATGCTTATACATACACATGTTTTTTTTTAATTAATCGTATTCATTGTCTGTCTTAAAAAGTTTCTGCAAAACTAAGTGCTTATTTTAAAAAATCTGAGTTATTTTTAGTTTCAGAAGGAGTTATTCCAGATAGAATTCAGAAACTAGTAAGAATAGCAAAATAATATTTATTTAAAATAAATATACAAAATTTCAAAATTCATTAAACAATACTACAGTGATCATTCTATGCATTTTTCGCCAAAAGCATAATTGTTACGGAGGGTACCAACATAATCAGAAACTGTATCATGGAAAATTCAAAAATAAAATGGCTAAGAGCAGCAGATCCTGCTTTTTTTGTGGTTCCTCCCTCTGCAGGCATCGTCGTCATACCACCATCGGGGGCGGGGGCGGGGCCGGGGGCCTTAGTGGTTGCTGCTGCCGGTTTGTCGTCAGCAGCAGCAAGTTCACCGGATAATAGAATAACTGTTAGAATTGTTATCCAAAACACAGTCCCAATATTAACTTTCTGAAAAATAAAGCATCAAATCAGTAATACATCACACTGTTGACTGTCGAGACTGACTTGAAATTGGACACTGACTAACATATTTTGCAATAGTTAGTTCAAAAATAATCCTAGTCGGCAAATTTGTTACCTTCATGGGTAAGTTATGTGGGCTGTTGGTTTAAGCATTCCAAAATTACTTTTAGTATTGCCTTTTATGGGTCGAGGGTACTTGATAGATATTCAAAGTCATTAGGTCTTCCAAATTAAAGTGAATAATATGAAAAAATGCATTCGGAAAATCTAATTTGAAATAAAGTTTTGTTGTTAAATCAAAATGAACTGTTCAAAATAAAGTTTTTCGAAAACTTGCTTTTTATCGGGACCCTTGGTACTACTTGAACTGAAATTCTGAGGAAACGGGCGATAGTTATAAAAAAATTATCAACGAAAAAGTTCATAGTACGGAACCCTTAATGCGCCAGTCACACTCATACCTGATAACTTTTTTATGTTCCCTAGCCCTATAGATACCATCGTATTAGTTGAGTATTTTGGATTTTGTCGAATGATGAATCAGGGTATTCAAGACAAATTTTAATGTAACAAATGTCGTCTCTACGAAATGAAGTAATGTTATAAGATCACTTGACAAAAATAAAATTCCAATCAGTAAAACTAGTTGTTCGATCCCACTCCACCCCTTATATCATTTTAAAAGAAAGATAGTAATTGTTTGATTTACTCTATATGAATCGGATATAAAAAAAATCATGGTAGTTCAAAAAATGAAAGGGGTGTCACGGGAAACTATCACATTTTTCAGATCTCAACGATATTTGTACCATAAGCGGATTCATATTGATTCCTGTTCACACATCAAAAATCATAGATTTACTGAGCGGGTGACTCATCGAACTGTCAACTAGCTAGTTGTAGAGGCGTTCAAGGGTCCAAGATGACATTTCATTCTAAATTCGACAGCATAAAAATTAAATGAATAATAGTTTTACTCACCATACTGAAATGGGTTTATTTTCTTGGTCAAATTTATACTGCAATCTCTTGAACAACTTTGGCAAACGGCAAATTGACAAATTATGTTTGCAAGATTCCTAGGAAACAATAACAAAAAGACAAATATGATAGCCTTCTTATCAATGAAATGTGAAGTTACATTCAGAATATTTCACAATGTACTATATGTTTTCCCAAACAGTAGCATAAATAAAAAATTCCGAGATATACAAGCTAGAGGTACCACCATTTCCTTAGTTGCGATCATCGCCGGCAAACTTCCAAGAACAGTTCTGAAGCACACACAAACTGCTCTAAACATAATAAATAAGTGGTGACAAGAAGATGAATTAACTGTAAACCCTCATAAAACCACTATATTACCATACACAAGAAAGAGAGAACTGGAAGAACTAGTGTCATCAGTTCTAAACGGGATTGCAATTCAATTTTCACAAGAATACTTAGTAGGTATTTTCTACCATAATATAAGCCAAGTCAATAACAGCAAACTGTCGAAAGGGCAAGCACCTATTTACAGAATGCACGGAAAGGACTACAACAAGCTATACAAAGAGTTGAAAAACGACCCCATCATGGGAAAACCATCAGATGAGATGCTTCCCAAGTATAGCTTTGAAAAAAAGCAAAACAGACAGAGAGGCATTGATACTTAATTTGCGTGCTATACACACATCTCAAAAACCGAGGGGGGTGCTGGTGCAGGAATATATATGCCCAAGCTAAAGTCAATCTCATTGAGTTTGGGTAAATATGCGACGGTATTCTAGTCAGAAATTGCTGCAATACACCAATGCGCAGAAGATATATTAAGGCAAGAAAAAAAAACATTGCCATCTACTCCGACAGCCAAGCCAATATAGGAGCAATCAGTTCCATACAAGTAAAATCGTTTGGGACTCTCTGAGATCCCTACAAGAGCTGGTCAGACTTACTCTTGGCACAGTTCCAAGATACCCAGGTTACGAAGGCAACGAAAAGACTGACTCCTCAGCCTGAGAAGGAGCACGACGTGGTCTAAATATCCCTGAACCATTTTGTGGCACAGCGAAACCTCTGCTGAAACTAATATCCGGAAATGGATGTAAAACAAATAACAGGAATAGTGAAATAAAACGCCAGGACTGAAAGAATAAAAAAAGTGTATCAATGTAAAAATCACTCAGTATCTACTAAACCAGAATAGAAGGACAACTAGGATCAGAGTTGGCCTGCAGCAGACTCAAAAAACATATGAGCAACATCGGACTTGCCGAAGAAATCATATGTGGGTTCTGCTAGGAAGATGAGGAAACCTTAGTGCATGTAGCGTGCCAGTGCGAAGGCCTGTCAGGACTGCGGTTTGTAACGTCTGGGGAGGAAAAACCACAACCCCCTGAAGGCTCAAAGTCTCACCTGTTGAGTCCATCGATAAAGACGGGACTAGACTAGTAACTCTAACAAACATGAGGGCCTACACAATAGATCTGAAAAGGTCGCAGTGAAGAGGCCTCTAGCCCATAAGCAACAACAAATCTGTCGAAAACCAAAAACTGTATCCAAGAGCGATATTCTGCTATTGTGTATATATCAGAAAAAACACTCTTCCAATGAACCGAGACTACAAAGTAGGTATTACCTTTCTACGATGTAGATGACTCGCTAGGATCTGATTTTTGCAAAAAGTTTCAACTTTAGTGATGTCCAGTGGATGCATTGTTCCGGATCCTACACTATAGTCCATTCAAGTTGAAGACAATGATTGAGACGTGATCATTACGTGCAGCGCATGTGATTGAAGAAAGTCGCGCCGCTATTAGTCAGAAATCACTCCTTTGGTAGAGTTTCGGACAGGTACAGACTTATAATGTTATAAATGTTATAATTTGTTGATATTGCACGATCCGGCGTTTAATTTTTTCCCTATTTCAATACACCAAAACTCAAATTGAGAGTAATTTAGAAAAATGGTATATTCCGAAATATACATTCCCTGAATGCGGCCTTACTATTTGAGCTTTCCAATTTCGATCACGCACTAACGGCATGCATTTCTTTTGATGCTACTTGCCTTTAAATTCAACAAAAAATAATTAAATCATTGTCAGCGATGACTATACGTTTTAGTACACGGCTTAAATGAAAGCTTGTCTTTAAAAAGTTTTTTTAATTGTTATTTTATTTTTTGCTTTTTAGTTAGTTCGCCTTAATCTGTTCATTTCTAATAGAGCATCGTTATTACAAGGTCTCTTCCCTGTAAATTTGGAGCTGGAAGAAATCATGATCTCCGACCCCAAAAACTCCCACACGCCAATTTTGAATAGAATCTGACCATAATCACAAAATCTGTCCGCCATCCTGAAGTCGCCATCTTAAATTTATGAATTTTGACAAAAAATTCATAATCTTCGAACCTGAAATCCCTCACATACCAATTTTGAATAAAATATGACCATAATAAAAAAACTCGTCGTCCATTTCGGGGCCGCCATCTTGAATTTCTTGTCGAAATTCATAATCTGCGACCCCGAAAACCCCCACATACCAATTTTGAATCGAATTGGACTATAATCACAAAACTCGTCCTCCATCTTGGGCCGTCATGTTGAATTCATGAATTTTGACAAAAAATTCATAATTTTCGACCCCGAAAACCCCCACATGCCAATTTTGAATCGAATTGGACCATAATCACAAAACTCGATCGCCATCTTGGAGCCGCCATCTTGAATTCATGAATTTTGACAAAAAATTCATAATCTTCGACCTCGAAAACCCCTCATACCAATTTTGAATCGAATCGAACCGTAATTACAAATCTCGTCCAACATCTCAAAGCCGCCATTTTTTTTTCTCTAACAAAAGTTCCATAATGCAAGTCGGTCAAAATTTACTTGCAAGATTTGACCCAAACTAACTAACGAACGAACTAACAAGTGAAACTGAATAAAAGCTTGTAAAAAGACTTGCAACATTCGTGGTCTGAATGCAAACATAAACGCTGTCCATAGGTCAACTCGTCAACCGACTTATCCATATACTCCAGCCTGGTTTATCTTTTTTCGCGAAATAGTCTCCTGTCATCGAGAAGAGAACTCAGATCCAAGAGCATTTGTTCTTATGTGGTTGAAACTGACTGCTGCCTTTCTTATCTATGTATGACCTATCCTACAGCGACTCTTTGAGTATATCTCACTCAAACTTGACTTCATTCAGTAGTCCCAACCTTCCACCGAAATAATAATCCTGGCAGAACCAATGTTCATAATAAAGTTTGGCTTGCGATAATCTATGGCCTTGTACAGTTGATCAAACAGCCCACCCGTATTCCAGATACTAACAGCCATTATGTTGATATTCTTGATATGTTCCTCACAAATAACCCCGATCCTTAAATCTATATGCTCCGCTTAGAAACTCCGACCATGAACTGATCAACACATCCTGCCTTCTACAGCCATGGATCGTTTGGCACTCAGCCTATCAGGATGGTTTCAAGATATTTTTCCTAAAAGTCCTGGGCATCGAGTTAGTTTGAATATCAATGTTGCTGCACTCAATCACTGATAATGATAATTTATTAGCCAATCATGGTACAGATAGTACATGTGGCAAGTCAAATTTAGGAACATACAAAATATTAAATACCAAAGATTAAAAATAATTATAAAAAACATGTTTAGCTATATAAATACATTCATGACTTTGGATGTCTTAACAACTTACATAAATATAAATAAATAAATTTCATGACTTTGTATGTCTTAACAACTTACATAATTATATATATATATATATATATATATATATATATATATATATATATATATATATATATATATATATATATATATATATATATATATATATATATATATATATATATATATATATATATATATATATATATATATATATATATATATATATATATATATATATATATATATATATATATATATATATATATATATATATATATATATTTATATATATATATATATATATATATATATAGATCAGTCAATTCACAGTTGGGTGGCCTTTAAATATTCTTGATAGGCCTAATAACATTTTTCCAATAGGAGACATTTAACTTTATTTTTGAAAGCCTTTGAATCTGAAGTTCATCGTTTATCCTTTGGCAGTCTGTTATAAAGTATAATAGCATTTAGGGATGAGTGTTCAAAGTGCAATGTATTGTGTTCTGGAATTCGAAGAATATTACCGTGTCTAGTATGATATTGGGCGAAGACACGAAATTTTAAAAATATTTTTAATGGATTCTACAGCTTATAAAAACTCTGTTGGTAATTTTCTTTTTTTTAATTTTCCAAAAATATTTAAAGTCGGCAAAATTCAAATGGCTTCTTTTTAGAGCCATTGCAAAATGTTGTGACGTATTTTATATTTTTTTACCCCCTTCAAATCCGCCATGTCGCTTGACATTGCGAATAGTGTTCTAGTTCTGACATTTATAGTTTGAGAAACTTGGCAACATTGCCGTTTAATGTCACAATTAACCCGATTACGCCTATTGGCTTCTCGGTCATTCACGTCACAAAGAGTGCCAATATTAGTAGATTCAAAATTTGCTGATTTTCAAAAACGAAATTTGACTCGAAAAATATTTTCTGGGTACATTTATATTTGAGTTATGTATTTTGAAGCATATTTAAGCGATAATAATTTCTCGTGTCCTCTCCTATTGTGGGAGTTCGAATAAGTATAAAATGAGCTATTATTGTTTTTCACTTGCATAACACATTTTAACATATTTAAAAATGTAGATGGAAGGTGCGCAACTGTTTTCCTTATAAATACTGGTCTGCAGCTTTCATTAAAACCCATTCCGAATAATTGTCTGATTATATACTTCGAAATCAATACACTCCCTTAAAAATCAACAAGGAGAGTACACCACTACATGAGAGGAAACTCTAAAGGAACTCTTTGGGGTTCACTTTCCTGGGACTCAAACAGTACATACACCGGCTAATGAGAAAGGTTCCAGGGGAAGTTCGCATTTGCGAAAGAGGTAGTAACCATTGACAAAGTACAATAAGCTCATTTGAACCATTCAAATCAACGGGACCGGACGGGATTCACCCAGAACTACTGCAGAAGGGAACGGACTACTGCATGCCAGAGGCAGCGTAGCCCTCTGATACATACCAAATCCATGGAGGAAAATTAGGCTCATCTTCATACCAAAACCGGGAAAAGCTGGATAGGAAACGGAAAGTCGCTAAGACCCATAAGTCTCATGTCCTTTGCACTGAAGACCCCGTAGAAGCTGGTGGAAAGGATATGGTGCACTGGTAGCAAGTCCACTGTATAGACTCGATCATCAGGTCTTTTAAACGGAGAGGAATCGAGGAACTTTGCGTGGCCTGGATAGACTCAATGCTGAGAAACAGGATGATACACACAACCCTAATGGAGGAGATTGTAGTGGCCCAGGCGGCCAGAGGATGCACGCAGAGGGAGTTCTTTCTCCAGACCTGTGGAATCTGGTCAAGGACGGACTACTGGGATCTTTGAAAGAAGAAGGTCATAAAACCCTTGGGTACGCTGACGACATAGTGTTCCTAGAACAGGGGAAATTCAACACCACCAACCAAATGGACGGACTTGGAGGTATTGAACATCGACCCTCAAAGAGCCACCATAGTAACATTCACTCGAAGACGAAAACGGAGACCACATTAATTGTGACAAGACGCTCTGTTGTACAGCCAGTGTACCTTACATGGTACACTGGCTGTTCAACATGGTGGTAATGTTGGCCATAACATACGCCTCCTTGGTGTGTTGGCCAGAGACACAACAAAGGAGCGCTTACCAAACTAGGCAAGGTGAAAAGACTTGCCTGCGTAGGCATAACAGGGGCAATGAAATCAACGCCCACTGCAGCCATGGAGACACATTATAATAGGAACGTACAGATCACATTACGACCTCAGAGTAATAATAAATATAGAGGCGCCCTCGCTATTCAAAAACAAAGGATTTGTAGACAACCATAATATCTATCTCACTCACTATAGAGTATGGGCAAAGGGGATCGAGGGGATTGTTTACCAAATCCTCTGGGCAGGGGCGTGCGGAAACTAAATAAAAAGGTGTCATGGAGTTAGGAAAATATGATTTATTTATTATGCCATTGATTGTATTGAAGAACAATTTTTTTTTTCGCGATATAAACAAATGAAATGACTTTATACATACTTGAGGAGCCAATCTAACTAAATATATATTATATAAAGTTGAAATAACAAATGTAATTTTTATTGGTGAAATACCAAGGAGTGTGTCTACAAATAGAAAACTTTTTCAAAAATATTATTTCAGGATTCCATAACATAAAAAGGATGTAAATTACTGTAAATAATGAAAAGTTGTATTATAAATTATTTTGCAGTAATAATTTCAGCTTTACTATGAAGTCATGCCTTTTTTAATTTTTCAGTCCAAATTGATTTCTGTCGATAGAAGTCAACAGAGACTAATCTAAACATCAATTGGGCAATTATGAGAATCAGTGTTTCTCTCTTTTAGTCTGCGGAAAAGCACTCATTTACCTACATCTGCCCCCTCTGTTTTTCAAATGCTTATTACACCCATATGAATGATTTTCCTGAAGAACAAGCTAGTAAGCGGTACAGAACTCATATAGATCTACATAATGTAGAAAATGCATTTTTTTTTGACCAGTAATAAAGCGGCGAGCTGTCATCTCTCTCGGCTTTATACTTATTTTGGTCTAATTGAAAGCTGATGTATTCAGATTTTGATATCATACGGGCTCAAGTATTCTTCAGGCCCCTTGCTATGTTATTTTCAGTTGTTATATAACAAGAGAATGAGAGTAAATTGAAAATAATTCGACAGATTTTCGAAAACTTGTTGTTGGGCAATAGACATGAGAGCCCAACGGGCTCAAGTGGCTATCTCCAAATGGCAACAAGTTTGAGAAAGAAATCTGGAGAGTTATTTTCTACTTTATCGAACTCTCGTGTGGTATTCTATAGATTATTTTTTGATGTTACGATCATAAACACATTTCCTCGCCCAATGATACAATGTACTTAACCGGTTTTGATTCATTCATCAAATTAAAAATATACGTTGTCAGACAATAAAAACAAAATACCTCAAATTATTCCCGCGGCAATTTTCTAGGCATGATAATGCGTTAATTGGCAAAACGTACATGAATGATTTGAATGTTTCCATTGGTTTCTAGAAATGTCAAAAAATAATCAGGAGACTTAGCAACTGTAACTTGCATTTGAATGAATTGAAGTTTGTCTATTGCTTGTCCATCTTAAGCAAAATTATTTCATTTCAATAACTACAATGAATACCAAATATATATATATATATATATATATATATATATATATATATATATATCAATTCTCCATTTAATACAAGACTTATATAAAACATGGATATATTACATAAATAAATGACGTTATATAAGTAAAAAAATATATACATAGAAAATACATTAGTCATAAACAGTAACTAACACAATACATCGGCAAATAAATACAAATGTAACAGAAAGAGAATCCTAGAGGTTTGCATTTATACAACCAAAGTATTACATATTATGCATATATCTTCATCACAGAGGTTATTGTAACGTAAATAAACTTAACTTGGTTCTACTAATTTATTTCACACTTAATCTACAACTTAATTTATATTACTACTCCACTGTATAGCTCGATGGTATGGGCTCGTTCAGACTGTGTACTCCCTCTTGAGGGCTGTCTATTTATCTCCGATACAGCATTCTCGATGTTTCGAATTCGGACAGTTGGCGACGGCATGTTCCAATTGTTTCCAATATTGACCGTTGTTTTCCGCGGAAGAGCGACTGGATGGTTCTCGAATATCTCCGGGGATGATCTCATCGCTGTCGATGGCAACGCGTTAGGCGACAGGTCCGGCCTAGGTTCGTTACATTGCCCCCTTCTTAAAGACATTTCGTCCCGAAATTTCATCCTTGGAGTGTGACGATATCTGCATGACTCCCATATCTGCACCGTGAAGTTCGATGGAAGTAACACTCCACGGTCTTCATGATCGGTCGTGGAAGAGGGTTACAGCAAACCAAAATCTTGACGCCGCTGGATCTGAATATCGCCTCCAGCATACTTCTTATGACTCTCCAGTCCAACCCATCAATACCACAGGATAATTTTGGAATTGCTAGATCCACCAGATTCTGGTCCACCATAGTATCTCTTAGTTTGGTGAGACTCTTCCAGACATCTTCATAGGACGGTTTATCTTGGGAATGCCTCTTGGTAACTAGGTAGTAGATGTTTCTCTGGCCTTTCTTCAACTGTAGCACCCCACCAACTTCTGGATTCTGCTCCCGCAGTGTTTGGAGTTGACCAAATTTCTTGGAGAACACTACGGCGATGCCCCTGGACATTCGAAGATCTTCTGCCACACAGTGCGCTAGTGCGTAGTCAGCAGGCACCTCGAAAAGGTCTCGTGACTCCTCTCTAGTAACCCCATGTAGAATTTTCTGCCCGTTTGAATACAAGGACATAAACTTCTCGAACGTCATATCATCCTCCGGTGGCTTGAGGGTGCGAACTTGGTCATGGTTTCCAGCCGTAGTCAGCAGGCACCTCGAAAAGGTCTCGTGACTCCTCTCTAGTAACCCCATGTAGATTTTCCTCGGGTGGCTTATGGATTCGGTACACAAGGTCGTTTATCCTTTTCACGATTTTGTACGGGCCTTCCCACGAGTTCCGCAACTTTGGTGATAGTCCACGACGACGTTTGGGGTTGTACAGCCAAACCAGGTCATCAACCTTAAATCCTCCAGCGTCGGCCTTGATGTCATAGGTCTTCTTCATTTTATCGCTGGCACTCTGGATGTTCAACCGGACTCGTTCGTGGATGTCGTCCATTCTCTGCCGAAGTTTGCTGACGTAGTCCTCTCCCGCAGTGTCTTGTCCTGGCGGTATCCCAAACTTCAGGTCACAAGGCAGTCGCAGTTCTCGGCCCATTATAATACTAGCAGGAGTTTGACCGGTTGACTCGTGTACTGCGGATCGATAGGCCATCAGGAACAAATGAAGATACTGGTCCCAGTCTCTTTGATGGTCAGAGACAACCTTGGACAAGTGGCGGTTGATCGTCCTGTTCATCCGTTCCACCATTCCATCGGACTGCGGATGTAGGGCCGTGGTTCTTGTCTTGCGGATGTTCAGCAGTAGACATATTTCTTGGAAAAGGTTGGATTCGAAATTTCTGCCTTGATCCGAGTGCAGCTCCATTGGAATACCGAATCGACATATCCACTCTTTCACCAAGACGTCGGCGACGGTGATGGCTTCCTGGTTGGGCAGGGCATAGGCTTCCGCCCACTTACTGAAGTAGTCCATTGCCACAAGGATGTATTTATTCCCGTGGTCGGATACGGGAAACGGGCCGGCGATGTCAATGGCGATTCTCTCGAACGGGCTGCCTACGTTGTACTGACGCATCGGGGCCTTGGGTCGTACTCGAGGTCCATTGCTAGCAGCGCATACAGCGCACTTCCTGCACCAGTCCTGGACGTCAGCTTGACAATTGGCCCAGTAAAACCGTTGCCTCACTTTCTGCAGGGTCTTCGTCACTCCCAGATGTCCTCCGGCGACTCCATCATGGATTTCCCGCAGCACTTCCTCTCTTCTGTTCCTGGGAACAATTATTTGGCTTCTGTCTTCCCACCACATATCGGCCTCCAGCACACGTTTCAGGATCCCCTTGTCCAGAATAAGAGAGTTCCATTGTGCCCAATAGGACTTAACAGCCGGCGAGTAACCTGCGACTTCCTGCCATGATGGTCTTCGATTGCCCTTCTTCCAGCTGACGACTAAGCCAAGGTCGGGGTCTCTCTTGGTCTTTCTGGATCTTGCTGTCATTCCAGTTGTCATCCATTGCCGCGGTTCTACAAAGTGTTGCTTCTTTCTCTCTGCTCGTCGGCAATGTGAGCAATCATCTGGACATGGTCTTCGCGACAAGGCATCTGCATTCTTATGGCTAGTTCCGGCTCGATGTTCGATCTCGAAATCGAATTCTTGGAGTCTCTCGATCCAACGTGCTACTTGACCCTCAGGATTTTTGAACTGTAAGAGCCATTTGAGAGCTGCATGGTCAGTTCTCAACAGGAATCTTCTTCCATACACGTACTTGTAGAAGTGTTCCACCCTCGTTACAACAGCTAACCGCCTCGCCTGGTGACACAGTAATTGCGCTCTGGTTTGCTAAGCGTCTTGCTGAAATAACCAATGACCTTCTCCTGTCCCTCCTGGATCTGAGATAGACAGCTCCAAGTCCCACGTTGCTGGCGTCCGTATCCAAAATGAATTTCCCCTTTTGGGGAGGGGATAGCTCAGTATAGGTGCGTTGATCAAAGCTCCTTTCAGCTTCCTGAATGAGTCTTGACATTCTTCGGACCACTGGAACTTTGTTTGGCCTTCCGTGAGCTTGGTCAGTGGTTTAGCGATGTTGGAGAATCCCAGCACATATCGGCGATAGTATGTGCATAAACCAAGGAAACTTCGAAGTTGGTGAATGTCTTTGGGATGGGCCAATCCTTAACAGCTTTGATCTTCTGGTCGTCCACTGCTACTCCTTCCCAGAGACAACGTGGCCGAGGTATCGTACTTCTTTTGGAACAGATGGCATTTCTTAGGGCTCAGTTTCAATCCGGAGTTCCTCAGTCGCAGGAATACTTCCTCCAAGTTTTTCACGTGGTCCTCAAACGATCTGCCGACCACAATTATGTCGTCGAGATACACTAGACACGTGTTCCATGAGAGTCCCTTCAGTACTGTTTCCATCAATCTTTCGAATGTGGCGGGAGCATTACAGAGCCCGAATGGCATAACGGTGAACTGCCACAATCCTGAGCCGATGGTAAAGCAGTCTTTTCTCGATCTTCCTGAGCCAGTTCTACTTGCCAGTATCCACTCTTCAGATCAAGGGTCGAGAAAATCGTGGAACCAGCCAACGTGTCTAGGGTGTCATCTATTCTCGGGAGAGGGTAACTGTCCTTCTTCGTGACATTATTAAGTTGGCGATAGTCTACACAAAAGCGTGTCGATCCATCCTTTTTCTTCACCAGTACGACTGGAGAGGACCAGGGACTGTCAGATGGTTCGATAACTCCTTCTTTTCCCATATCGCTGACTATTTTGTCAGCCTCTTCCTTCTTGGCAAGAGGAAGTCTTCTTGCTGATTGCCGGATCGGTCGGGCACCCCCAGTATCAATCTTGTGCTGGACCACATTAGTTCGACCTCCTTTTCCTTGTCCGGTATCGAAGATGTCTTGGTACTTCTTAACTAAATCTCTTAGTTTGGGCTGTTGAGCTGGTTTTATATCTTTGGAAGAGATGGCAACTAATTTTTCTAGTTCTGTGGTTGGTTGGTTGGTTGGTTTAAGGCTGACGAGCCAGAGACAGGGCTGGCACTTAGCTTCCCTTGACACTGCGACCAGCTGGGGTCTATTGTATCACTCTGTCGTCAGTGGTTCCTCATTCAAACAGGTTTGTGCCCTTAGTTAGGTCTAGAAGCCCGCCGATAAGGCTCTTCGGATTCATGCCCGTTTCCGGGCCGATCCCTCCAAAGATCCTGCGTCGCCCACCACTCAGGGCGTCACAGTCGAAGATTGAAAGACAAGAGTTAGACCCGAGGCCTCCTCTTGTCTCTTGATGACAAGCCATTCTTCAGTATCTATCCCCATGTCCTGGGTTTTGATGAGCTGAAGAATCTTTTTGGTTTCCATTTTACCAAATGGCTTTGGAATCCACTCTGTTTCCGGGAGTTTCTCAGTAGGTGTTCGACCATCTGCTGATCCCTCCTCGGTTGAATTTACGGTTTCTGGTGCCGAGTGTGATTCAACTGGAATCTCCTCGACTTCCATACCCGCTATCGGTGTTGGGTCTTCTTCAACTGGAAGTTCCCCAGGGTTGTTTGTGTAGGGGAAAGGGTCGTCCACACCTGCGGTGCCCCTTGCGCAGGTGTAAGGCAGATTACTCTGGGAGGTCGCCATGTATCCCAGAGGCTCCGTTTTTTTATACCTGACTGGCTCAGGTATCATCCATCCCTCGGCACGGGTCGCTTGACGCCTTGGATTAAGCCATGTTGTGGTGGCATTTGGTTTGAGATTAACTTAGAGATCCGCAGGTTTTGACCATTTCTGGTCATTCCCACTGGATTTTCCTTGTCAACCCCGTTATCCAGCGATACCACTTGGAGGTAGCCACCTAAGTTTCCGCAACCCATATTCATCTCTCGTAGGAGGTGAACATGTGTTGACGCAAACTACTCGCCTTCTAGTTCTGTGGGCAAGTTGTTGGGTTGGCTAATCGTACCTCGTACACTCCGGATCACTGAGGAAACTGGCGAGCAGTGCCCCAAAATTGTTCCTTTCTTCAAGGTCACTGGGAAATAATTGACATTCATGACCCTTACCGGCACAAATTTGTCAGCACGCAACAATGTCTTCCCTAGTGCAATCCCTCGTCCAATTTTCTCATCATGAAGTTTGGGCTCGAACATCACCACGTCTCCACTGCTCGCACTCCCGTCCAGGCGAGCCTCCAGAATGGTTTCAGCCCTCTCAGGTACGCTTACATCTTCAGCCAACAGCACACGGATCAACTCCTCACTCCTCCCATGAAGCACCAGCTCTTCTCCGTTGACACGTAGGACGCCGTCTTTGAAATCCAATTCAAACCCTCTGGAATTCATGATGTCCATTCCGATGATTGCATCGTCTTCGATGTCCGCTACAAGTGCCTGATGTTTCACTTTAGTGCTGCCCAAAATTATTTCAATCGGTAGCTCGCCATATACAGTAGCTGGCTCCTGTTGCTGTGCGTAGCTTCCAAGTTGTCGGTTCAATCCGTTCCGGTGTTCTGGCAAAGGAAGGCCCGAGAATTGTCCTAGTCGCACCTGTATCTAGCAGCATGGTGCAAGGCTCGTTATTGATGAGACCGTCTACGAAGACACCTTTGTTCTGTCGTTGAAGGATAGCGACATATGCGTTGTTAACCGGGGCTTGCCGGACACATGCCGACGATTGCCCCTTCTCGTCGACCTTCTTTAGTTTTCCTGCATCGGAGTCGATGAATGTTGGACATTTGCTACGCACATGTCCAATTTTGCCACAATTCCAGCATCTTATCTGTCTTTTCTCAGGCAGCACTTCCTTAATCACTTTTTTTATGGCAGCTTCCAAGTTAGCAGGCTCCTGTGAGTCTTCCTCAATCGTTCGAACTTTATTTTGGTTTTCGCAGCATTGTTTTGCTGCTTCGAATTCCAAAGCGCGTGCCAGTGCGTCTACGGGATGTGTTGGACGAGCTAATATCAACGCTTGTCTGGTTTCTTGGTCACGGAGTCCATCCAAGAATGCCTGAACCGCTAATCGCTCCATTACATTCTCCGGTGTGGCTGGATATGCGAGACGAACCAAGCGTGCAATGTCAGCTTCGAATTCTTGTAAGGATTCGCCCGATTTTGGCAGCGATTTTTCAGCTGGGAGTGGTATACGTGTTCCAAATGGGCGTGGCCATATCGTAATTCTAGATGTTTAATCAGCTGATCATAGTCCTCCTGTTCTTGGGCGGTGAGAGTTTGTAGAATATTTGTCGCTTCTCCACGTAATGCAAGTGTCAGTGCTACAGCTCTTTCCCCTGCATTCCATCCGTTTGCTTTGGCCGCTGCTTCAAACTGCCGGCGGTAATTTGCCCATGGAGTTTTTCCGTCGAACTGAGGCGGCTTCATGGAAAGCTTCCCTATTTCTGAATTGATCTTGACATCTTTTATTCCCTCTTGAACTTTATCCAAGTTCAAACTCAAGTCCAGCATTGCATTTTCGTTAACCATCTCTGTGGAGGGCGCACTATTAATTCGTTTTTCTAGCTTACTGATTGTTTCCTTTATTTTGTCCATTTCTGCCTCGACCCCATCTTTGATTTTATCTACCTCCGTGTTCATTTGCTCCCTAATTTTATCTATCTCTGTCTCAACGGTTCCCATTCTTTCTTCTAGAAAATTAGCCACACCACACAATTCTTTTTTTAGACCTTCTGTGTTTTCCAGGAACTTCTCTTCCAGGCTTCTTGAATTTTCTAGAAGCTTCTCTTCCAGATTTCTAGAATTTTCTTCAAGCTTCTCTTCCAGATTTCTAGAATTTTCTTGAAGCTTCTCTTCCAGATTTCTAGCATTTTCTTCCAGACTTCTTGAATTTTGTTGCAGTTCTTCTTTCACAGATTTAGTAGTTTCTTCGAGTTTATTCATTACCAAACTTAAATCACCTCCGGGAACTTCGAATAAAAATGTTTCGGGGTCCTCACCTTCTTGTATAAGTCCTTCTGCAAGTCTTTCCTGGAGTACTTGCTTTTTACCCGTTGTTTCCAGTTCCCTTTCCTCCAATTCCTGTTTCAATTCCGCTACCTTCAAGTCCGCAAGGCGCACTTTTCTTGAACACATTTTGTCTTTGACGAGGTATCAGTCTGTTTCACACGAAAAAGTTTATCAGTTTGTTAAAAATTCACTTCGCGAATTCTTTTCCACGGGCCACCAGTCTATTGTCTGTTTCACGCGAAGAGTGTATCAGTTTATATTCCCTCGCACAATTGTCCACTTCGCGAAAGCCAGGCCACTGTCTATTTTCTGTTTCACGCGAACAGTGTATCAGTTTATATTCCCACGCACAATTGTCCACTTCGCGAAAACCGGGCCACTGTCTATTTTGGGCGTACAAAAAGGTCTATCAATTTATTTTTCTGACTATCCACTCCACGATCACTTGTTTATTTTCAAAATCTCGCTTCCGACACCAATTGTAACGTAAATAAACTTAACTTGGTTCTACTAATTTATTTCACACTTAATCTACAACTTAATTTATATTACTACTCCACTGTATAGCTCGATGGTATGGGCTCGTTCAGACTGTGTACTCCCTCTTGAGGGCTGTCTATTTATCTCCGATACAGCATTCTCGATGTTTCGAATTCGGACAGTTGGCGACGGCATGTTCCAATTGTTTCCAATATTGACCGTTGTTTTCCGCGGAAGAGCGACTGGATGGTTCTCGAATATCTCCGGGGATGATCTCATCGCTGTCGATGGCAACGCGTTAGGCGACAGGTCCGGCCTAGGTTCGTTACATTATCAAAAAAAAGCTATTCAGTTTGAATTCATTAATAGCAAGGAATTGATAGTATAAAAAGTAAAAGTAATTTTCAATATGATGATTTAATATATATATATATATATATATATATATATATATATATATATATATATATATATAGGAAGTTGTGAAGGTTAGACGACTGTCTAAGTTAAAGAAGAATCCTTTTTAAATTCGGGTATGCAGTCAACAGGGGTATGGAAAAAGTGTACTCTTTTTTCTATTCAAGCTTTCGAGTCATTTATTGTCTCTTCATCAGGAACTCTACAATGAATTAAATTGAACATTATAATATTTGAAAACCAATTAGGCATGTGTACTTACAAAAGTGAGGTTAAAAATCCCTTTCACTTGCAGCAAATTATAAAATACCATGTCACAACAGACAACACTCTTGGTAAAGTCATATATAGTTAAAACTTTGATCGAAATTGATCAAGATTACTTAAACATAAGTGTATAAACATTTTAAAATTCCAAATGGGCTCTTATGGAGGACATGTTGGATTCAAGAGGCAGTGGTGACAAATGAAAAATGGATGATTATTGAAGTAAATGAAGTTGACAATTGACAAGTATGAAAAATAGATCTACGACCTGTTGCCAACATACAATGCGATGAAAAATAATATCACCAAACAATTACATGGTACCAACTTATGTTAATTAAAACGATTTAGGTCTGTCTCATACGGAGAACGACTGAGTAAATATGAATAGATTATGCTGATATTATCGATGTCAGTTCTCTAATTCATTGAATTAGGTTCTTTGAAAATTTGTGTCATTTCGAGAAAAGTTCTCTTTTTTACATTAGATTCATGTTCCAAGATATTCACATTATCATAATCTGGGTTATGGTTCAAAGCCATGGTGTGATGAGCTAAAGAACACGTTTTTTTAAAATTTCTAATATCGCTTTTATGCGAGGTGATTCTGTCTTTCAATTTCCTTTTGGTTTGGCCAATGTACTTCTTTTCACATTGAGAACATGGGATACAATAAACCAAGTTTGAATTGTCTAATAAAGGATCTTTGTCTTTAACTTTGAAAAAATCTTGTTCAATACTATTTGGTTTTATACGCGATTTTGATGTTAGGGATCTTGGAAAATAATTTGTTGAATTTATAGTTTAAAGATTCTATATGTGGTAAGGTAAGATAGAACGTTGGTTCCAAAATGTTATTATTAGAATTAATTATAATATTATTATTGTTATTGTTTGGATGATCAATATCAATGGAAGACCTACTGAAAATCAGTTTATACACAAGGTTCCGTGGGTAACCACTGTTAATGAAAAGTTGCAAAAGTTTTT